>VXBX01003004.1:0-77716 GCA_013400415.1 Scytalopus superciliaris
GGGGGTGTCCCTGGAGAAGCAACACCGAATAATTGGTGTTTATAAACATATATAATTAGGGTTTATTTTAGAGCAATTTTGTTTCAAAGGTGAACAGGTATTTTGCCATTTTGGGTGCTATCATCTACAGTAATACAGCAATATTAAAGCATAAAAATAAAACTTAAGGAAATGTATAAGGAAAAGGAAGAGAAGTAAAGGCTGAAAGTGGAAAGATATATATAGTTACCACTTGCTGGATCCAGTGATGAAACTCAGTAGTTGCAGCTGCAATGTCTGTTGATTGAAGAGATGGTCTTGATCCATTGGGATTCATTCAAGACTGCCAGTTTGATCCACTCATACCTTCAAAACTAGAAAGTGACACTATCCTTGTCACCTGAATGAAACCTGCTGAGCTTGGCCTCTTGAAATGTCATGGGAGTACCTACTGGTTCTACAACATGATCCATATCTTCCAACCCAGTCCACAGATTGCAAGGACAACTGGGAATAACAATGCACATCCCTTACCAGTTTAGATCAAGGTGAGGCAGTATGATCATTCACCATTATTTATCCTCTGTGGAACTACAAATCTTTCTGTGATACTCTTATCTTTACCCTTAGAAACACAGAAGGATGAAAAGAGCACTCAGCTTTTATTAGCATTAGAATAAGATTCCCAGGGAAGTGGCGAAATCACAGTCCCTGTAAGTATTTAAAAAACATGTGAATGTGGTACTTGTGGATATGGTTTAGTGGTGAAGACAATGATGCTGGGTTAGCATTTAGACTCAGTGATCTTAGAGGGCTTTTTCCAACCTTAATGATTCCATTATTCTAACCCTTTGTACTCAGCAGGTGTGAGTCACAAAGTTATAAATCCATGGAGAAAACGTGAGAAACTAAGAGAAAGTGTTTGCTAATTGCAAGCCTAATGCCACCATTTTATTGTATTTCAGATGAGAAACCTGGGAATACTGTATGGAGCAGAAGATTCAGCATTTCAGCACAAGATCAAAATCTTGCCAAAAGGATGTTGTTAAATACAAGTTATTTAGCAAGACAATAACTGGTGATTGAAAGGATTGCCTGCATGGTCCCCTGATGATGGATGGTCTAAGGATATTCATCCTAGGAGATAATGATGATGGCTGTAGTACTGCTCCTATCAACCCAGATGCATGTGTTCATGTAAGTAAATTAATACACCTTTGCATGACCCTTCTCCTCCATTTTTATCTCAGAATATTGGAGATATTGGAGAATATTGGAGACTCAGCTTCAATTTTTTTAGCACAAATATCATCAGTTACTATTTTATGCAAATATAGCATTTCATCTGTTTTAGTACTAAGGATGTCTTATAATTAAACACATGAGACCTATTTTCAGTGTCATGATACTGAAGGCTAGTGGAGCAGATGCTACAGCAGTTGATGATAATGTTCTCATTGACCTCACAGAAACCAGAGGAAGACTAATAAGAAATGGTTCTGAAAACACCACCTTGAAGACACCCATGAAGAAAAAATTGTTCATCTTGATCTCAGGAATGCATTTGTAACATTTGTTGCTGTGGCTGCCCCAACCCTGGAATTGTTCAAGGCCAGGTTGGACAGGGTTTCAAGCAACTTGATCTAGTGGAAGGTGGCTCTGCCCATGACCAGGAGGTGGAACTGGAACTGGATGAGCTTCAAGGTTCTTTTCAACCCAGATCATTCTGTGGTCCTGTGATTCTGTGATTTCCATGGCTTGCCCTAGTTCTGGGTGAAACACACCAATGAAAGTCCCTCCTGATGTCTGCTTTACAACAAGAGATTGTGGCCATTCTGACTCCTTGGATTTTATAAACAATGCAGTCTCAGCACACTGGCTACTGTATTGTATATTAAATTATTGGGGAGGTGGTATCAATAAACAGCTGCACGGTCCAATTAGTACTGTTTACTGTCAAATTAACAAGGAAAGTGATACTTTCTGCTCTTTGTTTATAACTCTGCACAGTTTGGCCCTGGCACCAGAAAGACTAAATGAAAATGGACAGCTCCCGATGGTAGATGCTCTCTAGATCAAACAGAGGGGAAATTTTGTTTGCCTTCTAAACTAAACAGTATCTTTTCAGGTTCATGTGCTCAGAATAACAGCTATTCAGTTGCACCAGCTGTTTTTTATTTCACTGCTAATTGTATGTCTCATTCTTCAGCTGACTTGCAGGTCATTGATTGCTGATGTTCATGCAGGGAAGGGGAGCAGGAGTCCAGTGCACATGTGTGTGCATGAGGTAGAAGAGTGAGGAGATGTTTAAATTCCTGGATGAAAGCTGTGTACAATTGCAGGTGTGCTTTATACTGAGCCTTAGAAGATAGAACCTGGCCTTTCAGCACACTCCCTGAGCTTTGTCTTTGGACAAATGGTGTCAAGTACTTGTTTGCAACAGTTACATGATACTGCACCCAGTGTTTTATTCCTCCAAAATGCCTCAAAAATCTGTGAATAGGCTTTGAGTCTAAAGATATCTTCTGAGCTCTTCAGTCAAAATATAAATTGTAAAGGGAATGGAATCACTGTTTTTATTAAAATATCTACTTTCATAGGGAAAACTTAATTTATTCCAACTGAGTCTCATTTTTTAATGTGCCCCAGACTACTTGAATCAGGATAATGTTATCTCTGCACACTGTACTTCTTGCCATTCGCTCACTCTTCTGATTTTATTTCTTTCACCTCTCTATTCATTACTTATTTTTCTTATAATTGTTTATTTTCTAAACTTCCCTGAACTCAACAGAAATATAGAAAGGCTGTCATCACCTAGTAAAATAAAAAAAGAGTTGGTCACATGAATTGTGCACAACCTTTGGTTATGACAGATTGCCCCCTAATTTTACATGATTTGCATTATTGCAGCTTCGAGACAGGTTTCTCCAATGTACTTGATATTGGTGTATCCTTCTCTTTTAATCCAATAATAATTTTACCATGTATTCACAAAAGTATAACAAGGGGAGATGTATGAAGAACGTACTGCATTTCTTATCAGAGGAGGCAAAACTTGGAGAAAGTAAATAAACAGACTGTTTACATCCTTTTCTTAAATGCTGAGAAACTATGTGAATGAGGGTGGCAAAAATGCTTGAATGCATTAAAACCAAAAGGCAGCTCTTCTCTGTCTCCAGTTAAAAGGCTTTTGTGATGATATCATGTTGATAAGAACTTTGAAATGCTATAAATAGGTAGATACGATCTCTAAAGAATGTCTTTGAGGTCATTCTAACTCATTCCTCTCAGGAAAAAAAATTCACTACAGGCAACTTGTGCAGATCACAAAATGTTTGGTAGACAGTTAGAGCAGTAAGAGGGGTCAGTTCTCCGGAGTGACAGATCAGTACGACAGTGAGGCATGAAGGGTGGGATGAATAACGTCCAAACTGCTTTCAGGACATGTTCACATGTGATCCACCCCCTGTTTTAGTCATTGGAGGTTTAATCCCAACAGTCAGTGAGGTTCATCTTGCTGTGGACACCTACACCTGGTAAGATTTGCCCAAGGTTCCATTAACTGTACCTACAAGATTTTGGCTATAATGGGACAAGACAACTAGTTCACAGGTGGATATGTACTGTATAGACTCCTGAAGTTATGAATTAAGGTGACATCAGAGTCACTTCCCTAAGTTTCCTGTATAAAAGATGGAGAGGGGTGTTCCTTTTCCACCCTAAGAGACAGCTGTAAAGTAACAGGTGGGATGTCATACTCCATTAAATTCTAGGGAATCCTAGATGAGTAATTGAAGCTATCCACAAAGCTTTAGAGGAGTGAAATACAATGGGACAAGAGAAAGAGGGAAGGGAAGGGAAGGGAAGGGAAGGGAAGGGAAGGGAAGGGAAGGGAAGGGAAGACTGATTTCTCATTTTTATTAGAAAATAGCATCAGGTGTTAAATTATATGATCATCTTTACTGGTATTTTTTGAGAACAAATAATAACATTCAATAAACTAAAATATCAAATCAGGATCCAGGATCCTCTAAGTTGAAATTTTCCCTGTGCTTTCATCTAGATGCTTAATGATATACTTCTGATCCAAAAACCTCTGTAATATTTTTCCTTCAGTACAGCACTACACTAATGACTAAACTTCAGAGATAAGTGAAGCTATTTCTGAACATTTCTGAACATTTTCGAGCTGAGGAAAATTACACCAGAGTAACACAACAGCAAAAGGTACCCAAATAATATACAACATAGCTTTTCTAAACCTTAGACATGGTGTCTATTTTATTTAACTCTAACAGCATTTCTGTTATGTGATGCCAACTTATGCAGGGTAACTGTAAAGTCAAAGAGGATAAAGGAAATCACTTTTTCAAATCTGTGCCAGACACTTTCAAAAGACAACTAGGAATGTAGCAAAAGTGATCAAAGGCAAAAGAGCCTGCCAGGCTTTATTTACTCTCTACTTTCTGTCTGTTGGGGATTGACATTTTTTATATTTTTATTTCTTTTTTAAAAACAATAGTTTAGACAAATGTGTCTAGACCGATGGTAGAGCAAATATGACATTAATTATGGATTCTTACACAGTGGCTCAGCATATGTGGGCAGTTGCCAGTTCCCAGGGAAACAAAACTTGCCAGGCTGCCAAACTGGAAATAGCTACACATCTTACCGTGGTCTTGTCTCAGAGTGCGACTGGTATCGGAGGCTTCAGAAGAGGTTGCTGGCACATGGACATGGGCAACTGTAGGGCACCTTTTGCACTTCCAGCAAAAGGTATTAATGGAGAGGAGACTACAAGGATGTTTTTTTTCACAGCTCCTCAGGAGAAACTTCAGGTCTGATCATGTATCAGGTGAAAGCCAGTTTGGCTTGAAGAGAGTTTTGTGCAAATGTGGTGAGGTTGTCTCTGCACCCCAACCTGGCCCATTTAATGGAACCCCGGAGCTTGCTCTTGTAAGGCTGTTTCGCTCGGGTTTGTCCCCACAACAGTGGGCACCCAGGAATGAGGTAATATTGTGGATACAACAGCGGCAAACATCTTCCTTACTTAGAACATCTTCCATTTGGGGAGGACCTCTGTGTTATTCTGATCCCATTACATTGGTGGCTCCGAATAAATGTGCTATCAGCTCATAAAATAATGCTTTTCACATCTGAGTTGCTTGCAGGTGATGGCTCTGATATTCTAGCAAAAATTCCCATTATTCATTCTAAACTGAATTTCTTGTATTTTGCTATGCTGAATATCATACTATTTATGCTTTTCTCACCCTCAGGACATCAAATCTCCCTACATGACACCCCAGTTCTTCTCCTTGTGTCATCAGCCAATTATATAATCATAGAATCACAGAAGGATTTGGGTTGGAAGGGACCTTAAAGACCATTCAGTTCTGACCCCATGCCACAGACAGGGACACCCTCCAGTAGACCACGTTGTTCAAAGCCCCATCCAACCTGGCCTTGGACACTTTCAGGGATGGGTGTTCACAGCTTCTCAGGGCAACCTATTCCAGTGTCTCACTACACTCAGAATTTCTTCCTAATGTGTAATCTAAATGTACCCTTCCTCAGCTTAAGTCTATTCCCTCTTGTCCTATTAGTCCATGCTCCTGTGAGAAGTCCCTCTCCAGTTCTCTTGTAGGCCCTCTTTAGGTACTGGAAGGGGCTATAAGGAACCTTCCCTTCTCCAGGTTGAACAGCCACAGCTCTCTCAGCCTGTCCTCATAGGAGAGCTGTTCCAGCCCTGAGATCAACTTTGTGGCCTCCTCTGGACACATTCCAACAGGCCCACATCTTTTTTGTGCTGGGGACCCCAGACCTGGATGCAGCAGCCCAAGTGGAATCTCACAAAAGTAGAGAGGGAGATCAAGAGCCGTTTCTGTTAAAGCGACAAATGGCCATATTAAGTGTGCTCATTCTTTAGAAATGGTTAATGACAAGCATGATGGTTGAAAAAAACTGATCTTGCAACCTCCTTCCAGCCAAACACATAATTTCTTTCATCACATTCATTGTTTCTTTCTACTGAGCTAATTCCTCACACATCATCCACGTAATTCATATTTGATCACTGATCAGCTACCACATACATTCTCATGTGAAGTTTTTGGAGGACACAGAAAGGCATAAACACACCATAATAACAGGGCAATATCTCTTGGTGTAGAACACATTGCTGGCCATACCCTTCTCAGATTATACATAAAAGTCGGATTTATATTAGTGTCCCAGGCCAGGTTGTCAGCATCTATACAAGTTTATAGGCAATGTCTTAGCAAGAGAAATGTCTTTTAATATTTGAGCCCATGACTGAATCTAAAACAAGAAACTTGAATTAAAAAAGAAAAAGTGTAGGCAAATGGCTTTGTCATTTAACAAAGACTCAGCACTATAATTTTCATAATTTGCCAGTGACACAACCCATTATTGGTTTGCCCATATTAAAAACTTCCTGGCTTTATAGCTGATCAAAAATAGCTCTGACTGGCAGAAGTGCTGAAGGCTGTAACCTTCTGGTTACCCACAGAACTAGAATAACAATGGGGTAACCTCTCCTCACCCTGCCTCTTCACGCTCTCTCTGTTCTCCCAGAGGGTCTAACTCTTCCCACTCAGTCTAGGGCTGTTTTGCTGAGTCTGACACCAAAACTGTGGAGCTGAATTTCCTGTAGGGGTGCCAGGGACAAAACCAGAGTCAATGTGTGGCCACAAAGAATCCCTTAAAACTTGACTCAGAAAAATGACTCAGACTGGCTGAGGAAGCCAATTCATACAGATAACTACTCTCTGCAGCACTCAGGCGAGGGTGAAAGAGGTGGGTGAAAACTCCTGCCCTGTTATTAAACAAGCAATTTCCCTGAATTCTCCCTGAATTGAATTCTCCATTGCCTTAAGTGATCCTCTGGTGAAAGTGCAGCAGTCAGCTCCTCTGGTGCCAGAACCACAGGCGCTGGGCATCGTTAGAGCATCACGGGTTCTCTGCAGACAACGCGCCTCCCGAAATTTATAATTCCCCACTTTTTTTGAGAGGTGTGAATATGGAGGCACTGCAAGTAGATTGGGTGGGGATAGACCATATGCTTCTCTTCTATGTGCATTCAGAATGGAGAAGGCCCCAAGAGACTCACTGGGGTCTTTTAGTACTTAAAGGGAGCCTGTAAAAAAGAGGGGGAGTGACTTTTTAGATGAACAGATAGGACAAGGGGGAACAGTTTTAAACCATGAAAAGGAGAGAATTAGATTAGATTTAGGAAGAAGTCCTTTATTCAGAGAGTGGTGAGACACTGGCACAGGTTGCCCAGAGAAGCTCTAAATGCCTCATCCCTGGAAGTGTTCAAGACCAGGTTGGATGGGATTTTGAGCAACCTGGTCTAGTTGAAGGTAACCCTGCCCATGGCAGGGAGGTTGGAAATAGATGGTCTTTAAGGTCCCTTCCAACCCAGAACATTCTATGATTCCATGACCAATCAAGAATCTGAGCTAAATCATTATGGCATATATGTAGATTGATTTATCAGTCCATTTAATGACCAAGAGGCAATCAACATATTTTCAGGTAGTGTGGCTCTGTCCTGCTGAGCTGAAGGAGTGATTTGGGCATGTTGGGACTCTTCGCTTGTGCAAGTGTGCAACGCAGATAGAAAGAGCTGGAAAACTAGGGATCCAAGAGATGTGCCAGTGGGAATGCCACCTTCCCTGTGGTCTGTATCTTCACCTTAGCCTCCACCTAACAGCTGGTACCAAGGAACTTCCTGTCTCCTCAGCTCTACCACATCCCCATGTATGAGCTGGGGATGCTGATGTTTGCACGAAGACACCAGACTGTGAGCACAAGGACAGGGTAGTGGCCCCCAGCAGAGAGGCAGAGTGGGCAGCTGGTGATGGTTGTACCTGGACCCATCTCTGTCACTTCCACAAGTGCTGTTTGTTGAACTCCTGGCTCTTCATGCTACCCCTTTCTCAGGTGGTTTGGTTTTCAAGGCAGAACAGGTTTACTCAAATTAACTCCTTGATATCAGAAGGGTGGGAAAAATATAACTTTCAACTCAGACCTTGCTCATGAAATGTTTCCTTTCTACAAGAAGAAAGCAGTTCTCAGAATTGCTCCCAGCCAAGATGTACCCTGAAGAGAAACTTTTACAGCTGAAATACTGGAAATTAACTGGAAAGCCCTTTAAATTGTATATTAAGGAGTTTCTAAAGGGCAATTCAAAATGAGGGCTTATTTTACCCAAACAAGTCTAACTGCACTGGTCAAACTAAATGGCCACATGCAGAACCAGCAGCAGGAGCAGAGAGAGGAGGGGATGTGATGGCATATGGGGCCAGGGCATTTGTTCCCAGCATGAACACCAGTTCATGGGTCTTGTTTCCCTCAAAACAGACAGAGAAAATTGGGATGTACAACCTTCCTCTGGAGGATTGATGGTGTAAAGGCACAAAGCTCATTAAATGCATTTATTTAATAAAAATAGCAGGTAAATATGTCTGGTGTGGTAGAAACTATCAAAAAGGATAGAAAGAAGGTTGGAACTACTGGGTAGGGCAGGATCTACCAAGAACCTGAATGGCATTTTGGGCCAAGCATGAAGCGGCCCTAACTTTGTCTCTACATTTGGGATAACACTGTCCACATATCAAATTTTAAAAAAAAATCTAGAAGATTGTCCATTAAATACTGGGCAAAGAAAAATACCACTTTTTCAATGGAACCCATAAGTGACAACAACACACGGACTATGGAAACAAATTGTCTGCTGTGCTGCTCCCACTGTGCACAGTTGTATTACTTTACTTAAATTTGTCCAGCTCCTGCCAGGAGTCAAATCCTTAACCCCAGTGCACAACAGGAGAACAGTGACTTTTCATCTACTCCTATTTACAAGCTGTTTCCTAAAACACTGTCTAAATTTAAGTAGGTGGTATTGTCCCATGGATATTCGTAACTGAAGAAGCTGGAGAAATAGTCTAGACATTCTGTATTTTAGTATTTGTCTTATTAATATTTCTCTGTGCTTCAGTTCCCTTCCCCTTAAAAGGACATTGATAAATCCTAAAGGACTATCAATACAAGGTGCTACAGTAAAATTAACCTTTTCTGTTTATTTAGCAAATTCTAAGCCAGAAGTGATGTTCAACATTAGTAAATACCCTGCAAATCTAATTTTAAGTTTCAAAAATGCCCCAAAAGACTAAAGCTCTGCAAAATAGTTGACTGGGGGCTGTTTGAAGGGCAATTAAAAAAAGTCAAACTATTTTATTTCTTTTCCCTTTGATTTTAAACCAGAATATTTTAAAGTTTCTAGTAATTTTCCTGGTTTTGTTAATTCTTAGTTTTTTGTGTTGAATAATACCTATGTGTTGGGTAGACTCATTTTGTTTTGTTTTTCCCTTTCCCGTATTTTTTTTTTTTAATTGGTCATTTCTTATGTAAAGTACTTATGTTTCCCTATTCAATCCTTATTGTGATAAGAAAGGGCCACAACTTTATGGACAATAGGCATTTTCCCTACATTTTAAAAATATAATTGGAGTTTTGAAAGAGCGAATCCCTTAAAATAAATAGGATGCAACCTGAGAATATGTTTTTTTGTGTTGTGCTAAAACCTGATTTCTTCATGTGGGATAGTCTGAGGCTGTTGCTATAAATTATATGCTCCCAGCATCAAAAGATTTTGAACACTCACTGCCAAATGCCAGGACTTGCTATTAATAACAATCTCTTGACTACTCCCTGTCCCATAAATGACTGTTCCTGATACAGAATGGCTCATACTTAGCATATGTGCAAGACTGCATGCTCATGAAACACACATGTTCCCTATGAAAACATGGGCAAAGGTACAGCAGAGCAGAGAAGGGGAAGATGGAAATATTTCATATGCTGTGAGAGGGAAGAGAAAATCCAAAACCCAGCAAAATTAACCTCTTGAATGGGATGTCTCAGGTGAGGAAGCTGTGTAAGCCTGTGTGGGGGATCTCACAAGCATCAGTGGGATATTGATAGCCCAGGCTCAGGTCCCACTGAGACCCTTGGAGATCCCTCCACTAATTTTGTGGATCCCAGCTCCTTTTCCTTCTCCCCCAGCCTTGCAGCTCTTGCTCCAGGCCTTCTTTGTTGACCTTTTGATGAGCTAATTCAGCTCATTAAAGTGATAAAAGATGTATACAACAAAAAGATTGTGGAAGTGTGCCATTTCCTGCCATTTTACAGGGGAAACTCAGCTCACACAGGGGTGGGACACTAAGTAGAGCCACCTGAGTGGAGGTGCAGGGCTGCAGGACCCTGGTGTGCCAGGGATTCCCACTCCAACACCTTCCAGGAATCTGCCACTAGTTGCCTATGAGGGATATGTATTTAACTCTTTCACTTTATTTTTAGCATAAACTCATGGACTGCATCTATACTAGTACATAAACGTTGGAGCAATGGATGTGCATGTCCACACTGCTAAATTCTCTCCCAAAAGTGGGAAGCTGCACCTGAACTACCACTGGGAACAGTCTGAGCTCTCTTCTAGCTCCCTTCTCACAAGTGACTCCTGCTGGGATCAGACCACAAGCATGCTGGGGAAAATTCAGGCAATTGAACAGCAGAGGCAACCAATGGGCTGCACCTGAAATGCTTTTAGACACTGGTTAATGTCAGCATAGGTGAAGACACTATGCCTCTGGTAAAAAGAAAAATAAATCAACCAATAAAACAACAGCAGCAGCAGCAATATAAACACATGGATCAACTAAAGCAATCAAAACTACCATTACTCTCTCCAAACACTGTGGCCTCCATTCACGTTTTTATTTCAGAGCCCTCCTAACAAGACACCTTGAGTCAAAAAAATATTTACTTACTTATTTGTTCCCTATATCAGGGTTGAGTGATCAGTCTTTTATTGATTTTCTTCCTTTCTTGAGGGTTTTGTTCCACCTCCCCACTCCTCTTTGCATCAGATGACCTTGTCATATAAACATTTCCCAAATACTCCCACCATGTGCACCTCAAGTGGTCACTTTTTCAGAACAGAGCTCAGGACTCATTTTTAATGCATGTTCAGGGAGTGGGGAAAAGAGAGAAAATTGAAAACGTACAAAGTGAATTTATTTCTTCTTTTGCACTAGAACAAGTCCATATTAATTCCAGTTGTGTGATGAATGAAAAATTTGTCTTGGTGCTGCCCAGCAGGGATGTTGTAGGCTCCAGAATATTCCCCTCTGTGGTTGTAGACCAACACAACTTTACAGCACAGAGGGCTCTCTCTTCACAGCTTTCATCTGGCTCACCCCTGATTTGCTGAGATGTCAATCAGAGCTTTTCTCCCAGGTCCAGTGGGGGATGTCTATGGCTCTTCGCTGGTTTGCTTCCTACTCATTACATTTTGCTGGCAGCTACCTCTGCACTGGAGGGACAAATGTGTTCTCAGTTATACATCTCCTCATCATTTCCCTATGTCACTGCAGTGAGAGGCACCTTTCAGGGGCTGGAGCTGAATCTGTCCTTTTCAAAGGGTTGTTTGAGTCAATAGGACCACAGATAAACTTGAGGGTGGGTTGTAGCAGCTGCAGATTGCTCAATCTAGCAAACTGTGCAAGCCCAGAACTTCAGTTCAGGCACTCATAGTCCCATTGATGTTCACATGAGACTTTTCCCACTTGATTTCACCCATCATAAAGCTAAATGCGTAGTCTGGGGTGGTGCTCTGGATCAGAACAGTGCTCCTCCTGTCCTAGAGGACATACCTACAACCAGCAAGGCAAAAGCTTTGTGGTGATGCTCATCTCATGTCACTGATGGCAAGAGACACCTTGGTCTGAGGTAGTCTACAGCCTGTCCTCCTTAGATGAGGACAAGCCCACCCAAGTTGTTTGGTGTAAGTCCTCATCTTAACAGGGTCACACCAAGGAGCACTGGGCTCTGCAGAGCAACACTCAGCCCTTACTGACACAGAAGTTCCTTAAGACAAATATCAGTCCCCTCCCCCTCCACATTGCCATTGACTAAGTGTTCCTCATGACTCCCAGAATCAAAGAATCATTTAGGTTGGAAAAGACTTTTAAGATTACCAAATCCAACTATTAACCCAGTACTGCCAAACCCACCACTAAACTGTCTCCCTCAGTGCCACATCTATACATCATTTAAATCCCTCTAGAGATAATGACTCCCCCAGTGCCCTGGGCAGGCTGTATCACGGCTTGATAACAAAAAATAATAAATAAATAAGCAGATCTGAGATTCACAGGTGCCAGATTTCTAAGAGGGTTTAGCACCTTTGTGATTGAAGGTTTTTGCAGAGTGGGATACCAGTGTCCTTGTGGGAGACACGTGGTGCTGCTGGCTGAATCCACTGAAAAATCCATCCCAGCCTGTAGACACTAAATGGGAAGAAATCCAGCTCCTGACTCTTTAGAAAACCTGGGGCCTTGCATTTCAAACAGTTTCTTGTTTATCTCCTCCACAGCTATCACCTCTTGCAGTCCTACAAGGAGTCAGCAGCAATTCACTGCTGGAAAATAATGAAGAAATATAGAGAATTGCAAAGAAAGCACCAGCAGGCCTTATTGCCAGAGCTCATCTTTGCTGGTCCTGAAGACATGGCATGAATTTGTAGCTCTCTGGGACCCAACACTTGCAATTCACAAAGGTGGTAGAACCACCTGTTCCTCTCAACCACTGCCTGTGTGTAACCTCCACAGCTGTGAGGGTTTTACTACGAGCTGCAGTCACTCCTGGTTTGTACCATTCCAGGCTGTCCGCCTGGGAGAAGCCACACAGCTCCTCAGGATGCTCCTGATGGCAAACACCAGGAAGGGGTTGACCACTGGATACCACCACCAAGCCACGGCTCAGCTGGAGAGGCAGCTGCAGAAACTCAGCTTCACCCCAGGTGGGGTTGGACACACGAGGTCAGACGTCCAGTCTGAACCAGGACCTCGGTTTCTCTCTGCCTAGAGAGCGTGTGGGCACGCACCACATTTTTAAAACAAGGAGAAGATGCTTTGAAACTGCCATCTCCAGCACTGCCTTCGGTGCCCACAACTATGTTTTCACAAATAGATGAGGGGTATCAAGAATTTTATAATGATACTCCCTCACCCATGGTTCCAGTTAAAACCGCTGTAATAAACAAAACATACAGAGCACATCACTGGCACCAGAAGGTATAATTTTCTCTGAGCAGAAATATTACCAAAAAAGAAAAAGAAAAAAGTAAAAAGGCAGGATTTCATCCAATTTAGGAAGAAATCTATGCAGACCTTTCCTTTCATTAAGCTTCTCAACTATTATTAAAGGAAAATTAGTAGCCAAAAATTCTTTGATGATGACATTGAATCATTTGATGACAGAGTGTTTTGGGAAAGGCTGCAGATGCAGATCACTGGTAAAAACCTTGAATCGCAGGAAGAATAATTTTCCAAAAGTCACAATACTTTCTCTTTTGTGGGGGAATACTTCTAACCCTCTTTTTCAAGTGAGCTCTACATTTTCACTTAAATCCTTTGATTTTGCAGCTATTAGGAAAATAATATGTGATCTCTTTTCCTCTGAAGCTGCAGATCTTGACTGGTGGCAAAGAGAAAGTAAATACCAGGGCAAGAAGTCTTGGTACTGCGGGATATGAAACATGCAACACTTGAGCATGCTGGGAGGAAAGGTGTTTACTTTTTCATTTTCCTGCTTAGGACATTTCATAAAACCTCAAGGAAAACATGGGCTACATAGTGACCAATTCATCATCACATAACTCCTCATTATTCCACATTCTGTTGTCTACATATCTTTATGTTTCAGATATCCCTAATGATTTATTTTTTACTGATGTTTACTGCCTGGCTGTGGACACATTTAAGAAACTGCTTTTGAAGGTGCTGGTCAGCACTGATCAGTGCATGGAGCTATCTGAAGGTGTTTCTCTTGCTGTGTCACCCATGTCCAGTGACATTGACTTTTTCCATGATCTTATTTGGTTGGGGTTTTTTTAATCCATCTCTCCCTCTTTAAATTCAGTGGAAATGCTCCCATTCAGGAACCAAGCACGTCTTCAAGCATACTCTATCCCAGATCAACAGACCATATAATCCCCTTGACTTGAGCCCTGGATTTAAGGATAAATATGTGCCCATGCATTTTTTCAAGTGGGAGTCAAAGAAACAAAGATCCAATCCAAGCTGCATCTGGCCAGCTTTGGGCACCTGCAAAAAGAAGCCGGGGGTTTCCGGAGTCCAAGGCAGAGATCATTTACCATAGAATCATTGAAAAAGTGTTTAGGTTGAAAAAGACCATTCAGATCATCAAGTCCAACCATTTTCCCAGCACTGCCAAGCCCACCACTACAGTGTGTTCCTCAGTTCCTCATCTACATGTCTTCAAAATAACTCCAGGAATGGTGACTCCACCACTGCCCTAGGCAGCCTGTCCCAATGCTTCACAACCCTTTCTGTGAATAAATTTTTCCTAATATCCAATCTAAACATCCCCTGAAATAACTTTACATTTCCCCTTCTCACTTCTTATTTTGGCAAAAAGACTGACCCCCTCCCCTTCACAACCTCCTTTCATGTATTTGTGGAGAGCAAGGTCTGCCTGGAGCCTCCTTTTCTCCAGGATGAGCCCTCTCAACTTCCCCAGCTGCTCTTCATCAGAGTTGTGCTCCAGACCCTTCCCCAGATCTGTTGCCCTTCTCTGGACTCACTCCAGCACCTCAATGTCTTTCTTATCATGAGGGGCCCAAAACTCAACACAAGATTTGAGGTGAGGTCTCATGAGTGCTCACGCAGGGGGATAGTCACTGGCCTGGTCCCACTGGCCACCTTATGTTTGATTCAGACCAGGATTCCTTTAGACTTCATGCCCACCTGGGCACACTCTGGCTCAGTTTAGTCGCTGTCAACCAGCACCTCCATAGCCTTTTCTGCTGAGCAGCCTTCCATCCACTCTGCCCTCAGCCTGTAGAACTGCAGGGGATTGTNCTCAGCCTGTAGCGCTGCAGGGGATTGTTGTGACCCAAGTGCAGGACCCAGCATTTGACCTTGTTGAACTTCATATACTTGTCCTCGGCCCATTGATCCAGCCTGTCCAGATCCCTCTGTAGAGCCTCCTTTTCATATATTCCTCCATTCATATTTTGTTGGCTGGATAAATTGTGGGTCCCACATTACGTGCCATAGTCCACACAAAATAAAGATGCTCACCCAGCCCACATGCCAGAGGACAGCAATACAATTATAGAATGGTTTGGGTTGGAAGGTTCATCTCATTCCAATCCCCTTCCACTAGATGAGGTTGCTCAAAGCCCCATCCAGGGGTGGGGCAGCCACAACTTCTCTGGGCAACTTGTGCCAGTGCTGGATGCAGCACTGCAGGTGGGGTCTCACCAGAGCAGAGCAGTGGGGCAGAATCACCTCTCTCAGCCTGCTGGCCATGCTTCTTTTGACTAATTTTGACAGTAATTAAGTAAAGCAAGAAGGGGGAACATGAGGTGACAATGACTGTCAGCCAAATATAGCCCATTTTTTGTACACTGGAAGGAACAATTCCTTTTGAGCTGCTGTCTTACTTAAAAATGTAATTTAATTTCCAAATACTGAATTTCAATGAGGTATTTAACTTTGGTATCCTGGTTAGTAAATGAAGAGTAACTGCTTTGGTGGGTTAGGGTGTCCAAACCAGAAATCTCATATGGAAAATTTTGATAGGATTACATTTTTTAATCAGAGTTTCTTTTTGGCTGACAAAAGTTTTCATTTGGAATACACAATGTTCAGAGGATCCCTTAGCTGACGGGCTACACACGGAAGACCTGTGAGCTGTGCAGTCAAATTTTCAAAAACTGATGATAGCACTTAGCTGTCCCCCTGGTACCCCACATCACCAGTGCAGCAAGAGATTCCTGATCAGGTCTCTACAGGTGATGAAGCACACTCACAGAAGATACCAGAATTTCACCGGCCTCACTACAGAGTGGATAAAGGCAGGAGTGGAGCAGACATGAGATGTCCATTCCTTTGGCTGTGTGTTGGTTTTGTCTGGGATGGAGTTTATCACAGTATCTGGTACGTGGCTGTGTTTTGGGTTTGTGCTGGAAGCTGTGCTGATAATACAGGGATGTTTTTATTATTGCTGATTGGGGCTGACACAACACTGAGGCCTTTTCTGCTGCTTACCCCAGCAGTGAGGAGGCTGGGGGTGCACAAGGAGTTGGGAGGGGACACAGGCTGGGACAGCTGACTCCAACTGACTCAAGGGGTATTCCAGATCATAGGGCATCATGCTCAGTATATTGAGTTGGGGGAATAAGAAGGAAGATGGTGCATTTCAAATGATGGTGTTTGTCTTCCCAAGTCACTGTTTCCCATGATGGAGCCCTTCATTCCTGGGATTGGCTAAACACCTGTCCATGGGAAGTGGTTAATGAATTCCTTGTTTTGCTTTGCTTCATTGTGTGGCTTTTGCTTTACCTATTAAACTGTCTTTATCTCAGCCCATGAGGTTTCTCACTTTTGCACTTCCAAATTCCCTCTTCCATCCCACTGGAAGCAGCTGAACTCAGTTTAAGCTCCATGGGCTTAAAACATCAAAGGCTGCTGTAGAGGTGGTGGCACTGAGGTGATAAAGACTCCTTGGTAAGTATATTATTTATCAATTGCATTTAGTCCCAGTGCATGGTGGACCTCAACCCTTTCCATGAGATGGGAGATCAAGAGCTAATTTGGAGCATGGCACAGAGAGATGTGGAGAAGAGAACAAGAACAAAGAAATGGTAATGAGATTATCATGGTTATTCAGTGTCTGGTGTCCTAGGTGGTCCCAGAAATAAGTGAAGACAGGGATACTTGGGGGCTCAGAATGGAACTTTCCAGAGCATGGTCTAGCTATTCTTATCTGCAGAACCAGCAGATGGCAAAAAGACCTGAAGGAAAAACACCCTTCCTTCTTGCCTCTGGCTTTGTATTCCAAACCCATTGTCTCTAGATTTCCCTTGCCACTGGCCACCACTCTTTTCCTTTTCCTTTCCTTTCTGTGGAGGAGCAAACTCTCCTGCAAGCCAGGAATGGGAAGGCACTTGTTATTCTGTGCTTCATACATGTCCAGAAGATGAGACCTGAACTATTGACCTGGCCATTCAATGAGTGACCATGTCTGGACTATCCCCTCTTTGTAAATGGAGGCTGCAGTATGAAAGCATTCCTCATGCTTTCCTGTAGTTTCCTCTAGAGGAAGGGATTAACTAAGTACTCTGCCATCACCTCCTGACAGAGCCAGGCAAACTTGGGCACTGCCATCCTCACTGGTCATCCAAATTACTCTGGATAGACACCATCACTGTCTTAAGGAGTGCTCAGAAAACCCCTTGTCCATAGACAGAGTTGTGGAGGTTGTAGTAAACTCCTGGGACAAGGACATTTTCCAGCAGCTGAGTAGTTTGCTTAGCAAACCACCATCCATAGCATTAGTCACAGCCCCCAGGGGCTCTGTAGGTAAAACAAGTCTGATGTACTGGGCAGAGGAAGGAGGATTTGTGAAGGAGGATCTTGGCCCTCTGCATCACCCAGTGTGGTTGGTGCCACCAAGGTCCCATTTGGTGACTTGTGGTATTGGGAAGGGCAGTCAATCTAATTCAGGTTGTGTCTCTCCCAAAAGACAAATGGCAAAAGCACACTAAAATGCAATTTGTTGAATGGCCACCAACAGAACAGACTGTCCCTGACAGCTACTTTTCCAAGCATTCCCTTCACCAGCTGGAACTGATAAAGCTGTGATTGCCCCTTCCACTTCAGAGAGCACCTTGGGGAGAGGTGCACAGAAGGCAGTCTCTGTTCTGCCTGCTGGGCAAAGGACTCTCATCCAAAGCAGATCTTTGAGTTGAACTGGTGCAAGGATGTAGAGAAAACTTTCTTTTTTTCTTTTAGTTTTAATCAGCAAGCATCACAGATATTTGTAATACCTGTAAATACCTTGGTCCCTTTGCATCTTCCCAGCCCTGGTCCTGCTGTTCATGCCTGTAGGATGCTGGTGCAGAGCCCCATGTTGCTTCTCCGTGGCACAGATGATCAATAGTCAGTGGTTTGGCTGCCAGAGGAGCCCCAGAATCAGGCTGGTCTCCTAGGAAACAATGGCATTGTTGCCACTGGAATAAACATCCTGGTGGGCCATTTGTGTTTATCTGGTATTTCCATTCTCTGCTGATTAACCCAGCCAAGTGAGGTCTTCATGTGGTAATTACAGCACAGCTCATTTGTGTGTGTTTTACAATGGTGTTGATATAATCCCACTAGAGCACCCCAAGCATGTGCAAGGAGTTCCCACCAGAAATCCAAATAACGCCCCAGTGCTGCTGACAGCTTAATAACATGACAAAGTTCAGTCTCGCTGGATGTCAGGGACAGGAATGTGGTTCAGGCTGCTCTGACCTGGAGCTTTCAAAATACTGTACAGTTGAGGCTGAGTGTTTGACAAATAACCTTTTCTTTGCCTGCTCAAATCCATCAGACGCTACCAGGTGCCATGGAGAGGCCACATGCCACTGTTAAAATGTTAAATTGAGTGGCACGGCCATCGAAGGCTCTAGGGAGGGACATTTATCTTTATTATTATTGTTATTAATAATGCAGATATTGCTGTGCGTTGCATTCCAAGGTATTTTTTCAGCACTAAATCATCCAAACGCCCATCGATGGCCCTGATAAATCACACAATAAACTAAAATTCAATACAGCTGTCAGCCCAGACCCCAAGCAAAATCTCAGGGAGCTTAATTATAAAGTTCAGGCAGGGACTGAGCTTGCTTGTGAGGGGACGAGCAGCAGCATGGCACTGCCATTCCAGGCACTTGGGAAAGGCTGTCTCAGCCCTCTCCTGCCACTCTGCAGCATCCCAGTGCTGCCACAAGCAGCAGGATGGGGACAGCTGCTCATGACAACATTTCGCATTGTTTTCCATTTTCTGCTTTTTCCATGCTGCTTCTTTACTTCTTCAGTGTATCTTAGCTGTTTCTCTCCTTTTGTGTCATTTCTACTTCTCCTTTTGTGTCATTTCTACTTCTCCTTTTGTTCCTCTCTTTTTCTCCCATTCTTTCCCTCTCCCCCATCACTTGCCTTCTGTCTCACCACCCTTTTCTTGCTCTTTCCCTCTTCTTCCCCTCCCAACCCCCCCATCAAAGCGAGGAAACCGTAACCCAAAGGAAGAACAAGAGTTGAACCTGTGCCAATGCAATGGGCCAAGAGGCTACATATGGAACCAGCAAATCACAGAGCCATGAAGGATGTTAGTGATTTAAAGTTATGTATATTGAAGTCTGGATCTTAAAATGAATCCATAATGGTAGAGGTAACTAATGGAGCAACTTAACTGACAGCAAGCAGAGTTTTTTTCTTTAACATTGTTATATTCCCACAAACTCCTCTTTTCCTGTCCCCACCCTTCCCCTGCTCCCCTTTCTGATTAGTTCAACATCCACGTTGACAATGAAAAGCTAAAGCTGGCTGCTTTATGAATAAAGATTTTAGCCCATACACCATAAATATGAGTGCTACTCCTGCTGGATGCAGAGCAAGGCATCCAACTGGCTCCAACACATGGGGGGCTCTCCCTGGGGAATCATGCCCATGGCAAGGGATAGTGAATGTTCCCAGCTGAGTGGGCACGGCAGCACGACTCTCACTGCAGTGTGATAAATAACCTCCTGAGGACTCAAGCTTCAGCAGAGATGTGTTGCCAAAGCCAGCTGGTCCCCTGTGGCAGCTCAAATACCAACTGAAATGATTTTATGTGATGATTAAGGATACCCAGAATTAAAATGCTGCACAAAGGGAAGGATGTCACTGTACGTGTATGCGTATGCATGTAGAAATAGATGTACATATGTGTACAAAGCATTATACAAGGAAAAACTACAGTAAACCAATAATATACTTGCAAAATCAAACACTCCAAAGCTAGGAAAAATCGAATACTGCCCCAAATTTGCTACTTTTTTATTTACCACCATCATGGTAGCACTGGGACCTGAGGCAAGAATTGAGGGGCAGGAGCTTCTGAGCACTCCTGGTTACACACTTGAAAGCACTGGGGACATAACCTGCCTTTACTACTTAGTGTATATATATACCATACATATATTTATAGATATATGTATATATAAAAATATATATATAGCCGGTGAGACTTCTCTTGGCTTAGGCCACATGATACCCTCCCAAGCTAAACTTTAGAATCATTTGGAAGCTCGTTTGTTTGTAATAAGCTATTTGCAGACACCCATTCAGTTTAGGAGGGCAAACCAGTATGGACAGGAACAATTTGGTGTCAGTTTGTCCCAGAGACTGGGAGTGATCCCAGTACATAAAATTTATTGGTGCAGCAGTACCTTGAAATTGCAGCACAGTGCAATCTACTGAGAAAAATCATGTCTTAAATAGGTGAAGCCAAGCATCAGAAGTGAAAACTCGTATCTGAAGTGTTCAGTCTTGGTTCCCACACTGTGAAACATCATCACATGTCCCTCAGGGACACATGAAAGGATCTAATGAATGTTTGTGAAGCAGTTACAAACAACGCTGCTGCAGCAAGCACATGATACTGTGACTATTTTAAAGAGCTTCCTAACAAGCTGAGAAACAAGGAGTAAAGAAGATCCAGCACCACACCGTGCCAAGAAAACAAATTGTATCACCTGTTCAGGGCGTTGAACGGGGCAGGAGCTGCTCAGGATGTGGTACATGAGCTGATGAAAGTTGGTACCGAAACCCATCTATAAAAGGAGCTGAATGAGGGTTTCATGGGTGACCTGAACTCTAACATGTTCTTCAACTCCTTCCCTTTACACCAATAATGTTCTTTAATATTATTTTAGCAAATTGGTTGAGGGGAGGGGGACTTCTTGCAATAAATTCTTTCTCACACTTCTCATTGTATATACTTCCATCCATCTTTTCCCCAAATCTGTGGCTTTCAATGCAAGGAACCAGAAGAAATCCCCCTATTTTCTCTGCTCTAGAAATCAGGAGCAGAAGGGTTACACACACACTAAATAAAATAGCCTTTCTTTTTGCTTTTGGCAGTTTAGACTTTTCAAACTGCTGCACCTTCTTCCCTATGGCATTAAATTCCCCTTTGCATTCCGCAGTGCTGATTTAGGGAGAAACTTAAACAGTCCCTGGGGTATACACACAACACCCAAGAGTGAAGGACTGCATTTCCCTCTAGCTGCTGAACAACAGGGCGGGTTGGAGATCGGCCACCAGCCACTGGCATTGCCACACTCAGCTCTGGGATGCTGGAGGAGCCTCTTGACGTCCTGCTGAGGAGTGACTAGACTGCGGGTTTTCCTTTTCCTCCAGGCTTCACCAGAGAAAGGCAAGATCCTGTCAGCAGTGGCTGAATATTGGCCAGATTATGGGGCATGTGGGTATAGCCTATATTTATTTTCTTTAAGTATATATTTGTTTGATGTTTTGCAAGCATCTGCTTAAGATTTCTGTGCTTATCTAACAGGAGGAAAGAGCCCATTCTTCCCAAAGCCAATTCAGTGCAAGAAAATGTCATAACACTGCTGGGCCCCTTCGTTTCATCCTTCGCCAGAGGGACTCCATAGTTCCTCTGCTACTTCTTGGAAAGCCAAGAAGCAAAGGCTGGCAATTAAAGGCATCTGCTGGGCTCACGAAAGGAAAGGCATGCACGAGATATGAAGGATGGATGACACCTGAAATGTCTAAACTCTTGCCTGGTGCAGACTGGACTGATTGCAGCATGTCTAGCAGGATGTGTAGAGTGTTACATCAGGTATTGAGATAAAAAAGAAAAACCAAATTAAACCCTCCTTGACAAAGCCTCCTCCCACCCCACCCCTGAAGGAAGAGGTGCCAGCAGCTCCATGGAGCTTGTCATGGCTCTATTTTTCACATGGCAAGCAGGGAGAGACAGGAGTACAAATCCCCATCAGAGAGAGCGATTAGCTGGGTAGAAGAGATTCTTCAGAGAGCAAATGACCAAAAAAATGGCCAACAGCAGCAAGACATTTCTGTGGAAAGAGGAAAGATTTGGCTTTTTCAGAGCAAATGCGTAAGAAATGATAAAATAAAGACAGGAAAAATGATAAGTGATCCAGGTTGTTACTCACCCCATTTTTCATCATTCAGAGCTGCAATCACAATCACTTATGCACAGAAACCTCTTATTTTACACAGTGCCTAATGGATCTGATGCTCTCAGTTTTACTGCTGTAAAACATCACCTAGTCCAGTGTCCAGAGAATGTGAGACCTGTGTCAGGTCTTTTTGTACAGTGAGAGAGGCCAGAGCTACAGGCAATGATTTTTAATGAAATAAATACTAATAAACCACCACCAGTGTGGAGCTTTTTTTGTGTGTGTATGTGGTCAGTAGGTCAAAACCCACGGGCTGGTTCTCCTGGCAAGCCCCTGTGAAACTTTCACTACTGACCACTCTCAGAGAAGTTCATCAGGAGGGAACAGTCTCATACATGTGGTTCTGGCATGGCAGTGACATGATGGAGCTGTGCAAAGTGTGAGTTTCTGTTAGAAAATGCACAGCAGTGTCACCAAAAACAGTGCTGGCCACAGTCACCTCACTGGGTGACCAAACAGTAAAGATGAACTTCCATTCAGGACTGGTTACAAAATAGGCAAAAAAGATATTTATTAATTCTTTGATATGTCTAATGGTAAGTTTTTCAGATTCCCTGGTTTTCCTTCTCCTGCCACAATTGGAGAGACAGGGAAAAAGACAACCTCTGCTCCGAAGGTGCACCTGGGTGCTTGGACATTGAGAGATTAGCCCAAAAGCAACCAGCCAAGGCCCTGGATTCCTACAGTTCTGGACAAGTGAACAGGTATTTCAGCACCAGTTAAAGCAGAAACATTAGGCTGGCACTTACCACAGTGGGTTTGGAAAATTTGAAATAGATGCCCATTTTTATATCACACATAACTTCAAAGAGATGTGGTACTCAAGTGATGCAGTACTAGAGAGATGTTGCCCATTTGGTACAATCTTGGGTGACCAGAAGAGAAGTCGACATGTAAACTCGGAGAAATCCTACTTGTTCCTCTCCAGCTGCATCTGTTGGATAATGAACTCTTGCTGCTTTAGATGGAATGTGATTCCCTGTCATTTGCTATGAGAGGGATTCCGAGCCTCTATCTCTAATGCCTCTCTGGAAGTGGTTTGCTTTGAGGAAGATAAATTCAAAGTTTTGTGCTGGAATTCAATTTACAATACTTCACATTTCATAATGTGTAGTACTGTATCATACCATCAGAAGGGCCATCCTGGAGCCAAGGCACCCAGCCCTCCCTCAGCTGTGCCCAAGCTCACGCAGCAGAAGCAATGTAAGAAGTGAGACAAATGGAAATCTACTTCCTCATGGACCTTCTCTAAGCCCTGTTATTTAAGGACTTCTTGACCTGAAAGTTGCTTCCAAAGTTTCTTGTTTAACAACATTAATGGATCTGTTCTTCAGGAAGTTAGTATGTCCATATTTGAACCCCATATTCATTTTGATCTGCACAGTGTCCTCTGGTAAAGGGCTCCAAAGTTTAATTACACAGTGTGTTTGAAGTTTCTGATTGCTTTAAACTTGCTGCTTGATTATTTCATTAGGAACGCATAATCTGTGATACGAGAAATAGGAATTAATCATTCCCCATTTTACCCCATCCATTATTTTATAGACATGTATTATAACCACACCAGTTCTCATATCCCATTTTTAGATCAAGGGATAAGTATAGCTGTATTCAAGCTGTGAGCACACATATTTTTTCTTGCAGTCAAGGAAGAGATGCCTGTCAAAAAACTCCCAATTAACTAAATTAAACAAAATTTCAGGAATAACCCAATGAGAAAATAAACCACTTTTATTGAAATTATCAGGTGTTAATCACTCTTGGAATATCATTATAAACAGCTCCAGTTCAGGAAGGTGGATTTTTTCATTTTACACATACTGATTTGAAGGATACAAAAGAAATATTTGCTTATATATTTAGAAGCTTAAAATGAAACAATGAGCAGATACTTTGAGTTTAAAAATTAAATGTAACTCTTTCTTCAATAATAAAATATACTACCTATTATACAAAAACGACATTATTTTATTCACAGTTGACAGTACAGTCACACAATCATAATATTCAAGGTGAACTGCAATGACATTTTATTTATATTTCTCCTATTATTACAGATTATGAGGGTTAGAGCAGCACACAAAGACCCTAATTAGGCTCCTGTTATGCAGGAAGCTGCACATGCAGAGAAGAAATATATAGTTCCTATCCCAAAAGGTTGCAATCTAACCTAAAATTGCCCATTAAGAGAGGATGTGCCTCAACTGAAAAACACAAATATGCAAAGGGATTTATCCTGGTTTTCTTTCTTATCTGATGGAGACCCCCAGATATACAGTTACTTTTCACTGTCAGCCACTATAAACCAGTTGTTTAAAAATAAATTACTTTTCTTTGAAGCTTATCGGGTACACGTTTAAAGGTAATTCCTGTGAGTTCCTGATCTTGCTTTTAGCCTGGTACTTCAGGTGGTACCCCTGAAGCCATTAGGCATTTCTGAGATTAATGACATTTGGGAGGAGAAAATCCAGTCACCAACTTGGGTCTTGGCCAGTACCTAAAAATTTGAGTGTCCTTTCAAATGAGCAATTTTTTTTCCTGTATAATGCCCTGAAGGGGTATCATGTCCTGCCTCACAGCCGAAATTCTGTTTTTTTGAATGTCAGTGCAGTTTTTAAGCAACTGTGGGTCAGTGGGGGCCATGCAGGTCTCGATACAGGTTGCTCACACACAGAAGGCAGGAAACTTGTCACACATCTCTTGCAGCTTCCAGACTGGTTCCTGCTATCCTCTCACAGTGGAAGGGCAGTAGCATGTGGAGTGGGCTCCCCTTCCTCTCCTTCAGCCTCAAACCCCCTCAAAGTAACCAGGACTGTGCCCCAAATGAGTCAGGATTTGAAAGCAAGTGGGTTTGTGGGGCGGGGGGAAAGCATTTGTGTTCACCCCTAAATCTCACTATGCGACTTGGTTTTGATCTTCAGGCTTTAGAACTGAAAACAGTCAGAGTACAAAAATAAATCTATTGATCACTAGATCATAAATTTTCTAGGAAATACAGAACAGGATCCTTCAAAAAAACAACCAAACAAAAATTAAAAAAAATAAAAATAAATAAAAAAAAAAAGTAAAAGAAAGTAGCAAAGGGGAGTTACCATCACAGCTCTGAGGGTTTGCACAGATGAGGATCCATTCACCAAGCAGCTATTGGGAACTTGTTCATCGCCTCTAAAACACAGTCAGGAGCAGAAGCTGTCAAGTTTTGCACTAGGAAAGAGGGTTTTTCACTCCAGTTCCTTACAGTTAATAATGCCCAGTAATTTCCATCACTAAACAACACAGTATACTGGTTTCTTTGAAACCGAAGGCTTAGACACAGAGCGGCACTGGCAATGAGAAGTGAGGCAGCGTGGCAGCTCAGCGCGCTTAAGGGAACGTTTTTAAGCCATTTAGCAGGAGTTTATTGCTCCAGCACAGGAGGCTTTGAGCACTGAAGCACGACAGGGTGTGCGTTGTTGTGCCAGAACTGCCCGCCCTGGGTGTGTGTGGCTGCGGCAAAGGGCCAGGGGCTGTGTTTAAACGCACCCGCACGAGAAATGCGATTTAGGCAGAACAAAGCACGCTCCTGTTGTGCCTCCCCGTGATTATAAAATAGATCTGTGTCATTATAAATAGAAAATGACTGGTGACAAAGATGCTGCTTTGAGTCACTTCTGAGGCCAAGCTCCTTCGCTGCGGTTCCCGATGTCAGACCAATTCAGCGGCTGCGCTGCAGGGGAGTGTGTCGGGTTCGGGGTTAGCCAGTCCACGTCTCATGATGGCTTAATCTCATTTTATAACAGCAGGGGATTCACTGGGGTGCTTTTCAAGCAACACGCTCCTTCACCCAAGGACGGTCCTGGACCCCTTCCGAAATGCGCGGTGCCCACTGCAAGGCTCGGATTGCTGAACAGCAAATTAGCCCATCCTGCAAGGGACTGCCAGACTTGCGGGATCTGTGAAGTTGAGATCCTGCCTCTACACAACTAAATGGTGTGGTTCTTGTTTTATTCCAGTGGGAAGCAAATCAAAGACACAGAAATAATAGCGCTGTTTCAAGAGTGTAACTTTTCCTCTTTATGCCACCTTCCATCTCAACAAACTTCACAGCATTGTTGAATTAAATAATGCAGCAAAATAAACAGAAAACGTGTGTAGTTTCTATGCTGTGCAACAAGTAAGCAAAAAAAAAAAAGCCCGATGGAACTGAATCTGAAGTCCTTAATGCAATATCTGGAGTATTCTCCTCCTTTAAAACAAACTGCAATCTTTCTACTTCAATTATTTAATCAGAATCCTACTTCCATATATATATTTTATACCATGGTTTATTCCCAAAGCTGGGGATAACCTCTCATTTCCTGAAAGCTCTTAAAAACTTTCTTAATGAAAAAGTTGAGAAATCTGCTATTTGCAAGTTCTATTTACTTATTACTTACTTCCAAACTAAAGTAGTTAATTTAATGAAGGAGAGAAAAAAAGAGTGAAAAAGAGAACTACTAATGTGGTGCCTGTAGCCATTTCCCAAATTCTTCAGAGTTTATAGACCTAGGGAGACAGGGAAAGAGCAACTTCTCAGCAGTGCAGCAGAATAGGCTAAAATGACCCTGTGAAATCCAAGCAATTCTGGGAATAAAGGATGTTCACTCCTGTTATGGTTCTACACTGCAAACTGCTTTTAGGGCTCCCAGTAGTACCCATTAGCAATAGCCAAGCATTTCTGTTTTAATTTCATTTAATTTAATTTCCACCAGCAAATTCCACCCTGTGGTGAGAATTGACAGTATCATGTTGAGAACCATTAAAGCATATTTGGATTGTTTTTACTCCATGTGTATACTTATATATATATAAAAACATTCCCCCACCCTTTCTTTAGATGAGCCACTTCATAATAAGAGTGAGGCAGATACAATGGAGGAGTCGTTATGCTGTGGGATACCACCACAGGGAATGTGGCTGGAGATACAGCAGAACATGCCTTGGCATTGCACTGCCAGCATAGCCAGGTCCCAGCTCCACTTTGAACCTCTCCATGAGGCCAGAACTCAGCCTGGCAGCACTGGTCATGTCCCTCCAGTCACCACCTGCTGGTCTCCTGCACTAAGACTTTGTGTATCACTGCTGCTCCCTGCTCTCCTTGAGCGCTTTCTGTTCTCTTAAGGACATCTTCACAACTTGAAACATCTTCATGCTTATGTAGCCTTTGGCTTTTCTGGGAATTCCTATTGGGAATTCCCCCACTGGGAATTCTGCCACCGGGTTTCAAAGGAAAGAGAATAATAATGCCCTTCATTAGTATAGGCTTTTCTGTCATGACTTTTAGGCCCCTCTCCAGGCAAGCAGGCAGGCACATGTTTAACATTAAACACATGAGTAGTCTCTATTCACATGCTGCAAGCTAGAAATGCTCATTAGCGCTGGATCGCGGCCCCAGCTGAGCTCTAACACACTCCAGCAAGGGAGCTGGGCTGGAGCAAAGGTGGCCCTGAAACCTTTCATCGTGGTTGCACCATCCCTGGCGGAGCAGTTTCGGCTCCTCCAGCGCGCCATGGGTCGTTCCCTTGGCAGCAGAGGCACAGCCCGCTGAGCGGTGACAGTGTCATCATTCAGAGCTGCTTGGCTGGTGAGCACAGCTCAAACACACCACATTCAAACCCAGCCTCTGGAGTGTTTACAGCGTTAGCATCTCTCCAATGAATGCTGAAAGGGGAATGATTCGGGGCAGCGGGGGAGTAAGATGATTGCTGTGGTCTCTGAGAGGCTGCTGAGTCCTGTGTGGAGAGTGCCTGGGGGGTTACACAGGGCTCTTCAGGCCTTCATGTCATGTGTTAAAACAAGGACTGATCAAGCTTTGGAAACCACCACTGGATGGGGTCTCTGGGCATTCCTGAGGCTGAGTGTTGTTTGGATGTGGGACAAGGAAATAAAGCAGCTTGATGCTCTCTGCTTTCCCTGCACAGGAGCTAGGAAGGGCAGAAAAGGGAACAGGACCCCTCTTTTTACTGCTGAGCACCAGGTGAGTGGGCTGTTGTAGTTGTGTCCAAACCAGCAGATCCCTCCTGACCAGGGAAATGGGAAATTTTGTGACTCAGAGGGAACATGTCTACTGTCTCAGAGGAATCCCTAGGCAAAGACACCTTCAACATGCTGTCTTCCTTGTGTCTGTGCTGCAGTTCCTAGTCCAGACTAAACAGTCTATCACTGCTGGTAAAAGTAGCCTAGATGAAAAGAGACATTTCTTCAAATGCTTTTAATACTCTTTTCTAAAAAAAAAAAATTAAAAAAATCACTACCTCCTTCAACTTCTCAACAAGTAAAAACCTCACAGCTTTCCTGCCGCCTCTGGAATTACTAGTCATTGCAGACATCAAAATTAATGAAGAGATGAAAGATCCAGCAAAAGGGCAAAATCTTACTGGAAAAAATATTTCTTAATATCAAAAGCAATTCAAGAATAATGAATATATCTAGAACATAAGAAAGAAATTAAAACTTCCCAATGCCTGAAAGAATATACATGGAGAAAACAAGACTTTCAGGTTATTATTTTCTTTAAAACACCAACTCATTTTAAAAAATAATGCTTCCATGTGCTTCTGGCTTTACAGGAGTAAATTTATTTACAGGAGTAATTTACTGGCTAAATTTTTGCAATACTATAAACTCAGCTAATTAGCCAAACTGAGTGGATGGAGAAAGGGGGTTTCGTTCCACCAGATGGAAGGGTTACACTAGAACACAGTTTCCTGCGTGCCCATCCATGAGCACCCTGCTACTTAGCACTGAGGAAATGGTTGTGGCTAACTTGGGGTTGAATTTGAGCAGGGACAAGAGAGGAGGAAAGGTAGCTAGGGGTTAAAACTAACTAACTAACTAACTAACTAACTATTCAAAATAAATGCTACATGCAATCCAGCTGAACTTTCTTGTTGGAAAAAAAGTTTTCTAATTTTTTTGTGATATAGACTATCATTCTGCCTTGTCAGTCTTCCCAGCTGATGCAAACAGAGCAGTAACCTGTAGCTCTATATTCCACACTAGACCTGATAAATCAATATCACTATGCGATTTCTATTGGAAAGAAAATGTTTCTCAGAAGCCCTCATTTAAACAGACTTGAAACAGATACTCTCTAGTCCTACCTGTGCAGTAAAACAAACCCTTGGCAATTCAAACAGTATAACAGAGAATAAGAGTAACTAATCTACGGGGTACCCCAGCACTCCCATACCACTGCTAATAGAAGAAAAAATCAATATTAGTTCCAATATGAATGGAGTGTTGGATTGACTGAGCAGGGAGCTTTGAAATAAATATCTAAGAAATGTTTGGATGAAATGGACATCTTCACAGACATTTGGTCTGCATTTTTGAAATGTAGATGATTAAATCCACATTGTTGGCTTCTTCCCCCTCTGCACTATGTCTTTCTTTACATCTTGCAAAAAAAATTTATGAACAAAGTTATTGTAAATCTGCAATGTCTGTCTTGTCACTTAGATTCTTTTCAGAAATGCTGCTTTGCCAATGTAGATATACAATCCTGTATGATTAATATTTATTACTTAAAATTCTAAATACAATGGAAGGTCACCAAAAATACCCTGCCTAGAGTCTGGAGCCCTTTAAAATCTCATTGGTGATGGATCCTGAGTCTTGAGAACTGAGCTCAAATCTTAGCAAAACACTTTTGTATGTAGGATTTCCAGTATTTCCTGCTTCTGATTATAACAGCCAAAAAGCACAAAGGTGAGTGAAAGTTACAGACCTGAAAACATGAACTTGGATTTCAAATCCAAACAAAGGTCAGGGAATGCCTCAACCTGTCCATAATCTTGGATCAGCCTATAATAGAGTTATGAGTAAAATGCAAAGTTAGGATGCAGACTGAGACTTGAATTCAGGCAGAACAGGCATGGTAGCTGGAAGCTCCATTTTCTTCTTATTCTTTCTCATATCCATCATTACATCTTATCTAGATATTTAGGAGGCATTGTTAGGAAAATGAAAATATTTAAACTTTTTGTTATTAATTAAAAAGAAGATAGCTTGGGGATTTTCAGATTTTATAATGAAATCTTACAAAGTTTTTAAGTACACACAAATCATCTTAGTGCTCATTGCACTTACAGCTCATTTCCTTTTTGGTATAAACCCAATCATTTTCTAATATAATTTTTAAAAAACAAAGGCAATTTGAGGTCGCTGGGAGCAACTGATTGTGATTTGGCCCTCATCTATGAAAACTACAGGAAGACATATAAGAATCTTTCAGAACTACAGGATTCAGCACACTGGTGAAGATTCAGAGATGGAAATCAGGGCAGACCCTCGTTTGCTTACCCTGCCTGAGATCTGCTGCATGTTTGGACACCCTTCTTTTAGGAGCTAAATATAATGAGCAGAGAGCAAGCATCTGCATCCGCCTCTATGTCTTTTATTCAAAATTCCACTGTAGCTGTGATTAAGCAAAGCTACTGATTGAAGTACAAATCTGAGAAAAGTGTAGTTTCTGTTGATCAGCATGCTCCAAACCAAATCATAGTGGAAGTAGAAAAATCCTTGTGACCATTGCTCAGATATAAGACTTTTCACTAGGAACAAAATTGCCAGAGCTTTGCTAATAACACTTTCCTCAACTGAGTGAGCCATCTTGACCCACATGCTGAGTGAAAACAAAACCAGAAAGACAGACAGAAAGGACCAAGCCAATTAAGATAAATAAATAAATAAATAATTGCTGAAATAAAGGAGAGGGAAAAAACCAAAATATCACAAGTAATAATTCCAATCTCATGAAGAAATGTTTTTAACAAGCTACATGTGCTTGTGCAGACACTTCTAATCTCATTAGATTTTTCCGTCTGTTGTTAGTGTTCTCTGAGGCAGCTGATTTCTCAGCAATATTTTAAAGAGTGTGAGCCTTTGCCCTCCAGTCTAGCCACTGACAAAATAGCCCATTCCAGGAGAAGACTTGGGAGTTCATGGGTTTTTCTTACAAGGTTTTGAAAGTTCAGAACAAACTGACCGTTGCATGAGAAACAATACTCAACCACAAACTATCTTCACAGTCAACGAGCAGCATTCTGCTCCCAGCTGGGTTAGTGTGAAAAGTGGAATAATCCCACCAAAGCAAGAGGATGATTTCAGGTTGTCATCAGCATCACATGGCAGAGGCTGGCTTTCGATGCTGTCTCCACTCCTCCAGCTCTTTGGCTGCAAACAAACCTGCTGTGAGGATCCCCTTGGTCAAAGCTCACCAGTTTGGGGTTCCCCTCAAATCAGTGCAGCTCCAGCAGCTCTGATCAGAAGGGGAGCCACACTGGGTTAGAGCTCAGCTTTATTTTATCTTTGAAAACAGCAATAGATCCCCGCAACCTGAAAATCACGAGCCATGTGCACTACTGTACATATTGGGGCACATGAATTTCAAGTAAAAGAGCTGTCATTCTGAATTTGCTACAAGAATGTGCAAATAATTACTAGCATAAAACAGATGTGCCAGGCAGGAACTACAGATAGAACAAAATAATCAGTGTTAGAAAAAAAATTCCTAATTCAGAATCGTGGAACCTGCATCGGCAAACCCTGGATGAGCATCTTGCACGGATTTCTGCTGGCATACTTGCTGAATTTCTGGCTGGAAACATGCCTCTCACTGTCTCAGCCTGCCCTCTTTGAGGCTCTCAGAGCAAACTTCTCCTGGGGTGAGATGATGAGTGCTTGAAAGTGACCCATCTGGAGCCCAAGGCGAAGAAAGCGCTTCCCCTGCCTGGAATTCATGTGCAGCGACAGCTTTCTACTGCTGATCCAAGGTTCCCAAGATAGCAATTATAAAGGAACTGGCAGCCATACAGTCAAGACGACAATATCCTACGTGGTTTGGTTAGCTGTGCCAATTCTCTCTGTGGGTGCTGGAGTCAATCTGCTGTCCCCATTATTGCTGTGTCTGTCTGTCTCTACCAACCAGCAGATCCACTGGGCATTTTGGCACGAGCCCCGCTCTTCCAAGGGCTGCCTGCTCAATTGCTCATTTAGTCTCCTTTGCTTTAAACATTTGGATCCTACAACATCATGCAAATTTTATGCAGAGTAGCATCTGCAAGTCTGACATATTCACTTAGGCTTCCCCCTCTTGCTCCGAGTTAAAAATAAATACCCTATAAACTCTTGGGCCTGCTAAGACAGAATATGCATTTAGAGAGTTTATTTAAATAGAACTGCTAAGAGCGTTTCTGCTTTAGGGTCAAACTCTTATTTTCCCCCTCTCTCTCTCATATTTTGTTCATGCCTCAAGGATCCCAATAGCACTGGGAGAAAAAGCTCCTTGAAGTAACCTACAGAAGAACCAGTTCTATGTGTTCCTTACTCTGTAACCTGAAATTTCAGCTAATATCTTATTTTTAAAACTCTAAAGACTACAGGTGCCAATGAAACTTCTAAAGTGGACTCATTTCCAATACTGATTGCAAATAATACTAGTTGAGCCAGATCTTAGGTTAGACTTCAAAGGGCCTCCACCCACCCCACTAGAGCTGCCTTGTCCTTTCACCAGGGAGAAGCAGATTTGTCCCTGACTGGTACACTTGGAACAGGTGAAGTCATAGCAATGCCAACCAGACAGTATAACAATAAATGGGATCTTAAGGCAAAAAGGAGAAGAGTCTGTAAAAGGGGATACTGAGCCACCACTGAGGTCAGTTAGGACTTGCTGAGCCGCTTGGCCACGTCTGCATAGGCTTGTTCGATTTCCTTGTCTGCTGCACAGGTGTTGGTGAACTCATCCCTGGCATACGCGTTCTTCAGGTACCGCCACAGCCCCGTCATCTCCGTCGGGAACTCAAAGTTGCGGTATTTCTTTGCAACAATCTAAAACAAAGACAAAAGAAGGAATAAACCATCTTGCTCGTGATATATCTCCAGATTCCTTTTTAGAGAGTTTCTTACTCTTTCCTGCCATGCAATTAATTGCAAATGAGAGAAATGTTTGGGGAATCAGAGATTGTTCGTTGTCCCTTATATTGCAAAGATGCTACTTAGGCTAAGGACACTCTGTGTCAGTGGCCTGGCTACTGCCAACAAATTACTCCTTTCACATTACCTGAAATTAATTAATTTTATCATACTGGGGATTGGGGGATTTTTTTACTAGTCTTTAGTATAACACTGAAAGCTGAGATGACACAAAGGAAAGATAAAAAGAAAGACAGATCTGAGAGAAAAGCATTAGTAAAAAATTACGCATATTTTCATATTAATTATTATATTTCTATTTTACAGAATTTTGTAGATACATATTGTATTTTAATTTTTAATATATGTAATATATTTTGCCTGGACAATGGTGTCAGAGGACTTAACCAGCTACAGCTGTTGGAAGGCTCTATCTGTGTTCATGAAAAGGAAAAACTCAGGACGGTATGGGTACCATGATTAAGAAACCAAGATGATTTAGCAGATATTAGAAACAGGAGCATTGGGATAAACTGGGTGAGAAAATGGTTATTTCAAGACTTGTTAGACTAGGAAATTGTCTGTCAGGGGAAATTTTCGACTTCTAAAAACACTTAGGCTCTTTTTCAGGAAAATAGTTAAGTGCATACTTAATTTTAAGCACCTGTACAGTCCCATTGAAGTCAATGGGATTAATCTGTGCTTAAAGCTAGTTGGTTGGTTAAGTACCTTGCTGGATTGGGATATTTCAGTTTCTCTGTAAGAATATACCATATAGATTAAGCCTGTGGTGACAGAGTGAACTAGCTGATAGGAAGGGAGGGATTAGCTAATTTAATGAGTGCTTCCAATCTCTAGTTTTTCTGACAGTATAAAATTGTTCCTGGGCATAAATTACATACATATGTGCCACAGAGTTCCCTTTTATTTTTAAAGCACATGGTAGAGCTGTTTTCCATCTCAAATATCTTAGGACAGTCATGTTCTCAGAAATTACTGTGATTTGTTTTTATTACCAGGATTCAGTTGGTATATGAAAGTCCAAATCCTGTTCTAAACTGCATTTAATTAAGCATTCTTGCCTTCAGTGATGCTTTACACACATATGGGGAAGATAAAACCTGCTGAGCAACTGAAGATTTTCAAAATTTCCAGCACACATCTTCCATCAAATGAAGAAATAATTTACCCTTTTCTTCTATCTGTAAAATGTTTTTCAGGCAATATCCTACAGCTATGAGAAAAACTCTAATTCTCTTCTGACATCTTTCATTTCTTCCCAAGGAGACAAGAACCAGTAAGGGGCCACACATTCATTCTGCATTGTCTGACTCCAGTGTCATCAATGAATATGAGCCAAAGAAAGTGCTAAACCTGTGAGGATATTATCACATTTCTTACCTGGTGACATAGGCATTTTTTTTATTTTTACTTTTTTTCCTGCATGTGTGCAGTCAGCTCCCAAGCTCAGTTTATGTTTTTGGCTCATGGAACCAAATTAGATGCATGACTTGGCTTTAATTTCTAGCTCACTTGCTTGCCAGGGTCTGCCAGGTACTTGCATTATTCTAAAGCAACATGTCATCGGATAAATTAAATAAATGCAACATTTAGAAGTCAAGATGATGTACACCATTTGCGCTATACCAGCAGCCATAGTACATCTTAAATCTTCAGCAGCAACTTTGATTTGTTAATGTCTCTGTGTAAAACACCAGATGGAATAAATATTTCCCAAAAAGATGGACTGCTGCTCTTAAGTTACAAATGGGTGGAAACTGCCCGAAGTTTTGACAAGTCTCTTAAGAATATTAGGAACTAATTAATATGAAAGACTGCTGTTATTTGCAGCAGGGTAAAAATAAAGAGATATCTAGAACCTACCATTGTTTTGGCCACTAATTAGTGATGGGACAGTTCTCCCACGTACTATATAGAAAGTTCTCTTAGTTAAATTAGAGGAAAGATTGAGGAACAAAAGCGTGTTTCAAACTCCTCTTCTAGGATCTAATATATCTCTGCTGAAATACATGTTGGCTTTAGCACTTGGCTGTCAGAGCAGGGCACATCATTGTCAGGTAAGCCTTCTTCAACCACTGCATGACATCTTTTACCTTGACAACATGGAGTTTGGGCAGAAGGTTGCAGTCAGCAAGAGTCAGGTCATCTCCATCCAGAAACTTGCGCTTAGACACTTTCTCCTCTTCAGTGCTGTTTGCATCGATCTCCTCTGGCAGAGGGGTTCTCAGGTAGTCATCGAGCTTCTTCAGAGCCTTCACCAAGCCTCTTTCAAGAGCTTTGCCAAAAAAGCAATGAATAAGTGATTAGGGCAGAGTAAGAATTGTTTATAAACAGTCACTGTCAATGGCTATGGTACTATCCTGAAAAAAAGCCAAGAACCATCTCTTCATTGTTAATTTGTGCTCCAAAGACTACACAGTCCAATGGCAAAATAGCTCAGCAAGGTACATCTGCCTGAGCATAAAGCTCATCCTGCAATGGGAAAGGGGACACAGGAACCTCTTGTGCCATGTCTTCTCCTGACTAGACAAAGAACAGAAAAACAGTGAAAGAGATGCCAGAAGGAAAGAACAGCTCGTCAATATTATACACCAATAAAACACCTATGCCCTACGATACACCTTTGTTCTGCTGAGGCCATCACACAGAAAACTGCACACTGCTGCTTTATTTATCTAAGTAGCCACAGAGGACTGCAATGAAAATGAATTTTCTAGCATTAATTCAGCTCTAAGTCTTAGCTTTACTTCCTCCAACTCCTTTCCAGAGTAATTAAAGGCAATAGCAGCGACTCCAAAGATGCTAACCAGAGCTCTGTGGAGCTGGAAGATACACTACAACAGAGGTGAGATATCCAGTCAGTGTTAAGATTCACATTTACCTCAGGCTCAACCTTAGGTGCAAATACTCTTTCTGAGATGTCTCAAATAGGGTGTCACAATGGAAAGGAGACTTCAGACCTCTCAGTTCAGTGACTAAAGACCATGTCCCGTGCTGTTGCTGTCTCAACAAATTCCAGTCTTTAAATAACACTTAGTTCTCTACAGTAGAGTGCAAATTTTTCACTCAGGTACAGAATTTGTGCCCTTCTGCTTCACTGGCAGGATAATAGAAAAACTTGATTGCAATAATGCACTTACAAAAAGCTGAACAACTCTATGCAGGTTTATGTGTTACTTAAACTGCAAACACTCTGGGGCAAGAAGGGTCTTTTGCATTTCTGTCTGAAAGGTGACAGGCACGATGGAGTCCTTGTTCCCAACAAGTGCCCCAAAGTACTAAAGCAAGATAAATAAGAAACAGCAAGAATTTACAATGTGAAAAAATAACAGCATGACTCATGGGCTCAGGGCCAGAATTTCAGCTGGTGAAAATTACCTGCAGTGATTTATACCTGCTGCAGATCTGGCCTGGAGTCAGAGTTAAAAGCCTAATCCTGTAAAATCTTATATCTCTGAGTAACTTACTGCCACTGAACTCAATGGGTCAAGTTACTCAGGTGGTGTAGCAATACAGGGCCTGCAGAAATAAAGTACCAGGAGCAAACTGAAAAAGGGTAAATTTGGTTAGTACATGGAAGAAATTCTTTACTGTGAGGTGGTGAGACACTGGAACGGGTTGGCGAGAGAAGCTGTAGATGCCCCCCTCCCTGTTCAAGGCCAGGTTGGATGGGTTTGGAGCAACCTGGGATAGCGGAAGTGTCCATGGCAGGGGATTTGTAACTACAGGATCTTAAATATCCTTTGCAACCCAAACCATTCTATGAGTCTAAATGTATATATGGAGCACAACAGAAGCTTGAAAGGGCTGCAGCAATCACCCTTCACAGAGAGGCTTGCTGGCATAGGTAGCACTACAGGCTCTGTTGTCAGCCAGCCCTGTATTTTTGGCATGGAGAGAAAGGCAGTGTGTCCATGGCCACTGAAACAGCAGGAGCTGAACACCACAGAACATGATTTCACCACTGCCCTAACATCCATTAAACCTGTGCCAGCGGTGGAAGTCAGATTAAGCTGCCTGATGCCTTGCTCCCACTGCAGCCTCTTGGCCCAGCACCAGGGAACCATACCAGCTCTTTTGTGGCTGACTCTGAGACACAGTGGCAAACCCTGGCTTAATTGATTGACTGGAGAAACGACTGTGATCCAACTGAAAACACCCCCACAAACATAGCAGGGAGGGAAAGAATTTTATTTCTGAAAGCAGAGCATCTAAAGTGACTGAAGTGCTGCCATCCATAAAACAAAAGTGTTGCCATCCCTCATTTAATCAATTCAAATTGAATTTTGACACTGACATTCTGCTGTCAGATGCTGGCAGTGGTGCCTTTAATCGCCTGCAGCTGTCGCACAACTTCTACTGGAGAGTAGTAACTCTGCAGTGTGTCGTTTACCCCCATGTGGCAACACTCAAAAGATTTAGCAATCTCTCTTTGGTTTGACCTATAACACCTGTGAATAGATAGTTCTCCTTCTCTGGGTCAGCCTCAGACTGTGTCCTTTTACAATGCATTCATGTCAAGACAATAGACTTGAATTACTGCGATTTAATTCAATTTTACTCATCCAGATTTTAGAGAGCTGGCTTAAAGCTGAGCATTTTTCAGTATTTCCTTCACCCAGTAGGACTGTTGGTTCTCCAAGTCATCAGAGCAATGTTCCAGTATCAGTAGGACATTTGATGCTTTGTGTTAGCCCATGGGCTGAGTCAGGTGTGTGTACAGACAGGAGCAGCAGGTGAGATGTGTTTATGTAACTTTGCTGGAACTTATTAGTGTTTGGGGGTTGTTTTTGCTCTCAACTGCTATATCAAAGTGCGTCATGGCTGTCCCAAAAACAATGCCTGGAGTGAAGCCTGTTTGTGACAGTGGGAAAACATCTATCTGAATTCATACTTGGCGCTTGTATACAGCAGTTTTAGGCCAGAAATAAGCATATGTTCAGGGTTCAATATGTCTGTGACCTAATTCACAGGCTCTGCTGGAACCCACAGGATCCTGCCATCTCCCTGGGAAATCACCACACGGTCAAGAACTGGACTACTACTTGTGACACCAATGACCCCATTTATTTAACCAAAACTCTTCTGATCCTGGTAAATCTCTCAAAACAGCCAGGAGAATAGAAGAGGTACTGAACAAGGGAGAACTGCTCTTCTTCTAATAGAGTAGTGACAGAATTTTGAAAACTAAGAGAATGAAGATCCTACAATTGCAAAATGGTTTTTATGTGCACAGGATCAGATTTTTAAAGCCTGTTAATGTTTTCAAGGCACTTTCAGAAATCCATATGCAAATATCCATGTTGCAAATCCTACTTTCTGGGTGCCCTGACACATTCAGATTTATCTATATGATTTGAAGTCTCATGTTTCTTGAGAAGGTACTTGGGGAAATCCCCACTCAAAGCAGGAGGATGTGTAAAAGAATCTAATTTTTTCTCTTTCCTGGGAGGTATTGAAGTATTATGTGAAAGGGGAAAGAATGTGAACAGAGACCAGGGTAAAAAAATAACTCTTGCTGAATATCCTACAACTTTGAATGTTCTGGAAGTTTTGCTGAGGAAAGAGCTATCTGGGTTCATATCACTGAGCAAACTCAGTAGAAGAAAGCTTTAATTCCAAACCTTCCATACTATGGCTATTTCATTAAAATCTAGATGACACTATACACTGTCTCCACACAGAACACAGGGGAAAGGATGCACTCATCAGGGCAGAGGTCATATGAACACCAGTCACAGCACTAGACTGGATGAAGACGTTTAAAAAGACGTGACTAACTGAAAAATTACTAAATCCCCATTAGTGAAAGTACCACCCACAATGAATTTCAGAAGTGGTTAAGCACCTAATTCACCTGGCAACTTATCCTCTGGGAAAAATCATTAAATAACTAAATAGGTTTGCTGATAACAGCCAATGGGTGGGATTAATCATCCCTGAAGTGAGTAAATTAAATGAGTAAGTTTGAATTAAACCCCGAGCTTCTTCTCTGTTCAATGGAGTCTTCTCTTCTACACTGAGTTTTGGTGACCCCTAAACCAGCTGTGGGGAGAATCTCTCCTGAAGTGTCTAATCTCACCCCTGCATTATTTTGGTAACTTCAGGGTGGAGGATTCAGTATTACAACACCCAGCGGAATTATGCCTGAGAACATGATCTGTGCTGCTTTTGAAATTTCTACCTCCAATTGCTTCCCCACCCTGCAGACTTTCAGTGTGAACTTAGAGATCCCAACTCTGCAAAAGGAACCCTGTCATCAGCTTATCCACCAACAGCTGAAAGGTCTGAACCCTTGGAAATCATCTTTCTGGACAGTGAAATCACCAAGCACAAAGGCACCAGCATCCTATTGCCTTCATGGATATATATTTAATACAAGTTCAAATTACAAAAAGTTCTACCCATGTATATACAAAATCCATGGTGGAACCATCTCTCTCAGCCTTCACTACTTTGCTCTGGGCTACTTATAAGATCAAGGACAACTTACAGCAATCACAGTCCTGTCCTGTCATCCCACCAATAGTAAACAACGATATTAATAAAAAAACCCGTATGAGCTCTTTGTCATTTTCCTTCTTCTTTCAAAACTATGCTTTTAAACAACTGTACTTAAGAATCCAGAGTTAGAAGCCAGAAAAATAGCACTTTCCAACCTCAAAGCAACCACAGAACACTTAATGAATGTATTACCATCTGTCAAATGCACAGGGTGAGGTTCAATTTAGTTGATGATACCTAATTCACAATGACGTCCTGTTTTCAGCAAAAGGTTACTTGATGTTGAACAATGAGATTAACAAATTCTGACATGCACCGAAATACAACTAATGTAACAAAAGTTAATAATTGGCAAAATTGTGCTCTTGGTTACACTGACATAAAAGAGGAGTAACTCCACATTGTCAACAATCTATTCCATATTTACTTCAGTTCAACCAAGAACAGACTTGGCTCTGTCACTCAACTCTTCCAGCTAAAACTTCCTTAAACTATTAGCCTGTGCAACTGTTTCCAGGGGACGGAATGAAATCCCCGTGTCTTGAAGTGCAAACATTGGAAAATGTAATGCATGGAGCAATCCTGCAAGTCAAACGGAGGGCCAGAGGACAAAGATTCATTAGCAGGTACTCAGTGTGAAATTTTGGGCATACTGAAACCCATGGAAGTTTTGCTGTTGACTTCAGTGGGGTTAGGATTCCTCCAGCAGCTTTTAAAGCCAAAAGAGAATATTACAATCAGTTAATCTGACCTCTAAAATAATACCGGCCATAAAACTTCCAGCATCTTTGGTTGTTTCCATCTCTTATTTTCTGTGGGTCAAATAAGGCTGAAGTGAAACGGAAAGTAACTAGAAAGTAGTAAAAGAAAAATGCTTAGGAAAAAGTAAAACCGATTCAGGCTGCCCACACCCACAGCATTTGCAGAGGTCAGATGAGGACTCTTCTTCCCCTTCCTTGAACTCCAAATATTTCCTTCCTTGTTTAATGCTGGGACAAGGAGAAATAGCAAAGCAGACAAAGCACATAAACGCCAATCTCTGTGGCCTGAATGAGCCACTGGAAGGCAAACCATTCCATCCCAAAATAGTAGCCTAGGAAAAGCTGAATTACCACCAGAGAAGCCTCAATCTCTCTCTCTTTTGAGAATAGGCAGACTGGCTACCTAAATTTAAAATGGCTAAAACAAGATGAGATGACTCCTGTTTTATGGTCTGAGTGGAACAATTTGCAGGATGAAGATTTCATTTGATAGTTATTGTGGGAAGAGATGCAAAGCATAGAGGGCACAACCAGGGCAGTAGGAACAATCCAATCTTTAGCCAAATTGTACATAAAAACTGTTTGATTTACATTAAAAGAGAGTAAAACTAGTTATTTTTTTAAACACATTTTAATCAAAATAACACAAGATATCCAAGCAAATATGAAAACAAGAAAGTCATGTTTTAGGATGGTTGGTTAAGTAGATCATGCCTAGACATTCAATCATTTTCACAACACTTTTAAAATGCTGGTAATCTTCAAAACGAACATATTTCCAAATTAAAAAGAAAGAAACCTTTTGTTTCAAAAAAAAGAGAAATACTTTAACTTTTCAAAGCAAATTAATATTCGCAAAGTTCTACCCACATTTGCCAATAATTCAGGTTACTCACACCATCCATGGCACTTTTTTAAAAAACCACTTTGTCACAAAACACTTTCTCCAGGTCAGGGTCAAATATACGTGACCCTCTTCCTAAGTGATTACTATTGTAAGCACAGTGCCCACAAAGCTTCAAAGTCATTGAAGCCCAGCAACAACATGGTTTTTGTAGGCAACATCTGAAACTACCTGAGACTGACCTTGGCAGAACTGCAAGGTTCTTAATTGTCAAGCCCAGGCAAGTGCAACAAACTATGGTCCGTGTACAAAAATGAACAATTCCTGCTGCTACCCTGGATCACTGACTGATGCTTTCCCTTTTTACTGCTTTCTTCCACTGCCCTCCAATAAGATTTATCCTGTAACACACGCAAATGAACTTGGTGAAATAGGCAATGAGGGAAAAGGGGGAACACTACATAAATATTCAGTCCCAACCAAACAATCTGCAATTTATTTTTCCTTTAAAAAAACAAACCACCTCTCCTGATCACTTCCAGATTCACAGAGTTCGATACTACATGAGACCCAATACTGTTTTCTGGTAGGAGAGGGGAACCAGCTAAGAAACAGCAATTTAAGGTAAGAAAATAATATTCTATGAGTCTGACAGTCTGATTAAAGACCAAGGACTCATATCGTAATTCTCTTTTTTCTCCACTCTGCTCAGTTTTTTTTCAGACAGGCTCAACAGAGTATTGCAATGATAATTTGTATAGATTAATCCTTCTCCATGGAGGAGCTGTGACTGCAATACACATGGCTCTGTATTACACATTGAACATCTTATCTGTTCCCCTGTGATTTCAATATAACCCTTGAGATTTGAGTGCTGCCTTGATTTCTTCTGTTCAGCCACTTGAGAGTCAGGTGCCTTGTCTAAGCTGGTTATGTAGGTTCCCTCTCTGCTCAGAGGGACTAAGCATCTCCAGAGGGTAATTCCATTCAACTGCCTGAGACACCTGATTTAAACCAGCGTGACTCACTCCACACATGCCCTTCTTGCTGCATCAATTAGAGATGAAACCTAAGGGACTAGCTCAGACTAGACACCTCACTTTCAGGGAGGTGAAGTTAGATGAGATGAATGCTACCCTTTGAATATAATTTCACAGTTCACCCAAGTGATGTAGGATAATACCTCCCATTTTTTAAAAAAGTTACTTAAATATTAGGGCTTACTCCCCAAAGGGCAAATACATGGCCAATTGCAACATCCTTTCAAGGCATGTTTCTGCCTTGTAAAATCCCCAGCTCTGAACAGCAGATGAGTGGGCAGTCATTGAGAGCCACTGGAAATGCAGAGGAGGATGAAGGCTGTATGCTCCTATGCATCTAAGGCATTTAGATGCCTAACTCTAGGCCAAAGGGAGTTTCTGGGGTGATTCACTTCTCCTATTAAAGATTTTCCACTCCAGATAAATAATTCAATATTCACTAGAACAGAGACTTGTGCATGTTCCCACAATAAAGGTAAATGCCCACACATCCATGTGGAAAAGTTGTGATCTGCCTGCTTCTACTCACTTCATGAATCAACAAATACCTAGTTGTGTACACAGAAGAGAAACAGATTAGTGTCTCTTATTCCTCAGCTCCACTTTTCTGGCTAGGGGGTTGTTTTATGTGACAGAGGTTCATATTTGTCCTCCAGACAAGTCAGAGCTGGGACTTGCAAAGGGATTTTTTGCTCCTGGTCAGCGTTCAGGTGACTGTACACCAGGAGTGGGTGAGTCACACAAACACAGGTACACACATGCAAACAGCCACACAGCTTTGGTCATAACTCACCTTTCAGACACAGTCTAAATCAGGCATAAACAGGGACAAATTTTCCATATATATAGGTGCATACGTGCTGTTCTGTGTATGTCCAGTGAGAGACAGGGAGGTGCTAAATCCCAGGAACACTTTACCCAGGACTCAAGAGCAGCATGGAGCTCAAATACAGCTGATATATACCACAAGCAACCTTAGGAACCCAGACACATAAAAAAATCTATTGATTTACTCATGCCTAAGATCCACCTTGCCTAACTTCAGCCATCTAACTGTCAGGTAATTAGTCCCATCTAGTTGTCCAAGTCTCCTCTACGGATAGCAATGGAAGACAAGCACCTCCTAAGGAAGATCACCCAGCTTTAGATCCATGTTTTTAAAATAAATCAAACTGCTCTTTAGAAATGGATTGATGTCACTCTCCATTGATCACAAAAGAAGACAGGATTATTGGATTACTAATATAACTTTTAGACAGATTTAGTCCCTCTCTTATAATTCCTCTTCCCTTCCCTCCTCAGCCCATCTACAAACTCTTGATGATGTGGATTGATCAATTAGAGCTTCATCCCAAAATTCTTTGATATTTTGACAGATGTCTCTCAAAAAAGTCCAAGAATATGTCTCAGAGAGGCTGAAACCTTGATTCCCCAGGTACCTTTTCCTAAGATGGAGCACAGTGATCCAAGTGCTAAGAGGTTACTGGATTTAGGTGACCTGTGCCTCTTCTTCTCAAGCTTTTCTACAAGGCCTTATAAAAACGATCTCAACCGTTTGCCTTGCAATTTTCTATATACAAAATTAGAACAAAAGTACACTTCAGCTACAAATTTTACATTAGTAAAGCAGTAGTGCACCACCCATGGACATATGTTTCAGGTTAGAGGGACATAAACAGTAAACATAAGAAAAAGAAGAGGCATCTTGACGTTGTCCTATTTTCATGATCCCATCTGTCCGACTCCCAGATTAAACCTAGTGAAACAGGTAAATCAGTAATGTCTTAAAAAAATAAATAAACATATGTTTTTCAAGCATCTAGAAAGATTGTTTTGACTTGTTTTATACTGAAAACTCAGGTTTCCTCCTCCCCTTTCCTTATTCAATTTTACAGTGGAGGCAAGAAATAAATGCAATACTTGTGACATTATCACAAAGAACACAGTCAGAACACCTTAAAATGCTGGATTTTAAGAAAGCCCAGGTGTTCAAATGACACCAAAAGAAAGCTCCATTTCCAAGTCTCTCAGGAGTCCAAGTGACCCTGAGGGCAGGAAGCAAGTGAATGTAAAACTACTGGCCTACAAGTGCCCCGGGAAGAACAGCACCGAACTTGCATTTCACAAATCTTTGTAACTCTGTAGCAGCACGTAAGTGGCAAGCATCATTTCTAGGGCATGTCCCCGAGGGCCTAATCCTGACCTCTGCCATGCTGGTCCTGTGCAGGTGTCCCTAAACCAAGAGCAGACAAGCAGCAGCTGATTTGCATCAGAAACTTGGAAAAAAAATAATCAAGCCCTGCAGATTATAAAACTGCATTATTTATACTATGGGATTATCACTCTGCTACCTTGATTATTGAGATGCTGTGTATTCACTCAGAGTGTAAAGCTTTGTTTTACTACCAAAGAGCAAAAGAGATGATCCTGGGACTAACAAAGGAACGCAACTACTTGTATCTGCGTTAGGGTAAGAGTAAAGTGAGCTTCTGGTAGCGTGCAGTCGGGCTTTAGCAACAGTGCTGTGGGGACCCCTTGTGTTCCAAGATTTAAGGACTTTCAAAAGTTTTAAAAACTTGATTACTCTAGAGCCTGTTGGCACTTGAATCTTTAATACCAATGTCTTTCGATTCCGGGCATGTAGAAGAATAAAGTCTGCTTTTGTTTACTCCAGGATAACTGCAATGGAACTTCAACAATTTCAACTATGTTATGTATAATTCCAGCATTGGTGAAGAGACACGAGAGGGAAAGAGCAATGCCTAGCCAGCAGCACCTGAGAATGAAATTTTAAAGCTATTAAGTTCCCAAATTCCTTAGTTCACTTAGAAAATATCTGTCTTAAATAGATTTATTTAATGTTTCCAGTATTTTCTGTCCTTTGTGTTCAGAAATTGTTACTGAGGCACAAAAAGCCGTGAGACGATGAGATTTACGAATGACTCACATCTTAATTCTTTTCCATTGTTTCTCTGCTTTTGAGATTTTTTAGTTTCAAGGCCCATTAAATGACTTAGGGATCATTGTGATTATGCCTCAACCTCTCTGAAAAGAGCAGAAGCAAAAAGAGTTGTAATTATGTCTGGATGTATGAAAAAATGTCAAGTATTAGTAGGGAGGTCACATTCTCTCTGTTGCAACTTTACAGTTGTGGCAAGTATTAAGAACATTTTTCTGCATTCTGGTGTCCCCAATTAAAAAGAGGCATTGGGAATTTCAGCAAGAGGTCAAGGGAAAACAATAATATAGTGTTCAAGGACTGGAAAAAAGCCTCAAAGACACTTCAGTTTTTCCCATTCTCTGCTCAGTCAAATTAAACCCTTTTAAGGATGAAATACTAACATGTTTGCTCAATGGCAAAACTGATCAGGATGGATTTTCAGGAGATGATAGCAAATAATTCAAAGGTCCTCCTAGCCAAAAAGCCTGTGAAATTCAGATTATATTTTTTTCTGCAGTCCAAATAATCAAGATATTTTTACAAGAATTACATCCCCAAATCCCATTTTGTTGCCCTATTTCCAGCACTGTTTTCAAACTAAAGGTCAACTATTTAAGACCTGATCTAATAAAGAAAATTAGGAACACTGATTTTCATTTATGTCTCATTCTTGTTTTCCCTGTTATTTTATGAAGAACATTTGCATGCATAAAACAAAAAAAAATAATCTGTTTTGGGAAAAACAGATTCTGGGCCAATTCTTCTCCCTTTGAAGTCATCAACAGTTTTGCAAACTGACTTCCAGGAGCCAGTCACTGGGCTCTCTATCACGTGATAACTCGCCCTGCAGTGACTAAATATAAGCCTGTGAACAATCCTCTCAGGACACTGAGCGCAGTTGGGTGTTTAAAGCTGAACATTTGCTTATATAAGATTTGGACAATGTACTGAGCAAGGCCATAACTTCATCTAAGTCCTTGGTGTGGGGAACATACTTAAGATACACCAAGTGTAATGTGCCAAGGGGAGTCACCCACCAGGGCAAAACCATAGAGCAATGAAGTTAAAACTCAATTCTAAACAATAATGTAATTGAGGCTTCCCATTCCAGCAGTGAGGCGCTTAATTCCTCCCAGGACTGCTGCCGCCAGATTGCTCTAATCCACTTCCAGCTGTGCTACTGCTCCTGTGTGCGAGCATGGGAGCTCGGCTGGGAAACAGAACAAAGCATCCCAGTAAAGCCAGCAGCACTTGGAGGAATATTCAAACACACGGGGGAAACAATTCCCTCTTAAAGAAGAGCGTCTGCCAACTACTGTTCCCACTGCGAGTGTTGTAGTCTAGGCCTGGCCTGTGCATATAGGCCCTGATTCAGCAAAGGCTTGAGAATGTGTCTTAAGTTCAGCATATCATTAATCTTTTTGACTTCAGCATATTCTATAACTTTAATTTATATAAATACACGTATTTTTAAAAATTTTTTGCCCTTCTTCCCTATGGTAAGCTATGTCTTCAAAGTTGTTTCAGCACAGATGTGTCATAAAATGATGTCTGTTAGTAAACTAATTGCAAATATTTACTGTTCCCAGAACGGCTGCACCTGAGACTGCTAATCAAGCATACCAAGTTCCTGCCTTGGAGACCTTGCAGTCTGATCACATCTGGACTTACACAGAATTTTACTTTTGTGTTGTTTTTACATAGTGTTTCTCATATTTCCATTAGGAAATCTTCATACCTCAATTCGCAAGGTCTCAGAAGAAGGAAAGTTCAGAAATATTCCCTAATAAGGTACATGTTTCTCAGATTAAGATGTTGATTTCTCAGATTCAGATGGTGGTGTGTTATCATTTCAGAAAACAGAAAACCTCCTCCTTAAAATGGCATAAGATTTCAGTTCTCAGTTCTGGCAGGTCAAAAGATATTGGTCCTTAAAGCTGTCACTGGTCTCAGAGAGAATATTGATGGCTCTGGGCCTCCAGCCAGCATGATTTTGAGGAGAACTTTCAAAAAATATTTCTCAAGCAAAGTTATTTTGCAAACTGCTGTGTCTGGGCATTTTAGAATCAGTCTTTGATTACTGGGCAGAAAGCAGATAAAGCAATTTAGGACAGATGATAAATGCAACTTGCAGCACTTCTTAAGAAGCTAGCACACAGCTATCACCACAGTTTTAGTGGTCTTTATATGTGTGTTTTTATAAGGAGACAGAGTGAACAGTTTTATTAGCATATCATGAGTGAGTTATGTGGGTCATCCCAAATGGATGGCAATAAAAGCTTTATATCACACTCACCAACATGTATTTGGTACTTTATGTGCCACAAATGTTGCAGAAAAGCTACTTTACATATGTTTTAAAGACTGGGTATTTTTTATATTAGGGCTGGTTTTGTAAAGCTGCCAGGCACTTCAGCTACCACGAGCCCAACATTATTCAGCTCAAGGGGAGTCATAAAAACTTGTTTAAAATGTTCTGAAATAGTTTTCATAGAATCAGCATAGACTCATAGAATGGCCTGGTTTGAAAGGGACTTTAAAGATCATCTCATTCCAACACCCCTGCCATGGCTAGGGACACCTTCCACTAGTAGAACTGTCATCCTGGCATATTATATACAAGGCAAGCCCTGTTTCCCTGAAACAATTCTAAAAGTTATTTCTAGTCCTTCTTGGTTCCACATCAGAGAAAACTTGCTATCGTCACAGCACAGGACAAATTGTGGATCATGCTGGGCCTTGGACAGATGTGAGGTTTTGTAGGGAAAAAGGGAAAATTTGCAACTAAAGAGAAGAAGGAAAAAAATTAATGGCAAGCTGATACACAGACATTACACACACATTTATATACTTATGTTTGTACCTCTATATATTTATATGGCACGTTGAAAATCTGTTCAAAAAGCATAAAACATTAATGTTGGTCCCAAGTTAGAGTCTGGTCCAAGATCCCTGTCACAGGAAACTCCCCATCAGTACAAGGGCATTCAAACAGCTTTTCAAACTTGCTCTGGTAAAGTCAAGAGGAGCTTTGCCAGGAACTTTGCTGAGCAGTGGGGGTGAAGCCTTTAGGCACAGAACAGGTCAGAAGGACCAAAGCTTCAGGAGAAGCCATATCACATTTACAGTTATAATGTGATCCCTTTGGATGAGAGAAGCCAGGCTGGAAGGAAGAGAGGTCACCCCCTGCCCTTCCCCACCACACGTGGAGATGCTTTGGGGACAGATGTTTTGCTCTCCTACCTGCTCCTACCACTCTGACCTGCTGCTGCAGCCAGACCAGACCACCCTTGTCAGGATGACACAGGCTGCCCCACCACATCAAGAAGCTCCTACCTCAGCTCAGATGCCACGAAGGGTCTGCACCACATTGCTGGCATTACTGTAAATACTCTGCACTGGGTTTTGGAGTGAACTGATTCAAAGATGCATGTGATGGCTTTTAGGAAGGACCGTCACGCACTGTTCAGCCTGTGCAAATCCCTTTACTAGGGGTCTGACTCTCTGCTTAGCAGGAGTAACTCCACAGTGTAACACCGATGTAGGGCAGTTTAAATTCCAGCCCTGTACGTGTATGTGCATATCTACTGTACACACACATACACAGCACAGGGAGAGAGACATTTCCCACCTCACGCACTTAACCACAAAGTGTGATGGAGCTACTGAAAGAGGTGAACGGCATTTAATCACATGTGAGTTAATGATTTAAATGTGCTTTTATTTTTGGCCTCTTGATGTAAATCCAAACCAGACAAGCGGAGTCCTCTGGTCAGACGGCTGGAAATTCCTCTGCATGAAATCATGTTGGTGGTCTCCCAGCTCAGCGCCTTCTGAAGAGCCGTACAGTGAAATATCCTTCCGTACCGCTAATGAATGCGCCCACCCACACTGGAGCTGGTGCCCCCTAAGAACTCAATTCAAGAACAACTTTTTAAACTCATGCATGAAATCAAAGAGCTCATTCTGTGAGCCAAAGAACTTACAATTTTAGGCGGGACAGTTAATGGGTGGTTACTCCAGGTTGTCCCCTTGGTTTGCAGTACACAGTCTCACAGGAAAAAATAATAAGCAGGATACTGAATATGTACACAGCATTCCAATTAATTAAATTTCATCCTCCTCCAATGAATACATAAATTGTTGCTACTTTGGTGACTGTACAGAGCTTGAGTGACTTGCTCAGCATCAACCAAAGGAACCAAAGTAAACACACAAGACCTTGGTTTACTTTCCTGTGCTCAGACAAGACCTCCTTCTCAATATTAAACAATCACTAAGCAACCAGAAACATTCAAATTGGCCTCGAAAACTTGAGCAAGAGCATCCAGGGAATAATTTTCAAGACTACTGCCACTGAACCCTCTCAAGGACTCCTGTCCTTGTGTGAAGGAATACTTGTCATTTCAAGCACAAGGGGTGAACCGTGATGACAACAGCCAGAGAACTGAATAACCCGAAGTGAGACATGGATCTAATCCCACAGTGAGCAGATGACTCCTTCAAACAGGCCTGTTATAAAATTATCGAGTGGCACGGTGGGTGGAAGGAATCAAGTTCTAATTGAACTGACTTGAAATAATAAATGCACACACTTTCTTTAAACACAGCTTGCCACATCCTGAGAATCTGGAATCAATTCCTTTCCTTTCAAGAAGCTTAAAAGTGGTGGGACTTTGATATGGCATGAGCATGTTTGCTTCTGGGCTTGCAGCCCTTGCCAGCCCCTTCCAAAACTTTCAACGTTTTTATATTATAAGACAGAAAAGTTAGGAAAACAAAGATGGAAAAAAAGAATCAGAAATTCAGGGAACTATTAAATCAGGGCAGCCTTGCTGCCAAATACCTTTGGTAAGTAAATGAATCATGATCAATAACATATTGCCATGCAGACTTACAGGAGAAGGTTATCACCTGCTTCTGTGCCAGGTATAAAACATAACGGTGTGTGGCTAATGAAGTACTGCATGAATCCAGAAAAAAAAAAATCACTATTTTTCTCTGTAATGTTAAAGCATTTTACTTCAAAGTAAATTTAACTCATCCAGAAACAACGTGATTTTTTCCATTTGTCAAAACTGACAGGTTGCTATGAAACACTCCTCTTTTGATGATGTTGCATTTATAAGGGGAAACTGTCTTGACAGAAGGAAGCCTATTTTTGTGAAGGGGATGTTTTGGCCTTGATTGTAAAGCTGCTTGTGTAAAGCTGCTTGCTTTATACATTCACATATTTGCCAGCAGAGGGTATCACACTCTTAGAAACAGATGTACATATGTATCATTGAGTCTATTCATTTACATGTGAGGATTTAGACACTCACACTGAACCAAGAAGTTACCAATCTCTCGTTTTCTTTAGTAACTTTTCCATTATCGAAAGAAAAAAAATCATTTAGCTACTTAAGGGCCACAGACTGTGCTAGCAGAGCCATGTCCCTGTCTCTCTCAGGACATAGCCAAGTGATGGCACCACCTGAAGCCTGACATTGCTACATGGCCCCGGCTGTAAACCCTCCTGGGCGGAGCACCAGCTTGGGCTTATCTTCGGTGTTCATTAGGTTGATGCCTAAGGATTTTAATGTGTATTTTACAGGTTCTCATTAATTCTTACATCCAGTATCCTCATGCTGCGTAAACTTCATTAATTATCCCAACCACTTCATGCCACTTTTCCACAGAAGCTCACGTTGCACAGACCACACAATGTCTGCTAAACCTGTACACTATGAAGAATGATCACATACAATTACAACCAAACTTCTCACAGCTAGAGATAGGCTGATACTACAAATTTCCAACCTGATACCCCACATGTTAATGAATTCACTTCCCTGACTCCTGAGTTAAGAGAACATAATTTAAACAACCTGATGTTTGGTACTTTAGCTTCCTTGGTATTCAGCACTGCCCTATTCCCAACTAAAAGAAATTAAAATTATTGTTTATATAATGTCCTGAGTACTATGATCTATTTTTAATTTAATAACAAGTCTTTTTCTATTTCTGTTTTGTTCATGTGCAACTGATTTCCCAGTCACTGGTGTGGCTTTTCAGATTAACCCAAGCACTTGAGTCAGCTGGAGTTAGGAGCAAATACAGAGGATGACTACGAGACACGTATTACCTTTATCTGAGAGGTGGGATCTTTAGGAACCATTTAAGATAAAAACAACCAGCAATCTCTGTTCTTTTTGGATCTCACCAGCTCATATGGAGACAGGGAAAGAGACAAGTAATTACATTTTATGTTTATAAAATGCTTTTTATTATTACAGAATTATATACAACTATTTACACTGTTATATAGGAAAGATGATGCATCAGAACCTGCCGTAAAAGGACATGGATCAAATTGGAGCTACAGCCCTGTATCTCTTTTGGATCAGAGTTGCAATTTTACAAAATACCAAGCAAAAAGAGGTATGTTCATGTGAGAATATGTATACAGTGGTGCTGTCCTTTCTTTTTCAGACAGTCTTTTCACCGCTCAAGAAATCTAACAAAACTATTCTTTGATTAACTCATTATCTGTCATCCAAAACAGTCTTCAGAATAACTGCTGTGGTTCAGATGAACTGGATAGGAAAGTAAGACATCCCTGGGATGAGGGAAAAGCTATTCTCGCTTAGCCCTTGAAAACTGCAAGTCAATTACTCTACTGAAATTGAGGTCTATGTCCCATATAGTGCAAGTCTGCACTGACAGTCTCAAGGACCCCGAGGTCCTCAGGTACTTTACTCTGTTGATAGAACATGCAGGTACTACTGATACTCTGCTTGTCTGTGCTTCATTCTCATTGCACTGCAGCACTCTCACTGTAAAAAACATTAAACTAAAATCTTTTCTCTGCTTCAAAGAGGAAAGTTAAGCATCAGTACATTCAGAGATTGCAGTGTCTGGATATGACAGAAGTATGAGCCAGGTAACAAAAATGAAGTGAGGGTGTTTGCAGTGAACAAAGACTGTTGCTCTTCTGCAGCTTAGTATCTCTTTTCTCTATGACCTTAGTGTACTTAATTACCATTGTAAGCATTTTCCTTTCATTTTCAAGAGTACCTAAACCAAGAGCTTGTTAGGCAGATCTAGGGAAAACTCCCATTAATCATACCTCAACTTCTAAAAACATGGAGTGCTCTGTGGGACTAGATTCCTTATCTCACAGTAGCGGATATCCGACCTTGAATTCCAGCTATACTTATGGCCGGATGCAGACACCTCTAGAACAGCCATTTATTCCTGTCTGGAGCTGCCAGCCCTTGTGAGTCCAGGGATTTGCATATCGCAGAGTCACTGAGAAGCAAGATTTGGCATTTCGCATGTGGACAGATAGCCATGGCTGTTTTAGGATGCAAGCTGAAGATTTACAGTTGCAGAGCAGACCATAAAAATTCCTTGTAAATGGCAAAGATATTTTACTTTCACTGTAACATCTATTTAGTCTAACTCTTAATTTATTTTCCCTTTACAACTTCCTACAGAGGTTAGCTGAGCATCCCATTAGCATTAGACAAAAACCCCCAACTTTTTAGAATCATTGAGAAATGAAATACTGTAATTATTTCCTTCTGTTAACAACACAAAAGTATGATGAAGGAGATTGTTATCTGACATAAATCATCATTTACCAACTTTTATCTCATGGGTCAGCCCCAGGCATTGAAATATAATTGCACAGATGAAATGTGTGGCAGAGATGGAGCCTGAAAAAAATCTAGTTTTCTCTGAATTATATGATATGATATGAGCACATGGTGTTCAGCATGCCTAGGTCTCTGTTTGTGAAACCAGTAATATAAGATAAGAGGTACATCAGTGAGTGACTGCAAATATTCTGCTAGATCATCTCGAGCAACAGGGATGTGTAAATGCCTTAGCTTTCACAGAGCAACAGGAGCTCAGACTAGCTGAAGCCTTGCTTCTCCAGGGAAAAGGAATGTGGAGAAGAACAGCAATTTCATTAAGAAGACAGTGTGGGATGCATGTAAATATGAATGGCATCTGGCTTCTGGGGGGTTCTTTCTTTTGACAAACAAACATGAGAAGGAAGGTCTGGACCTTACCAAGTGTAATTAGATTTCTTAAAGCCCCTTCTTCCATTTAATTACTTTATATTGGATGTCTGGATATAACTCAGTTTGTAGGAACAAATTAGCTACTACAGTGTAACATAATCATGAAATAAGTGGGTCAAGAGCCTCAGGGTCACACCTCCCAAAGTATGAGGGGTCATGGCATGAGTTGCTCTCACAGTTTCGGGTCCAGTACACACTCCTCTAGGCAGTGTCTGGGCAGAGTAGAGGAGGCAGCACAGGACACTAGTCACAATAAGCAGTGAGGGATCCTGTTCTGGTGAGGAAGCTGGGCTGTAGGGACAGGAGTCATGTCATGGCTGTCAGTAAAGAGGCTACTAAACATTTTGTGGCCTGTTTTATTTACTACTACAGATGTAGTTAATTCAGCTGTGAACATCTGAATTGAGTTCATTGAACCAAACATCTCATGCTGATCAGCAGCAGAACCTGATGTCATCTGAACAAATCTTACAATAAAATTATAAGGGAATGGCAAAATTACTCCACTTTGAAGCACACGAATTCCCCAGCACATTTGGCAGTGATCCTACTCACCAGCATTATCCTGCTGCTTGGTATTTTTGATGTATGCAGAAAATTTGGAAAATATATCAATTCCAGCAGTGTTTGATTCCCGGTGCTTAGCAGCCAGCTTGGGGTACCTGAAAAAGCAGAAGCAGTATGAAGAGTAACATCTTGTTACCACCATCATAGGGATGATTAAAAATACAATTTAATACAAGAAAGACATAAGCTCCTATTTGAGGAACTGTAATTAACACTGTCATTTATCTCAAAACAACAGCTTGGCAAATCCCTCTTAACAATATCTGTTATCTGTCTGTCAGGGCAGGCATTTGAAGAGTTAGAAGGGATGGCTTCAAGACAAAGGTAATTACACTTGTGCTTTGTGTTACCACAATCCAAAACACAGCCTTAAAGCAGAAGGAAACATAAATTTCCAGAAAGGTGTGGGGGAGTTTGGCAGCCAAGTCTCTCCATTAGGAATGACAATCATGTCTAATCCCCTACGCTAAAAATGTACTCCAGGATGGAATAGCAAGGCATGTTAGGCTACCCAGGTGAAGGAACTTCAAGGTTCCAGTCTCTAAATTGCTTTTTATAGACATGTGGTGCAAAGGAATGTATCAATTTGAAAGACAAACACAAATTAACAACTACCAACTTCAGTGGTCTTGGAGCAGAGTATAGAAAATTTAAATATCTGGTCTCTTGCCTCAGGACTGTCCTATAGCTGCTGATTCACTTGGAGGTAAAACACTCCATAAGGAACCAAGCCAACTTTCATTGATTCATAGATTCTAAGGTCCAACTCACAAGCCAACAATTTCTTTTTCCCATTATCCTTGTATTAAGTCCAAAATATTTGACTAGCTAAGGCATATCTGGTAAATCTAAACCGTTCCTTGGTAGCTTTTCCATACTGAAAAAAATCTGGACCTTATTTCTAATTTGAATTGGTCTGGTTATAACTTTCAGTCATGGGCTCTTGTCATTTCTTGTCTAGAATAATGACCACTTTTCTGCCTCCAGAGTCTCTTGTCCTCTGTAACCATTCCTCTTCCAAACTTCCTAATACACCATACAGTTCAGAAACCTCTAGTTTTTCACTGTAAAATGCTTTTCCTGGCACAGATATGTTGTGTGGCCATTCTCGACATCTATTCCAAGTTATTTTTAGCTTTGCAAAATGTGGCCACCAGACCCCTACAAAATTTTTCTAGTACTGGTCTCCTTAATTCTGCATACAAGGGCATCCTGAAATGTGTACAGAGAAAACATTCTGCAGTTATTAGTCACACAAGTAACCTTCACACATGGAAGTCATCTCACTGAAGCCAGCAAGTTTCATAAATAAATATTACTCCTGTAAGTAAAGGTTGTAGGAAGGAGAGCTTTTTAGGAACTCTTCTTAGGACATCTGTAATTCCTAGGAAATGGAATATTGACTGAAAAAAGTCTCAAGGTCTTACTTTGGAGGTGCAAGAACCTCTTCCAAGAATTCCTCAATCTTGTTAACATCTGTCTTGACTTCCCCATTAAATGTCAGGAAAGGTGGGTGGGTCCCAGGAGCCAGATTGTGCAGGTCAGCTGGCTTTCTGTGGACAAAGAAAAAAGTCATGAAATCACTAATCTTTATGGTCAGATATTTATAGTTCCTGCAAAATCAGTCTGCCCTCTTTTTTTTTCTTTTTTCTGTAATTTGTGGTTGGAAGACTTTGAAACTACCCCAAGCACACTGTTTAATATAAAAACATTCCACAAGTAAAAAAAACCCAACATCCAAACCTGAATCCCAACTATTTCGTTGTGCACCACAGGCTCCCCAGGCTAGATACAAATCTGATTGAACTTTCCATAGGGCAAACACCAGATCTTTTAACTTTCTTCAATTAAACTGAACAACATTTACCTTTTCAGATCCACAGTGGTGACGTTGAATACAACTCCTTTGAGCCACAGGATCATGAAGAGACGCTGGGAGAATGGGCAGTTCCCAATGCTTTCTCCATCTATACCGGCCTGAGGGATGGAAATAGAGGAAAAATGGATTTCAGACTTGTTAGTAATTTACCTCCCTCAAGATGAAAATTTGGATGTTGCAAGAAAAATAACCAGTTTAAAAATAACCAGCAGTGCCTGTTATTTAATATAGTTTATCGTCAACACAAGAATGGAGTTAACGCATGATTCAGCCTTTATCAGTGGTTTGAGAATGCAACGTGGAGCCTCTCCTGAAGAAAGCTCTGGGTAAGGAGATGTGTCCCTTGCTGATGGCAACAACCATCCAGGATGTTCTTTCACTTACTCTCATCCCTCCAGGATTGCCTGCCTCATGAACAGGGCAGAAAAACCCCAGACAGGTTTTCCGCTCTATTTAAGTCTGTGGGTTCTGTCTATCTATCTGTCTATCTTATATCAGCTCAATATGTGCTTCACTGTTTTACTATCTAAAATGTGTACTTTATATTTAAACCCAAGCATTCTGGACATTGACTCATTCTTGTTCACATCCAGTAAAGCAACCGCTTCAAACACAAACACCCAGATCTAGAAAGAAATCCGCACCCAAATCCTTCTGAGGTTCAAGGCAGATTTCAGCCACCACATTCAGTCTGTTCCTATCTCTGGTACCTAATGAGTTGCCTACAAACCACTACAAAACAATAAAAAATTGCTAGTGCTAGCATTGAGGAAACAGTCTATTTTTTCCCCTAAAAATTTATGGTCCTTAGCCATGCAAATTCTGACTTTGAGCCATGGAGGGATACAAATAACACCAGCTGAACTGAGCCAAAGCTGCGTCCAAGGACAACATCCTTCTACAATAATTATGCTTGTGGCCAAAGCTTTCAGGATGATAATGGTTTTGATAGATTTCCATTTTAATTTGTGGTGCCATTGTGTTTAAAAGATTCTTATAATCCTGGTGAAGCAACCAGCCTTCCGTTGTTGACCCACATGTATTGCATAACTGTGTTTTATGCACACAGTGTGTGTCCAAAAACGGCTGATGAAAGAGCTAAGCAAATAAATGCCCTTTTCCTTTGGAGAAAATATTATATTACTCTGTTGGCTCTCATAAATTTTATCTTATTAATATTCAAGCTGTGAGGTTGCATTTCTCTGTCTCAAAGAAAGAATCATTTCTAATTATTGCATCTCTGTGAAACATCCACAGCACAACTAGAAACATTTTGATACTAGAAACATTGTCCAGCTGCTACAAATTCAGGCCTTGCCTGTGAAATGATACTTCCTGTCACCAAACTATGGAGACAGTGTGGATTCAAGGCTTGGAGACAATCTGCCATAAAGTTTAGGGCTATATAATGAGTTTTGATCTGGATTCAGGTTCAGTTTCAAATACTCAGACTCTAGAGGATTTGGATAGAGAAGGAAACAGTTTGGCTGTAGTTTTACTTGAAACTATGGATCTGCAATATGTCTGGCTCATGGCATATGCAAGAACTAGCAAACAATGTGAGTGAAAGAGTAGTAAGGGCATGAGGATGAGCAAGATAAGATGCATTTTCCCATATACCTGAGGTGATGTTTCCAAGTAGCTGGTTATGTAAAATTTTGTGTGTTAAATAGCACTGTTCTGCAAATTTCATGGACACAGGAGCAACGTTACCATGGGAATACCAGGCACCACCATAGTGCATGCCATAATTACTGCTAAATAACAGCTGCTGATTAGGCTTTGACTTGTTAAACCATTGCCAAGAACTTTTAACTTCTTACCCTTCCTGAAAAGAGGCAAATGCTATGGGAGAAAACAGCAATATGACACCAGAAACCAGAATTTGAAGAAAAACAGATCGACTGGTGAAAGAGGGTGAAAGAGTGCAGGCAGAAGGGCTGATTCTCATCTTACCTTTTCTGGAATTAATTTGGCTTATAAATTCACTGATTCTGGTTTTTTTCTTCACCTGCCTTCAAAGTAAATGCAAAACCCTGGTTTGCCAAGTTCTGCAAATACCTTGAAAGCAAAGGAGTCTTGTCTCACAATACCACGCAAAGGTCCTGCTCTCCTGCAAGCCTCTGTCCTGCAGGAAGGCAACCTCCTGCCTGGCCTCATCACCCACTTCTTGTGCTGCAAGCAACAGTTTCATCTTTTTCAGGAAAGACAGTCAGCAACACCATTTCCCTGCTCTCTCCAACTATATATTCTCATGCAAAGGTAAGGGTTACCCAGATCTGCATCTTTTTACATGTTCTTTGTCCTTCAAGAAAATGGTGAAAAACTCTCCCAAGACCAGAGGATTAAAGGGGGGACAGAGCTTTTACAAGGAAGAAACAGAAGTGATGGGTCATGTGAGGCAAAGGGATGTAGAAGTCATTGGGAAAGATGTGAAATCTGGAAGAAATAAGATTCATTTGTTGATCAAAAATAAAATTAATTGTGTAGGTCAATTGAGGCCTCCAACAGCCCCAAATGGTCAAAATATCTTCTCAACACTTCCAAAGGAGTGGGAAACATTAATTGCTAGAGACACACTGGGAATAGACAGAGGAAATTCCAGAAACAAAAGATAAACTAAAGAAAAAGTACGGTATGATCTCTGTTCAAAGCTCCTGGATCTGGAAGCCAGGCTCATGATTTGGGTGGAGACTGACTCATGGGTTTTGATCTCATGTGACTGGCATAACTGAAAACGCTACCACAAATCACAAGGCAAACTGGTGACAGAGGAGGGAACAGAATCAAAATCTCCCCAGCAACACAATTTATCCATTAAATTCAGCTCTTTTTCTGCAGAAATTGTAGGCAAGACTCTGTCGGTTTTGTGAATCCTTTGTCATTGCTTCTAACAGCACTCAGTAATTCAATGTTCAGCACTAAGAAAGAGCAAAACCTTAGTAGGTAGTAACTTCAAAGGCTTTATCAGAGTGTTGTGAGATCCTTTGTGAAGTCTATTAACTACCAGGAGGAGATGAGAAAGAAGAGAGAACTTTCCAGGCTTAGTCACTCTTCAAAGAAAAACAGTAGTCCCTAAATACAAACTTATTACATATCTGTCCAAACATAAGGGCTCAGAGAGGCATGAATTAAATAATACCTTAATCAAGATCAAGAACTCAAACAGTGGATGGAAAGAAAAGAGCAAATAATTGACAAGCTGGAGAATGACCATTTATCCCTGCTGTTGTTCACAAATGAGCACAAAAGCTTCCCTGAAGCACAGTAAAAGTGATGAACCACTTGTAAAAAGGAGCAAGTTGATGATATATGCACTCTCTCTGCCAGCGATTCCAGATATTTCTGGTATAATGATTGCAACTAGGGACAGTTCTGGCAATTCTGATTTAATGATTGCAGCTAGGGATAGACTTGAGGCTTTGTGGGCACGGATAAAGGAAACAGACTTGTTAAAGTGCACTATAAGCCCCACTGCTGTGGAAGGGTTTCAGAGCCTCCTTCTCTCAGTGGAGAAGAACCTTACCTGAAACGGCAAATTCCCAGAGTGACCGTGGAAGAGTAAAACAGATCTGAGGATTTGCTGGGTGAGACTCTGGCCAATGTTCATCCCACTAAAGTTTAACTGAGATGCCTAAGGGAAGGTCTTCTGTGCAAGTATGGCCAAGATGCATTTCTGAAAGATGAATGTGGTCGCCTTTCACTTTGACTGAATCCACTGAGTATCTGATTTTATGTGGGATGAATGGGAACTGCAGCAACAGAAAAACCTGGAGTTTGTGGATGCAGAATTTCAAGAGAATTATTTTGCTCCATCTTGGAAACATCACTTTCTGCTCCCATTTCTTCCTACAAGTTTACTTTTATTAGTTTACCTACTAAAAAAGTATGCTTTTCTGCTTAATATCCAGCTGTTTAGATCCTTCACACCAATTGTTGCAAGGTCCTGCCCTGGAACTTGGCATAATCACAGCAGGAAAAGCCCACTGTCACACCAGCTGCTTGCCTCTACCTGAGTAATGGCAAGAATGGACAAGATACACTCCTTTATTGATTGTAAGGTACTCCTCCTGAAATAGTTCAGCTATTTTTAATGAGTTAATTAAACCTTAAAGACAGTTGTGTGCACAAGTGGGGGCCGTACAGACACATTATCAATTAACAAAGTAAAGGAGGTTTCGTGAGGGAGAAAAAACAGTCTTGATGATTTTATGAGCTTGTGACAAAATGTAGAGTCAAGGCAGTATGGAGAGCCTCCAACCACTGCACAGCACAGCTGAACGATGTGAACAGACAGGGAGCTGTTCTCAAGTTCAAGCAAATACTTTGCTATAAATTAAATAACTGGAATAAACTCCCTCACATATTCCAAAAATACTCCAACTGGTACATGCACAGGGACTGCAATGCACACAGACAACTGTGTATTATTTTAATTAACCTTAAGGAAGGAAAAAAAGGCACATTTCAGTTTAATTTTTTCCCAAAATATGGAACTTTAAAGAAATATACCATCACCAATAATGACTAAGCAGCTGTCTTAAAATTGGCAGTGCTGGGAAGAGTTGCATATCATGGAGCACTGTGTTTTTTCCTGGCAAATTATATACTTGGTTTTATCTATTCTCCTTCTGCTTTCATTTTTCACTGCATTGAGACCACTCAGCACATGGTCCAGGGGTCTTTAAGACCCTGGGGTAAAGCAGGGAGATAGTTTTGATGACACTAAAATACATTTCTTCTTTCAAAAGGTTTTTACCAAGTTAACAAAAGCAGTCAGGCTAATTCACCTCAATGTTTCCCAGTAAGGACTAAGGAGGGATTTGATTTCATCATCCCTACAATCAAAATCAAGACTCACATTACACATGGTTACACCCTCTCTGTTTTAAAATTGGGAAAGCTCCTGCCTTTTGACACTTACTCTCCTTACGCTCAGAACCCAAAGGGGAAGTGAAAATCCCATTCGAAATGCAGAGCAGGCCAGGAAATATCCTATTTATTGTGCCATTAAGAAAAAAAAGTCTGTCTTAGTAATTATACCACACACACAATAGCACAAATCTCCATTGTAGGGAAAAAACCATTGGTTGCAACATGAGATCAGACATGCCAAGGTATTGCTTTAGTAAGGATCGTTTCTTTCCAGTTTCTTGTCTTTTTTCTTTCCCAACTTCTCATCCAAATGTAAAAGCCAGTGAGCAATTTGGAGTGCCACCAACAGAGAAGCAAGCTAAGAAGTGCACATTCATAGAGCAGCACTGGTAGGTCTCAAGTAAGAAGTAAATCTGGTTGCACAAGCCCTGTGTATCACAGGACACTCTTGTTGACTGTGGCTCTGGTTCAGGAAAGCATTTAAGCATGTGCTGAAATACATCCCAATTCAGAGGAAGTATATGCTTGACATTAAGCATGTTCTTAAGTCCTGATGATTTCAATGGACTTAAGCACATACTTAAGTACTTTCCTGAACAGGGGCCTATAACAACAATAATAAATTTGCTGTGCAGCATTTTAACTTCACTGGACTTTTTTCCGAGATTTTATTTTGCTAGGAAAAGCTCTGAGCAGCAGCCTTCCAAGGGAGGGCAGGATAGAGCAGGAATATATTCCTAGGAACACACACACAGAATTAGACTATGTGCATATATGACAAATAAAAATAGAGCATATGCCTGAAAGACTGTCAGGGTAGTGACAAAACAAAAAGGAAGTGGTGAAACTCTTTAGCCAGCTCCCCAAAAGCCAGCCAAAATATTGTCCAAGTTCGGCATCACATATAGGCACATACTATAGATGCACATAAGCTTAACTTGGTCTGCATTGCTGGCCAATTTGAGGAGCCAATTTGGCTTGTTCCACTGGGTTCAGACCAGCTGGGCAGCACGTCAGCAGAGCTGAGGATCTCCAAGGAGCTGTAACTGCACTTCTCAAATCTCTGCAGTTTTGTGAGAGAAGTGTTTGTACTCTTTAGACATTCAGGATTTTCATAAGATGGAATTGCAGGTTGGAGACCCCGTGGTCAGGACAAATATTATCTTTAGGTTTGGTAAGTCATGATTTTCCACCTTTTTTATTCACATGAATGGCAGCATGGGCAGGAAGGGATCAGTCATATAGATCAGCTTCTTCCTAGGGACCTTTTTATTAGGGCTTAGGATATTCACCATTAAAGACCAGAGTCATTCTCCACATCAGCTGAGGTTCTGATAGCAGAACATCTGCACACACAGTGATCTACCTGTACATATAGGTCCCAGTTTCCTCAAGAGCCACTCACCCCTACTTGTGTTCTGCATTAAACAGGTTTTGCTCTGAAATAAACTTTGAGATGTTCAAGAACTCCAGTCAGTCAGGTCCAATATAGATGTAGAAAGCTACAGACTAAACATAGGTAAATAGTCTCATCATAGAATCACAAAATGGTCTGGGTTTGAGGGGACCTTAGAGATCACCTCATTTCAACCCCCTGCCATGAGCAGGGACACCTTCCACTAGAACAAGTTGCTTCAAGCCCAGTCCAACCTGGCCTTGAACAATTCCAGGGATGTGGCATCTACAGATTCTCTGGGCAACCCATTCCAGTCCACCTTCATAGTAAAGAATTTCTCCCATATATCTAACTTAAATTTCCCCTCTTTGAGTTTGAACCCATCATGTGAAAATGGTTTTATGCTATTCCATCACCTTTTCTTTCTTCATAGAACTAAAGGCTAATGACTTGACAAATATCAACAGAGTAAAGAAGCACAGAATGGTCTGACACCCTAGAACACGAGATGATTTTGTTCTCATTTATATTTGCAGATCCCTTACTTATCTTTGTTGTGGTCAATGGAATGAGGAATTAATATTAGATAATCAAAGGTAGTGGGAACTACAATGAAACTTCCTACACCAATATATATATATATTCCAGCATGCTCTGCTGTGAGGAATCTCTGCACACCAAGACTGACTTTCGCATGATGATGTATAAGAGAAAAGCCCCCAGAAGAGTGAGAGTCATTTAGTAACATCAGCAGTATTGAAGAAAGAAATCACATTTAATTTATATTCTTTTAATGCCAGCAAACTGTGAGCTAAAATATGGGTGGCAAATGCAGGCTGACATTTCCAAAGTGGCTAGGAGTTTTAGATACTGTGAGACAATTCAAAGGCAGCTGACTTCTCACAAGTATTATTTCCCTACACTTGGAAAATCAGGCCACAAGCCACCCAGAATGAAAAGCTGCTTTTAAAAGTCTTAGTAAGAAGGGAGTATCACTGACTGTGAGCTTCTTGAGCAACTAGACAAAAAATTAAGAGTGTTGAAAAAGAAAATCTCCATTGGAAGAATATCCTTTGAGGAGCCCACTCAGAATCTGACAAATACCTGATGGAGATATGCAGTGGGTTTGGCCATACCACCTTGGAAATACGCCTAGAGTCATGGTCTTTGGAAGAGGATAGGCAGGCTGCTGGGACCACACAAAGACGTGAGAGCACGGGGTCCCAACATGCAGCTCAGCAGGACTCCCAGGGTTCCTGGCTGCCCAGCAGCCCACCCACCAGCCACAATTTCCTTTCAAAATTACTGAAACTACTTGTTTCCCTCAGCACAGAAAACCCACCACAATTTCTGTTCAATAACGTTGTGAATGTTTTTAAATGGGTTTTTTTTTAGACTTAGAGAAATTTAGAGCAAAATCTTGAAATTCTTCAAAACCCAAAGCTGCCAAAAAATGCCATTCTCATCACAGTTCTTGATAGCAGATTGTGCACAGAGCTCGTGCTTCTGGCATCCCGGACTGAAAATACAGGTGTTTCTTTCTTGATGGAAAAATAACAATTATCCTTTACACTTATTTCTGAGCCTTTTTCAAACTAATAAAGCAATTGTGCTCCCATCACTCACCAGTATCATGACACAGGATCCTGGGTACCCACATTAGCCACTGGATGTAACCTCAGAGAAATAAATGCTTTGCTTTTTGGTGACCTATCAATAATTCATTGAGACACCATAGGAACAAGAAAAGAACTCAAGAAATGTCAGATATATAAACTTAACACGTAGAAAGATACCAGAACAAATGATTAAACAGTAACTCACAAGAACACGTGGAAATCTAAAGTTGATAAGAAAAGACAATATGGACTTATCAGGAACAAATGACATTAATTAACCCAAGTACATTTTGTTCTCTGCCAGGGTTTCCAGCACTGCAGGTAGGAAGGAAGCAGCAGGTACCTGAAAGCTGACCTCTAAGGTTTCTGACATCAGCTCCAGACCATATTTTCATAAACAAAGTAGGGAAATGGGACCTGCATGAAATCACTGCAAAGTGCTTGTATAAGTGGTTGAAAAAATATTTATGAAGCAGCAATAAGAAAGTTTTCTGTTATTCTACAAACACACAACAAGTAGAGGTACCATAAAGGTCTGTGACAAGATGAGTCATATTTAATGCTTCCATTAGCAAAATGGGGCAAGGAACAGACAGAACCTTACAAAATTTCCTGACAACAACAAGCACAGAGAAGTTATCAGTATTTCCCAGGAGAGAAGCGAACTCCAAAGTGATGCTAAGAAGTTGGAACAAAGTGTCTGAAGTCACTTAAATTAAATTTATGATGAAATTTCGGAAAATTAACCTCAAGGTATAAGATATGAGAAGAACAAAATGTGACATACAAAGGTAGGATGGGGAATAGCTGGTGAGGCTGCGAGGGCGAAGAGAAAGAGGATTTACGTAAATCACAAACAATAGGAATCATCAGCTAATGCATCTACAGGCAACAGCAACAAGATAATGTGATGTACGTTCAATGTTCTACCACAGCATAACAGTCTTCAAGCATGTATAAGACTGTTTCACAAAGAGGATGACGATCCATTGTTGTTCATGTCCACAGAGGATGGGATTAAGTATTTTGCTTAATTTGCAACAATAAAGCTTTAAATCCAGTGTAATTATAGGACTAATGAAATACAAAACAGGCTTTCTAAGGAGGTTGTGTAATCTGCATTTAGTTGAGGTTTTGAAGAACTCAAAAGAACAGAAGTCAGTAAAACTCATCTCGATTTATTTCATCCTCATGCAGAGTGGAGAGGGGGCATAGGATGCTTTAAAAATACTTTCTAAAAGTCTTTATTAGTGACTCTGACAATAAAGCTGTTTTTGCTGTCAGTGCTGGATGCTTGGTGGCAGACACGTTTGCTTCCCTCTGACCTGCACAGGATGAAGTCTGGCCCTAGTGAAATCAACAGCAATTTTGCCCCTGACTTTGACAGGACCAGAATTTCACTCAGAGGTTTCATGGCCAGAAGGGACAATTATAATAATCTTTCCTGACCTTTTTGCGTCATACAAACATAGATTTCGCTCAGCCTGTAGCCAACATCTTGTTGCTGAACTAGAACATATGTTTTGGAAGGTTTTTCGGGAGAGGCACATGCCTGACATAGAGTGGTAGTAAAATCCCCTCTAGCGTTGCCTGTTTGCATTGCAGGGAGAAATTCTCGATCCCAGGGAAGTCAACCACCAACATCCCACTTGTGGGGCTTTCCTACAGGTAGTCGACTTGTCACATCCCTTATATATGTAATCTTTCTTATCTATCAGTTGCCTTTACGCACGTGGGTTTAAGTTCTGGAAGGAACCTTAGTCACAGGATTTGGGGACTTGGGACACAGTAGTACTCAGAAAATCACCACAGTTATAGTAAAAGTCAATAGAGATGTTGAAGCATCAGCTATGGCTTGGTTATTTTGGATACAATGGTGTATCATAGGAAGAGGCAAGGACTCTGAACAAGTAAACCACAAATCGTTTTTTTAAGAAAACTAACTTAGAATCATAGAATCATGGAATGGCTTGTGTTGGAAGGGACCTTCAACACCATCTCATTCCAACCTCCTGACATGGACAGGGACACCTTCCACTATCCCAGGTTGCTCAAGCTCCATCCAAACTGGCCTTGGATATTTCCAGTGATGGGGCAGCCACAGCTTCTCTGGACAACCTGTGCCAGAGACTCACCCCCCTCACAGGGAAGAATTTCTTCCTAATATCTAACGTAAACCTGCCTTCTTTCAGTTTTAATCCCCTTGTCCTGGCTACTCCATGCTCTTGTAAATAGGGTCTCTCCATCTTTCTTGTAGGCTCCCTTCACGCAGCGGAAGGATCTTGTCCTGCAAAGTATTGGTACTGGGTGGCTGTTCACGCTCTGCATATACAAAATGCAGCTCCTACAGTTTGGAAACTTTTGCTTTTAGGGTCATATTCGAGTTTTGGCCTTTTCTTGCCACACTTATTAATTTATTATATTCTAATATAATAGGTGGTACATGTCCCGTGCGTGGAAACATTCAAGGTCAGGCTGGATGGGGCTCTCAGCAACCTAATCTAGTTGAAGATTGCAGGAGAGTCAGACTAGGTGACTTATAAAAGGTCCCTTCCAACTCAAAATATTGTATGATTTTATGATAGTATACCTGATCTAATTCCAGAACAGTCAATATTCATACAAAATATTCCCACCAATGATAAATATTCCACTGACTTCAGTGAGAACAGAGTCATACTTTGGATTCAATAGTTTCTTTCTAGTAAGTGATTAAAACCACAAGTGGTTTTATGTGCTCTGGAGAAAGAATTTAGGAATTAATCTTATTTAGCTATTCAAAAAGCACCAATTTTAACAGTTTCAAATATTGATGATTCTATATCCTGAGAGCTAATTAGGTACATAAAGAAACCATTCCCCCAGGAAAGCTGCAGAAAATAAAATGAGAGACAGATCACTGTCAGAAGGTGTCACAGGCAATGCAAATTATAGCCAAATTATTCCTGTTTCCTGTAGAGATCAGGTGCAAATACAGGAGTCATTTCTCCAAGGCAAGCTCTATGCAGAGCTCCTATTACAGTACCAGAATCCTGAATGCACTTTTTCTTGTAAGAATTAAATCTGTGCACATCTGGAATCTGCATGTCCATTAAAAATCTCTGTGCCAGGGATTTTTGACCAGGGTAATCTGGTCATATGGTGTATTCTGCAAATGTTGGTGAATTGCAGCCAAATTTCCATGCCTCTAAGCAGCATATCAGACTAACAAATAATAACAGCAGCCAGGTGCTGAAAGTTAATGCTGAACCCGAAATAAGATCCAGGGCTGAATTATTTATTGAAATTCCATTACTTCATTTACACTATTAGAAGACAGAGTCACTTGCAGGCACTGCAAATAAAGGTCTGGATGGTGGGGTGTCACTGACAAAAGGGCATTTACCACATGGGCTGACCCCAGCACAGGCCATGATCTGCCCTCAAGGGTCTCATTTTGTATCTTATTTAACATCATAGAAATACTGTTTATCAGTGACCTTAAGTGGAATAAAAAGGCAATCGGCAGCCCTCAGGAGGTGTCCCACAGTGGGCAGGACTGGGCCTTTCTATCTCTTTTTGCAAATCCAAAGTTCAAGGCAGTGCAGAGGGATGGGAGAAGCTCCATCCCAAAATGAGATGAATGTTTACAACTTCCACCAAAGCAGCTCAAGTTGCTTTGCAAAGGGGCAGCACATCACAGGCTAAAACTAGTCTTTGATTTGATGTTTGCATCTTGGTGTGACTTCCCAGTGCAACCCACAATACCTCCAAAAGGACCAAAAGGAACTGCCGTGAGAATACAAATGCAGTATAAACAAATTTCCCAGTTTCCAGCTACTCAAAGAGAAATAATTGCACCTTCCATATTTTTTTCACCTTCAATATTTTCTTGCCTGCCAAAATTGCTCTATCTGTTCATCTGATCATCCACACATACACTCATACTTAGCCATTAAAAGGGTGTTATACTACAAGGCAGTCTTTTCTGATAGCCATCTACAAAGGAGGGGGATGCGACTCTCTCTGACTATTTCATTAAACAAGAAACAGAGAGCAAGTTCTGAGTTTGTAAATGTAAATACCTGCAATGAAAACAAGAGTCAAAGACATAAACACAACCAGCAAGCAAATATTCCTTGGGACTCATCTAAAAACAAAACAATTTCTGTGTTCAATAGCAAATGCTTGAGAAACCATGTGATGCTTTCTAAAAGCTACTGAGAAATTTTGAGTAAGTGTGTATATTAGTAGCAGTGCCATTTACAAATATTTAACAGTACAGGCTTCTGAAATTAATGTAACATAAATGTTTTAAACAAAAGAAAAAATTGGATCAGTGAGTAAAGTTTGTATCACATTTCTTGTTTACTCAGCACCCCACTGCAGAGTAATTTCTTAAATACGTGTATCTGTACTGTTTGGGTCCATTTGGAATGCTCCAGTAATGTGACTTTACAAACTTCCCATAGGAAATGATATTGACAATTTTCTCAGAGTACATTTTAACTTGATGCTTAAACTGAATTTCCTCTAATTTGATTTTATTCTACTATCCATCATCAAAAAAACCCCAAACCAAAACATCTTAATTGCCTTTAACTCAATGCTATTTATTAAAATAATTCATGCTTTTTGTCCTTTTATACAAAATCTTATTTAACTATGCCATTGTACATTCAGATTGGGGCTGATATATCTGGATTTTAGGCTGTCATAAGAGCACACGATACTTGCCATGCCATGTTTATCTTCCATGGATTAAACAGAGATTTCATGCCATCAATCTACAGTCTTTCCAGTTCTCTACCCCACTTCTGTATATTTCATACTTAAATATTTCTATTTCATGTGTACTATTTTATATTTATGGGTTTATTTTTACATTTCCAGTTTGTCATGCAGCCTGTTAAGAGGCATGGTTAACCTGCTACCCAGCCTGGTTAATCAATTATAACTCACACCTTCTGGTGCCACACTCTTAACCCAGGTAATTTGGCATAATATCTAGAGAAGGGCTGGATCTCTCTGTCCTTCATTTGAGAAGCTTCTCTGGCAGCATTTTGGTTTATCCTGTGCTCCCACCGCAGTTCCCACATTCAGGCTGTCAGAGGACTGTTATCCTGAACAACTGTAGCCTGCAGAATGCCATTGGAACTCCATACACCAAGCACGCATTGAAAAAAGCTTATTAGAACATCCAGGTTAATGAGACAATTGAGAAACTAGCATTTGGCAAGGGAATTTCTGAACATTTTTTATACATTTGTGTATAGCTAGGCCCAATTCCCACAAGTACCTGAATAAGCTCCGAAGAAGTAGCTACTTTTTCATCTTTACTTGCAATTTCTCTGAAAAAAAGATTTATTTTCTATTATTGTGAAATGTCAAGAACACAGGTGGTTCTTGAAAAATAAAAAATACAGAGAAATTCTATAGTTTCACACTTCCACTGAAAAGCAAAACATCTGTTAGTACCAAATCCCTCTTTCTGATAGCATGGTGTGAGGTGATTACTACTAATCATATTCATTCTCAAAGACCTTGAATGTGGCTTTAAATAAATGTTAAATAAACATTCAAATAGATTTTAAAATAAATTAAAGAATGAATAATTCTTCTTGCCCAGGGTGGAAGAGATATCCAGGGGAAAATTATAAAAAGCCCTTCTTGGCCAAGAGAGCTGCAGCAAGGTGCTTCCACATGTGCAGGTGGGGCTGGGAGCAGTGGCCAAGGTCGGGGGAGAGAGGCATTTCCTTCCCCTGGGAGAGAAAATCAGTGTTTCAAGGTTTGTCTCTTTGTCAGGGAATTGGGACTTCACTTCCTCTAAGTTCCTGTCCTGGTCACATCCTTCCCCAGCTCTCCAAGGTTGGACCTGAATAACTGTCTATAGTCAGCATTTTTAACATTATCATTATTCTTGTTGAATCATCTCTTTTGAGATAAACATTGAATCATGAGGCCATTGGGCAGAGGTTATGCTCAGCCCAGTAAGAGAATGAGGTGTTCCTGCTGGTTTCAGTGTACCAAGATGGGTAGGTGGATACTCCCCAGTCTGAAACCAAGTCTTCCTGCATCCATGTTGATCCGCCTTTATTACAGCCTGAGTGGTGAGAAAAAAGGCTTATGGGGTGTTTAGAGAAATACATAATTGGAGGTGATCTAACCCCAAAAGATCATTCGTGCACTCTGAGAAGCTCCTTGTGGCTCCATCTCGGAGCAGGATGAGTTCTTAGTGCTTAATGCAGAAAGAAAACCACAGATCATTTTTGAACCTCAAACAAGACGTAGCTCCCGGACTGGATCTAGAGCTTAACTGGGGAACTCAGAGACACTGACTTGAAAGAGAAAACAAAACCAAAAATCCAAAGTTAGAGCATCTCAGAATGAAAAAGAGCAACTCAGTAACTCAAGGAGAAGTAGAATTCCTTGTCAAACTGCACTCAGAGAGAAAAAAAGAATTAGAATGATCCAGATGTTAATTGAAGACTGAAAATAGGTTTAATAATTAAGGAGTTTGTGCATTGGATCCTCTTGGCATGTCCTGAACATTCAAAAGAACTGAGCACAGAAAAACACCTAAAACTGCCATTCTGAGAGAACCTAAAACCTGCAAGAATATTCCATGATGCAAGCCCTCTTCATCCAGGAACAGCTTTTTTAAAAATACTATGAATAAAATAAACAAACAAAACAGGTCTCCAGTCACACACTGAATCAGCAGCAACGGCTCATCACAAAACACAGGGCAGTGAAAGAAAATAATTTCCTCCCATGATATGCATTCGTATCTGTTTGAAGTTGCCCATTCAGCAGCTAAAAGCAAAAGGAAAGCAGTAACACAACGTGTCTGTTGACCCACACAAATTGAAACACAATCTAGAAAAACACCGGCAACAATAGTGATGATCCATTGGGGCCGGTTTCTCTGATTTCCACTTGTTTTGGACAACAGACAGGTACAGACTTGCACCAGCACACAAAATGACTGCTCTGTGCAGTGTGTGTCAAGATTCAGGGTGTTTATTTGGGTGTTAAAATGTCATAGGGAGGACAAGCTTGGCAATTCATATAGAGAAGCACCTGCCCAACCTGAGAATTAATTCTATATTTTGTGAGGAGTTAAATCACAACACTTGAGTAGTTTTTACAATCATTCCTCTATGTAAACAGAAAAAGGATGCAATTTTAGCTGGACAAGCTCCCGGGCTACACAGATATGAAAATGAATGATGATGCAAATATTTCATAAGAAATGAAGCCAAGGCACAGGGCTGTGGTGTAACTTAGACAATGACAGAAAGGAAAAGGATTCAGCCATCATATCTCCCAGTTTTGCTCTTCCTTCATCTCGTCTTCAAGGTCTGACCTCTACTGACACATCACTCATCTTCTCAGCCTTTGGAGGCCCTTCCAAAGTCTGGCCCTTGCAAAAACAGACATGATAAGCATATAAGATAAGCAACCACATATCTAACCACCACCTGAATTAATCCCATCCCATTATCATACCCAGAACACGTAAGCAGCCTCTCAGCATCATCTCTATCAGACTGGCCCTCAACCAAATCTCTGCTGTCCTTCAGAGACACAGAAATCAAAAATTCCCTCTGTGCTTGAACCAAAACCTTTTCCAGTTTGCCAAGATCTCCTCCATTGTAAAGCTTTCCTGATTTGTAGATTTGATGCCTTGTTTATTCCTTTATTGTCCCTAACTGTGTGTGTGCATAACAGCATATTTAGTCTTAATCTGAATCAGAGGCAGAAAGGGCATGAGTTCTTTGGTGGTTCGTTCCAGTGGTTAATCACCTTTACAGCTACTATTAAGCTTACTCCTAACTTGACTACCTTTGACCTCAATGCAGTTTAGTACAAAGTGACCCTGCCATGGCAGGGGGCTTGGAATTAGATGATCTCTAAGGCCCCTTCCAATGCAAACCATTCCATGATTCTATGTCTTATTATACCTGCTACCACTGTATTAAAAAGCTCCCCACAGATACATTTAATATTCCAGTCAAGTGATTCTTGCTTTTTTACTTAAATGAGAAAGGCTGCCTTAAGGAGGGCAATCTTCAGTATTTTTAAGCCTTAAAATCATTCTTCTCTGCACCTTTTCTAATATCATAACACACATTAGCTCTCTGTGTGTTTAAAATGACAAGACTTGACCCCCTCCCTACTAATAATAATGGCAAAATAAAAAAGTAAAAATGCATAGCTGTGACTATTTTGATTTGTATGTTTATTATTGCAATATTTACCATGAATTACTAAGCAGGTGTGGTACATGAACACTGAATCAGTCATGCTAAGTGCTGTACAAAACCCAAAAGACACAAGAGCTATGGCTAAAGGATATAGCACAGGGCTGGAGTGAAATTCTTGCTGGCTCTCCTTGCACAAGGCCACTGCTTCTCAGCTTCTGCACCTCTGAAGTGCTGACCATGACTTACAGTGCTTCAGAATTGCTACAAAAAGGCATCTGTATTTTTTTTTTTAGCTCAGGGACTGCATTTTGCAAAAAGAATCATGTTCAGACATTGCTGGCAAAGCACAGAGCAGCCTGCACAGCCTCCTTTGCAGAACTGGGGTCTAAGAACACTTAATAGGAATCAGCATCTAGGAAGGGTAGAGATTTTCCATTATAACCCTGTGCTTTACTACCAAGAATTAAAAAAACAACGTACACTCACAACAAAAACTCGGCTGCTGCACATATAAAATGGGTGCTAAACTATCTTTTCTGAATTACAGATAGTTGTTGAGCTTAGTTTTCAAATGGTTTTAGAGACTGAGCATACAGGGATTAGCTCATCATACTCTGAACTCCACTGCTAGCCTGCAGCAGTATGCTCTTTGGAGGTGATGAGCCCTTTTCCAAGCTGTAGAGCATTACAATTATACATCTTTATTAGCAGCAGAAGAAAAATTTGTATCTGCTTTGGCATTTTCATGGTTAAGAGAAAGGGAAACTAAAGCCATACCTCAATCAAGCCAACCACTCTCTGTGCCAGGCTGGATCGGGCTTTGAATAAACTGGTCTATGGGAAGGTGTCCCTGCCTGTGGCAGGGGGGACAAGATGATCTTTAAGTTCCCTTTCAATGACAAACGTTCTAGAATTTTATGATTCTATAATTCTATGAAATGCAAGAGAAACAACAAAAATAGTCAAGAAATATGGGGAGTTTTTATAGCCTCACTTACATAAGGAAGGGGAAAGAATTACTATTCCCATATAGAATCTTTGCAAGTTTTATAGAACTTAAATGAAAATCAGCTTTGGCCTTCAATATCAGGCTTTGAACATTCTAATTACATTTTGCAGCAAGCACATGCAGGTGAATGCCATGGACTTCTGTCATCTGATATGCACAGAAAATTAGTGTTTATCCAGAATGAGGATTTAGAGGAGCCAACTGCCACTACCTCAGCAACTTCATCCTTAATATAATGTCTTTATGCCAGAGTATCTGTATCAGGAATAGTTTCAGCTCCTACTGTCCTACAAATGCATTAGTAAGTTATTACAAAACAACCCTCCTCAAATGAGGTTCAATTATCCCAGTTTTACACAGAGTTGCCAATAATACATATAAAGGAGCTATTTTAATATATTTTGGCAATCAGGGGCATGGAGAAAAAAACTGGAGAAGCACCTGAGCTCCAGATATACAATACCTCTAAGGAAGTACTTTAATCAGGTTACCCTGGGGACCAAAATAGAAATCATGGGGATTAGGAGAGTGGTATAAATTAATGGGTCTGAATGAAGAAGCAGAAAAAGCAGAAAAGTTGGTCCTACAGAAGATACAACACACCTGCACAAACTCTGAACTACGACTAGCTCCTGTCCAGACACATAATAAAGCACCCAACAGCTTGTACCTAAGAGCAGACAAACACCTGATTTTCTCTGCTTTGATTTCTTTTACACCCAGGAAATTGAGGTTTTCAATATACTTTGCCAGGAGACAGTTCTATATTGGAGACCTGATCCCATCATATATTTCTCTTGTATTTTGGTGTTCAGGATGCTGAACCTGACCTGGAATAAGGGTGAAGAATGTTCCCTGATACACTGTGTGTCCACATCTGGTGGAGAAGACTGGTATCAGCATTTTATCAAGGTGAGCAGGACCTGAATACCTGGCCTTGGATCACTGAAGGAAGCAGAAATGCCAAAAAGTAATAAAAGCCTGCCAAGAATTTGGGTAGAAACCTGGTAATATTACTGAGCTTAACATGTTGAAAAGTTTTCATGGTGGGACCTTTTTATAGTTTGACTAGAAAAAAGTAATAAAAAAATAATAAAAATCAGAGTTTACAGCTGGTGGGAGCTGCACTGTTGTTTTCTATTAAGATAAAGTGCTGAAATGCTGATTTTTCACAGAATGGAAAGTAGAAAAAAATGTTGATTTGGATTTTGACAACACTGGGACCTTTTTAGCATGGCAAAGCTTTGCTATGGTGCATTGCAGAACTGTATCTCAGATGCTTTGTGTCCCAGTCTCTTTTTTGAGCACATCTCCTCTTCTGACACTGTAGCCATGAAATTTTTGTGATGCAACAGAGTCACTGAATCAAAAAGGAATTCACTTCAGCCAGTGAACACCACCACGAAAAAAGGGATACATACAGAAGGGTAAAATTATTAACACCCTGAAAGCTAAGTTATGAAATTATTCATGAGAGGAGCAAAATAACAGTCATTTATAAAAAATAATTTCATTTAACAGTCAGAGAAAACTAACAATGGACTCACCATTCTACATTTACGTGTGAACTTGCAATCAAGTTGCATAACAAACAGCAATGGCATGTTGTAAATGTAATCAGTTAGAGAAAGTTCTACCCTTAGGTATTATTAGATAAAATTACTGGCTTTGGAACTGCAAAACACAGCTGGATACAGTTTGAATTACTTTTGTTCCACTGTAATAATTTCCAAGACTTCAGTTTAGTATAAAAAACATGCCAAGAATACATGATGTTGATTTAACTCCTCAGACCTACAAAACCCAGATTTTTTTTACTCATGGCTCCATATGTACATATATATATCACTGTTACCATATCTACATGAATTTTACTGCGTATCAGCAATACTGAAGAAGTGCAGACAAATGGGAAGAGCAAGGGACGAGGAAGGAAAGGAAATACGGATCTGTTATGGAGAGTGTCCATGTTAAATTTTACTGTGTCAAACAAACCACTTCAAGCTATTTTCAAAATACCTACTATAGCACTTTAGGTATCTGCTTGGATTTCCTACTGCACGTAACATTTACAGATGGAATTCAGCACAAAACCAAACCCTTCCTTATTCCAAATGATTCTCTCTGACTTTGAGTCAGCCTTTGCTGAAAAATGAAAATTATTATTGAAACCTATTCATGTATGAAACTAACACAAACTCACAGCCCTTTAATGTCTGCCTGACTCTGTTAAAATGGGGCAATTTGAAAAATTTACCAGAGATCTTAGCTGAGAAATGGAAATACCAACTAATATTACTAACTAACTATTACTAACTAATACTAAATAATACTACCCACTTCAAGTTACCTCTTAGCAGCACTGCTGGGATTATTTTGCTGCCATAATTTGAAGAACTATGTGTCACACAAGAGCTAAATTATATTGTTGCTGTGAAGATCAGTATGTTCTTCTGAACAATCCTTACACAGCTTTCCATCAAACTCTATTTGACATAACCAGATGAACTGACACTAACATTAAGCTCTGGAGCACCGGCAGACGTACTTCCTGCTGGCTCTTTTGGAAAGGATCCGCGTGTATTTTTGGGATGTTATGTCAAATGATCTCAGTGGCATTTGCTGCTCTGGCATAGCCTCAGCAGAGCCATATATTGCCGATAAAAGTTCCCTGAGGACACTTACTGGAGCTCCACTGTCATCTCTGAACTACGACACAACAACCTGTGAGCCTGACGAGCTGTGCGCTGACAGAGATGGAAAAAGAGCAACCTGCAGCTAAACATAGAGCACCCAAAGCACACCGATGGCTATTTCTAAGTGCAAGCAATAATAAGGAGGAGCGTTACCAGTTCTCCATGGTAAAATTAAAACACAGCATTTATCTAATTTGACTGTGAGGCTCAGAAAAGCTGGAATAAAGGAAGGAGTGAGCAAGTGGAGCTTAAACAAGATCTCAAATACACTTAAACTGCCCTAACTGCTGCCACTGACCTCAGCAGTACAAAGCTGACTGCCTTTCGTGGCCATGGGATATGACCCAATCTGAACATTTCTGAAGTCTTGTCCATTTGAATGGATCCAACTTACAAGGCATGTAAAGAAGTGAAGTTATGCATCTTCAACAAAGCATTTGAATATGTTTCATTTTAATCAGATGTTTAGATCCCAATTAACGTATATATCAGTGCCATTAAGTTTATTGCAAAGAAAATCATCATAGACATTTATATGAAGGAAAAAAAAGCAAATCATGGCAGATCAGGATGTCATTCACCTTTAGCCATAAAATAATGATTAGATCAGGAACTGAGGCAGAAGGAGATAGAGTTGAACATCCCTTGCTAACTTGAGATCCAGTTTCCCAAGCAATCCTTAAAGCATTCCAAACTAGGTTCAAGGTGGCAGGGATAATGAATATATCCCTGCCAAGTCACTTTATAAACTTGGCCTGCTTGAACTATTTACGGCCTGTCTCTAATATTCCCACCAACGAAGCAGTTGTCCTGACACAAAAAATCTGCAAAGGCTCAGAGAGAAAACAGACACACAGACACACAGACGCTGGGTTGTATAACTCAGGCAAACGCTTCTTTAAAGTATTGTTTTTCTTTGGCACAAAGAACAACAAGCAACTTCTAATTTTAAAACATTTGCTGGGCAGTTATTGGTAGTTTACTGAATTGTTTTCTTTTAACAACATAAGCTTAAAGCAAAATTAAATCTTGCCAAGGTGGATGCTTTTCCCCTACTTTTTTACTATTTTATTGAAAATGCTTAATTAAAAGCTAAGAGAAGCAACTATCAGTCCAGGCAGCATTTCCCTGATTTAACTGGGTTGGTAGTGGAGTTGCTATTGATTTTTGTCACTCCAGTCACTTCTGATTTGACAAGATCTAAGCAGAGCCAGGATTGCACTGAAATACCTGAGCCCTCCTGCCTGGAACTTATGAAACACATTTATTGATGTTTAAACAAATCTAATAAAACTATTTTCCTCCCTGGTGTCCAGACAACCAGTAAACCTTGTAAATATTGTAACCTTAATACCAAGGCACAAGGCCAGGACACTGGAGGAGGAGATTCAGGCTGCTGATCATGCACTGCCTCATGAAAAGAAGTTTGGAACAGACATGAACTGTGTTGCCCATTGCCTGCTTGACAGCTTCAAATGGATAAAAATTCAAGATCCATAATAAACCCTGTGCTCGTGCAACTTCCAGGGCGACAGCTGAGAGGTGACAGAGACTGCACACACTGTATGTGTCTGCTTTGCCAGGTGGCTGTGGTTCCCACAAAATGTTAAAGGCTTGGCCAACCTCATCAGCAAGGATCCAAAAAAAATGTTATTGTCAGTTTTGGAGCATCAGGCAGGTCAAAGCAGATGTTTCAGTACCATTATGATTCCTTGTGCTTTTTTTAACTTCATTATTTCCTCTTAATTTAGAAAGTTTTACTAAAAATAGAAACAATTTTGTAGGGAAGCCAAAAGCTGAGCTCATAATACCCAGGAAATATCCACATTTCTCAAGAAACAGAAATCAATTTTTCACCCTCCAGATCTGATGCTGATTTCTACTTATCACCAAAACACTTCTTGAGGGCAGTCTATGAATCAAATACATTACAGAGCCTATATTGCTAAAATGCGTTAAAAGGTTCCTATCAACTTATCCCTCCCATTTTGTAAAGCCAGTATTGGTTTTGATAACCCTGAAATTCTGAAACTGAAATCCTGAAACTGAAATCAGATTTCTTATCAGAGTGACTCTCTTACGTTAAAAGCCTTAATAGTGGGGGACAACTGTTTGTTCCAGGAGTAACATTTGTATCTTCCTCTAAGACTGTGGCAACAGGTCACCAAATTCCAAACCAAGGTTAGTTTGAAATCACTTTTTGGCAGAAGTAACTTTAAAAAATGCACAAAAAAAAAAA
>VXBX01003004.1:77773-111594 GCA_013400415.1 Scytalopus superciliaris
AAAATTAAAAAAAAAAAAATCCCAGCTTGTACCTCCCTGAGATAATTTCTGGGATAATTTGTCCAAAAGAGGAGTAGCAACACCTTTCCAAGAGCAGCTCCTGAGATTTTGACGGAGCACACTAAACAAGCAGGATGACTGCTCTGTCCTGACAGCCAGGCTCTCTCTCTCTCTCTCTGACTGACCCATTCATTCACGGAGAGGAAATTTGGTGCTAAATCTTGCCATTGTTTTTAAACATAACCCTAACAGGTCCCTAAAAATACCCAAAATGAAACACCGGAGATGACAAAGGGCTCACAGGTTCCCTGTACCTTTGCTGCTTCTGGAGAGCAGGAGCATTCCAGGACTACCTCTTCTCTTTGTGGTCATCCTGTAACAGGGAATGACTGCAAGGGGCCCTACAATTGTTTGGATGCTGCTAGTCCTTGAACCCTACCTTGGTTCTGTATCCCTGAGCCGTTGCAAACAGCCCATCACTGTGCCTGGTCACACACAGTGCTCAGTTCCAAATGGGAGAAACAGGATGAGAGGGTTCAGTGTATTCAGGAACGTGTTAAATATCTGAAGCAGCGAGTGTGGAAGCTCCAGACCTTTAAGAGGTCTCTTTTGATTTGTACCTTCCCATTTTTTCTAGATGGGTGTTGGGTGGGACTGCAAGTGAACACTTTGAGAAATAAAGCCTTATGCTTTTTAAGAAAAAGCTCTTGCACACCTAATCCTAGAATGGTTTAGGTTGGTAGGCACCTTACAGATCATCTCATTACAAGACACTTGCCACTAGCAGGGACACCTTCCACTAGACCAGGCATCTCCAAGCCCCATCCAACCTGGCCTTGAACATTTTCAGGGATGGGGCAGTCACAGCTTTTCTGGGCAGAATCACTCCCCTCGACCAGTTGCTCACACTGTTTTTGATGCAGCCCAGGATGCTGATGAACATATCCATAATATTAATCTGCTGATACCACAACTCCTTCTAGAAGTAGCTGCCTGCCAGCTCAACACACATTCTCCTACTACCATGATGATACCACCATCTTTTAATTATCAGAAATATGGATTAGGATATATCTTGTTATAGAGGGTTTCTAAAGTAGGAAGATTTTTAAAATGAAAAGTACTTTGGCCCACTTGTGTGGTTTTTTTGCTTTCTAGACTGCACTCATTTTGAGCAATGCAAATAGACAGTTTTCTTTGAATCATGTTTTGCTTTCCATGTGCACAACGTACCTCCCTTCAAAGTAACTTTCTAGACATGAGGCACTATAATCCTGAAAGGCAGGGAATGTACATCCAAACACCTGTTTCCACTGCAAACAGAAAGAAGCCACAAAAGTCCTGCAGTCGTCTCCTATGGATTAGAATTTTGTTACTGCATGTAAAAAGAGCACCATTTCAGTTTAGTCATTATGTTCACGTATAAAGGTGTAAGATTGCCAGGAAAAGCTAAATATACCTTCCATTGGGATGTCATTTATTCAGAAGCACTTTGCTTCTCCAGCACACAAAGAATTAAAATTAACTTGAGTTACAGCAAGCTGGGTTAAGCACAGAGCAAGTGTGACCTCCTGATGTTCCTGTCCCCAGAGCCGCTGCCACCAGCACCTCACGCTGCCACGTATCAAGCCTTTTTCTCTGGCAGCCTATTCCAGTTCCCTGTCAAACAAGTTTAGAGAGGGAATTGCTGCTGGAGAGTTTCAGTGTTCTGTAGAGGCCTGCTTACACAAACTGCACTTCTGATCAAGGCGGTGGCAGACCTCACCACTCCTCAGCTCTGCCCACTCCCATCATCAGTCTCCTTGTGCCCTGCCCCAGATTTGGGGTGCTTTACTCTCAACCAGGCATCTTGCAAGAACAAACACTTGTTCACAAAAAAAATATCTCAGAGATCCAGGTCAGGGCACTGTTAGAAAAAGAGTGAAATCAATGGGGATGATAACAAACAGGTGTGATAACCACTTAACCTGTCCCTGCCATGGCAGCTCAGCTGTGTCCCGGTGGTGCCCAGCCTGTCTGCACAGCTCAGGAGATCCTGAGCCAACCTGCATTAAGTTACAGCACAGCTCTGTTGTTTACAACCAGCTCCCTGGTTGTCTTTCTGAGGCTCCTGTGCTCCTGGTTGTTAAAGAGAAAAGGGAAATAGAGCAATTGTGTAACACCTTTCTTTTTTTTAACCTGAGACAGAAACTGCTTTTATTAGAGACTCTATGGCTGGTGAAAAACAGCCCTTTCTGGTTTATTTGTGCATGTGGAAGATACAGTTTCCTCCATGCCACATCTACTGCCCTACATTTTCTCACTGATCTCTGTGTTTTCTGGCTATGTGTTCATCCAAGGATGCAGCACAGAACCATTTTCCTTAAGTATTAATTCCACAAAAATCAAATGATGAATGATCCAACATTCTTTGCTATTAAAACTTGCCTCAAGTCTGGTCTGGTATATTAGATTTGCCACTTGTCCCAGTTATCTCATACTCCTCCAGAAGTTAACGCTTTTCTGTTCTTTCTAGCCTGAAAACAAACAGAACAAGTGCCTTTTGCTTTGCAGATTCTCTTCTGGATCAGCCTTCCTGTTTATTTCCCATTGTTAATATCCTACTCTTGTCAAATTCATGCTCCAGAATAGTTTTCACCTGTTCATGATTCTCCTACATGCTCCTGTTTTTCAGCTTTCTACTCATCTCTCCTTTGGATGTTCTTCTCCTTTTTTATGTTCCAGCTTCTGAGCTGTATAATTTAATACTCTGGTTACTTGCTTTACTATACAATCTTTTAATTAAAATAGTGGCACCTTTCCAAAACATCAAGAATTGCAATTTTTCACCCTAAATGGAAAGAGTCCAGGAAGATATCAATTAATTCTTTTGCTCCAGCTCTGCAAATTATGAGTTTTATGTGAGAGTCTCTATGCAATTCTGTAATATGCATTATGCAGGAAGTCACATTACTAAAAATGTTCTTTCTGGAGTTATAAATCTCCAGGTGATGGCATGGCTCAGTTTAATGCAGTGCACATTTTTTCCAGTATCTTGTGGATCCAGAACTCCACACAATGAATCTGGGCAATGACCTTCACTTTAACAGCTGATTCAGTCAAGGAACCACATATCACATACATCCCCATCAGCCTGAGTAAAATAATGTGGGCACTAAAACAAACCAGCAGCTAAAGGTTTGCATGCCAGAATACATTTGTGATGACAGAGTGCCAAACAACCCCACCAATCTATTTTTTAGCCCATAAATATCACCATTAAACTCATTTTGGTAGAAATAACTTGTTTCTAGATATCAGAAGTGAGGTGACTGGCTGTATGGACTCACACAGGTCCATTTTAATACACTGAACTCTGCATGAAGGGCATTTAAGAACCAGAAATTCTTGCAAAATCTGTTTGTTGGGGAAAAGATCTCACTGCTGGCTTGGTTAGAACAGCTGCACCTGAACTGACTGGTTTTGGAACATGTGTGAAGAGGCTGTGTATACACATCATGGATGTGGCTGACATTTCAACATACAGCCCAAAACATCGATCACGGAGTACAAAGCAATTATATATCCTCAACTTGACAGAAGGGAGGGGTTGGAATTTGCTTTCCTGGTCATTCAGTACTCTGTTTGTAAAGGGTCTGAGGTGACTCCCATATATTAATAATAATCTTATTGATTTACAGGGATGGCTTAGGCTTGGAGAGACAGAACACCTGCAAGTGTTCCAGACCAACTAGACAAGGCTTTGAGCAACCTGGTCTAGTGGAAGGTGTACCTGATCATGGCAAGGGGATGGAACAAGACAGTCTTTAAGGCCCCTTCTAACCCAAGCCATTCTACGATTCCATACATGGGCATAGCGGATTTCAGCCTCCATGTGTGTAGAAGCTTTAAAACATGCTCTGAACATCAAAAAGTCTGAGCTCTTCACTGGAACAGAGTTTGCACAAAGTTTGCTATTAATAAGGTTGTATGTGTCATGGGTGTGAACTGTGTCACCATTTGAATGGTAAGATTTTCATAGCCCAAGAGCAACAGCCGTACCCAACTGAAACATTCTGAAACCATACTACATGACAGGTGTACTCATTTTTCTCTATCTTCATTAAATCACTTTCTGTTCTCAGTTACCCTTCTATAAAATCAGAATGAACTTCAGCCTAAGGAAACTGAGAGTAAAAACCAATTTAGTTTTCATTTGTTTGGGAAAAAGAAAGTATTGCAGGAAATAATCAGAAGACTGACATCTCAATCCTTACTCTTTTATGGTCCATCAGCATTTCAGACCTTACAGCCTCTGCTGAGGTACCAAATCATGGTACCCCTCAGCTCTTCCCAAAAATGGAGAAGCCAGTCAGGATTCATAGTGGAAAACCTGAAGTCTACAGTCTCAAGTCTAAAGTTAGGACACATTATATTGCAGGCAGCAGGCTAAGAATAACAGAACAAACTCATGGGGAGAGAATTAACAATAAAACACAGGAACTCTGACTCTCCCTCCACAACATTACCTAATTCTAATGTCACGAAGAAGAAAGCAGTGTGAGTGTGCGTGCAAGAGATAACAGGCTGTCAAAGCACCACCTCAGCTCGGTGCCAGAAAATTAAAGTTTGATTATTCAGTAGAAGCCGAGCTGATCCGAGTCACACCAGTGTTCAGTTCATAGTGCAACTTACCTTCACAAAGAGTTCGATTTCAGGGTCCTTTCCTTCCCCATTAGCAGCAACAGAGTCTGTCATTTTTCACCCCCAAGGCTACCAGCTGATCTCCCACTATTAAATGGCAAAAGGAGGTTTCAACTGCACAGCGGGTGAGTTTCCCTTCTGAACCGCTCTCACAAAGCTCTTAAAATATCATTTGTAATGATAAAGCTTGAAAGCACTGGAGAAAACAAGTTTGCAGGTTAATAAATTAATAATAATTTTAAAAAGGCAGGCAGCAGAGAAGCAGTCCCTGTTACGGTTGTGTAGTTCTTCAGAGCAACAAGTGCTGCTGTGCTCTGGTACAGTATCCTCATCTGTCAGAGCTGCAGTCCTCGCTGCCTGCCCAAAATAGCCCAGAGCATAAAAAAAGAGGGTGGGGTTAACTCACAGGGGAGGAGACAAGCTCCTGGTACCTACGGGCAGGATCAGTCTCTGAACAAATAATTCTGCTCTTCCCCATTTTCAGCATTTCTGTTGTTCCCTCCCTTATTCTATAGCTGGGAGCACCAGGGACAGGGAAGAAGGAAGTTCTGCAGCAAGGGTGGTTTTGTTGCTTTAAGCAACAGTGATGTTTTTTCCTGCTTTTCTGAGGGGTGCTTGCCCTGTTCCTAGTTGTTCAAAATCCTAATATTGTTATTGCTAAGAAAGGTAAAGAGAAAAGAGCCTGTGCATTGGCTGTTGCATCGGTGCAAGGAGTATGCAAAGAGCAGAGTTTTGTTTCAGCAAAACCCACCATGTGTATGGTACAAAAAGGTACAGAAGCCAAAACTCAGTACTCAAGGTGAAAGAAGCACCTGTGGTGCCAGCACTGTTGATGGAGTTCAGGAGCAGAGGAAGGGGAATATTTGGGTTCCATAACTATTTCTCAGTGTGTCCCTTGGGGTGCTGGTTGTAGAGGGGGGACAGGAGAGCGATGATTCACTGGGGTGGAGCATTCCAAAGGCCTCAGACTGCTGCTGACATCTTGTCATCTCTACTCCCTTCCTTCACCCTGCATTCCTTGCATGACTCAGAGGTCACTGCCCAGCAACCCGACACACGAGGTGGCACAGGATAGAAAGGCCTGACACAGCCAAAAGACATGGAGGAAGGGAGTGCTGGCATGGGAGGGGACAGTGGGCAGAGGCAAAGGGAGCAGTGGGACATCCTTTTCATCCCCATCACTGCCTGGAGAGACTTTATGTCCTCCTGCCCTTGGGAAGTCCCACTTCTGCCCTCTGATTCTGTTTTGGGACCAGCCTGCAAGCTGTTGGCAGCTCGAGCTGCCAGACATGAGCAATTTCACCTTCCCCTTCTGACACAGAGAGGACTTTTAGGGACGGTTTTGACATGATCAAAGACTCGCCTTTCCTGAAGGTGCTCTTAGCTGTGTGCTTTTGTGATGATCCCTATTCCCTCCATGACCTCTAGGCATTTGACACAGGTACAGAGCAGTCTCAGCCAACATCTCCGTGGCCCTTTGGATAAGCTCTGTGGGTATTTCCCAAAACAGCTTCTTCATGTGCACTGCATTGAAGACTCAAATGGTTAACGAGTAAATCTTATTATATTATGGCTGTTGCAACCATAATTACAACATAATCAACATTATAATTACTGTAAAAGTGTGCTTATGGTGTTTAGATCTAATTAGCACTCATTCAAATAACTGGATGGTTCACTGTAAGAGAATTAAGTGTTATTACTCCTTTGATTTCAAATTTCTACGTGTAATTCTTGGACTAGGCATATTAATTACCATACATTTATAGTGTGATTACTCTTAGGCCTACCGGCAAGCTTCCAAGCACATGGGCTAAGTGTACTTACATGTGGCAGAAAGAATCATTGCATTGTAATTATGCATTACAGTTATATAAGTCTGCCAAAAACTTAAGTGAAGTCACCATATCTCTAAAACGCATCCCTAAATAATGCATTATCAACTGTATGATTATAAGATTTGGGGTTTTGCTGAAAATTTTTTTTGCTTTAGCACCTCACAATGACGTAATTCCCCTTTAATGAGGTTTCCTTGGAAATAATGGGAAGTGGGTCATCTTGACTGAGGTTACCTTTAGTGCCAGCCTCATTGAAAACACTGTATTGATACAGACAAGTGCTTTGAACAATTTATATCACAGGAGCATATATATTGGCTCTGAAAGAGAATATGCTACCAGCTATGAACACAGCAAGGAGGTAACACTGCTAATGCTAAACCAAAATGTTGAAATAAAATCAGCTTTCAAGATATCGGCACTCACAAGATGTGATGCATGTGACCTATTTAAATGTCTATTTTAGAATGAAAAAATGTGCCCTAGAAGTGTCTAATTTTTTCCACTGGTAATAAAGGGAACCCAGGGCAACAAGATAAACACATAATGGTCAGACAAATTCTCCTGTAAATATTAAGTAAAAGAAATCTTTGGCTTTAGCACCCAATTTCTACATACATGCCATCTCCCACTTCAGAAGTTGTGCATGCCTTGTGCTTCTGAAAGTTAAACTCTAGATGTAGCAATTTCAGTAGAGACTCAATGTGTCAAAACATTTAAATCCTTCCCTCCCAATTACTGTCTGGGTTTAGTGGTGTGTTATAATTAGTTTGCAGACAAAGATTATTGTGCTGAGGCTCAGCAAAGCAGAATGGAAACTGCAATACAGAGAAAAGGAGCTAAGATGCCCTGGAGCCATTTCCACCCTGACTCAGATATAAACTACTGCAGGAAAGGGCCAGACCCCACCTGGTTCAAGGTGTTTCTGGACAATGGTGCTCCTGGAAGGTGTCTTCCCCATCCATTTTCACCCATAAGGCACCACCTTGCACTCATCCCTTGCCCCAGGACTTGATATGGGATGCTCAGAGGCTACAGAAGCTGTAGAGTGAATACTGCACGTCTGGTGTTCCAGCTGTGCTTTTAGGTATTCACAGAGAGAAGAACACAGCCCACCTCAAAAAAAGTGCTGATTTTCAAAATCTCCCTATGGATGCCCTAAAAGTGACCAAGCAAAACAGAGTCCTTGTTCATATAATGATGACTTGGTTTTTGTTTTGTTTTTTTTTAAAAAGAGATTCTGAAAACTGAATTTAGAATAAACATTGTAGAAGGTAGTGAGTAGGAGGGAATATATATATATGTACTACTTTAGGAATCTATTCATGCATTTACTGCTTTTCTGTCATATAAAACTGACTTATCTCTTACATCTGGGTGGAACCTCTTTGACTATAATGGTTTTTACTGCCTACACAGCTCAGTTTTGTGTTACGAAATCAGCTCTTTCTTCAGCCAAATTAAGGGTAAGATACTGATAAATAATTAGTACACTCTCATTTTACTGCGAAGAATGAGTCGCTTAGTTTGGCCTATCATTTTCTCACAAGTCAGAAGTAGCAGGGGCTTTGAGTTACACACAAGAATATTAGACACTGAATTATGAACTCCTCATAAGCCGAGTCATTATAGTTTGAGGTTTAAGAGATATATAAATGAGTATGAGCACGTCATCCCATTAATAAAAGAAGAGGACAGCTTCAGAAAAGGAACAGTCATGTCTCCACATAAGACCTATTGTAGGTGAACTGACGCACTATCAGCTTTCACAAGCCTGATCCAAGCTTCGCTTCCAGCAAAGATTTGTCCCGAGGGGGTGAATCAGAGGCCAAGCATCCAGAATGTAATTCTATCCTGCAGTTCTCCAGCAGACCGCTAAGTTACCAAGAAGGATCAAGGCACAAAGGACATCCATCTCCCGATGCTTCCATCCAGCTCATTCCATGAGAGTGGGGTATTGCAAGTTTTATACAACACAGGCAGTGGTTTCTATTGTTGTGATGAAATGAAATAAAAACTTGATGTAGCCGCAGAAGATGGTATTTGGGGCTCTGATTTTAGCTGGGAATTATTTAGCTGCTTAGTTGCCAAAAAACCCACACCTGGGCATAACCAGGTACTAACCCAGCATGTTTGAGTGGGTTATGAAAGTACATCTCTCAGGGAAAATTCTGAATTCCAGGCAATTTGTAACAGCATTTTTGCATGCTAGTAGCTTTGACATGTTACTTACTTAAAAAGTTAACAACTGCAATGAATCAATCCAATCATTTTAGTTTCCTTTTGAACTACAATGTGTCACTATAAATTTCTTGACTGATCTTCAGAAAAATCAAAAGGATTTGGCTCAGATATTTGGGGCCAGACAGAATGTTCTCCTTCACACATGTACAAGACCTGCAAGGATATACAAAGGTTTTCTCATCAGCCTCATGCCAAGGCTGGGCAAGCAGATATTTTCCCTCAACTCCAGAAATGCACAGTATCTCAAAGTGTGTTGGTTGGATGGAAGAACTGGGATTTTTTTTTTTTTCTCTTCTTATAAATTGCCCCACTTTAGGGCATGGAACAAAAGTATCTTGTATCAAGTGATGCAAGAGGTCTACAGCCAGAATATCCCAAGAGAGGGAATGGGATGGCACAACCTAGGCCAGAAAACTTTGCACTCCATCAAGGGGCAAATTGGAGATAACCCATTCTATACGCAGCCCCAGACATTAGGAATCCATTACAGCCATGATCTACAGCATCTCTCCTTTATCTTATTATGAGAATGCATTATTTTAGCTCTAAAGGTCTTTGGCTAAAACTCTTCTGTTTAACAGAAAGGCACATCACTGGAATCAGCTCAGACTGGAGTTCTGCAAAGTAAGTCCTAGTCCAAAAGCATGAAGCTATTTTTATATATAATTATGTTTTCACATGGATGCAGTATCAGACTTTGCTGTAACATTAGTAAGCACTAACACTTTTAAGAGAAAAATCCACTGCTGTTCATTGTGAAGTGGGATTTCATTATGGATAATTATCTCAGCACTTGCATGGAGACAGCCACAGGTACCCATTTTATAAGGAAGTGGCACTGAAAAGGTACAAAATCATCTCCTAATGCTGCATTCAGTAAAGAGGCTTCTAGAGTGCAGTGGTTTATTCCTCTATTTGACTATTATTCCAAAACTGTCATTTCAATTAAAAACAAAAGATACTTCTAACCAGGACTGAGACTGCTCTGGAAAGTGGTATTGTAGGGGATACAATGGAGAGCATTACAGATTGTCACAAACTGTGGGCTATATGGATAATGTAGCTGATGAGAGGAGGAATGTAGAAATCCTCAGCCCTTGCTTTTCAGAATAAATCCTCCGTGCTGCTAAGTGTGAAGAAAAACAACACCAGGTAAGTGTGATGTACCAATTATTGTTGACTCGCTACTGTCATAGAACTAAAATTACATGATTTTACTTACAAGTCTGCCACAGAGTAACTAGTGCCAATCCCTGTCTTAATTTACAAGAGTTCATTGCACAAGTCTGTTTATTTCTGTCCATTTCTTTGTATGCTTCTTGTAATAAACTAAGTCTAAATTAATTACAATTTGAAGCACATACATGCAAACTAGGATTAAATCCCTCCAAAGCAGGAGACCAGCACACAACATACTACTCCAATCCCAATTTATGAATTATTATTTACAGAAAGTGTTCAAAATGGCATGTACAACCCCTGCAAATCTCAGGGTAGGTTTCAATTTCTCCCAGTAAACAAGGCCCAAAGAATGCACAGTTCCTGCTGATTTCATTGGATACATTTGTGTTTCAAACTCTTGTTTACCAAACAATTTAGCTGAAAGCAGAAATTACTTTCTATATTTTGATGCACATTATTTCTAAAACATGAAGCCTTCAAGAACTCAGTTTGAAATTCCTGGTGACTCAGGCTAATTCCCATGGGTTCCCATGTTGGCATCATTACCTGCACAGCAGGTTATGTGCACGGATCTGCATAGCGGATTTCAGGATTCTCTGAGGTGTATGTACTATTTGGCTCAAGAAAAGAGCCTCTGGCTTCTGGATCCCTCATAAACTCAAGCTTTATCAGTGTGAAGTAGCAGGGATCATGCTTACATCTCTCTATGGAGCAAAGTTTAACCTCTGCATGTGGTCCATCAGGTCAAAGGCAATGCTGCACGCCAGGATTAATGCAGCTGGCTGACCTTGAGCCTTACAGTGAACTGGAGAACTCTTCCATTCTCCTTAGAAAATTGCCCTCATACATTTTTCATTTCACCTTTTGGTACTTCTTCCGTGATAAAGTTTCCACAAAGTTTGCCAGCTCACTTTCCTTAGTGCATCACCTCAAGCTGGTATGAAATGAACAGTGAGTTGTTTGTTCTTTTTTTCCTTCTTACAAACTTCAACATAAGAGTTAACACTCTGAAGCACCTGATGTTGACTTGGTGATGTCTCGTTTTAGTTTTTCTTTGCTTGAGGACCCTTTTCACTGCAGAACTAATGCAATCAGGATGAACTGGAGGAAGCTGGTTAGTTAAGCACAGATGTGAACTCCTCTTCTGCAAATACACTCTCATAGTAGCAGATTTTTGCTGATGACCACCATGCACAGGTTATTAGGGCATCAGAAAGCACATCCCGCATCCTTAAGAGAAAGATGGTGGTGACAGTTTTTAAAGAGCTTGGCTTAAGACTGAAAGTACACCTTAGTGAGAAATTCAGATCTGAGCAGAGTCTAAATACCAATAGAGTCTTGCTTAAATATGTGAAAACTGGGAATATGGGGCAGTTTTCACTAGAAAGACATAAGATGTTTTTCCTCTTAATTGGAGGATTTTCCAAAAATTTTTTATACTTTCTCAAAATCACAAAATTTCCACAGAGCATGTATCAGATATCACTTCTACACGGAAGGTGTGGACCCTTGATCACTGGCTGCAATACCTGGAAACAACTTCATAAACCACTGGAATGTCAAAGCCCAAGGTCCTCTTTGCAGTCTCACTGCTCTGACCTCAATGATGAAAATTATACAATTCTGCAGCAAAGGGACTAGGACCTACATCAGTTAGAAAAGTGCTAATGAGATATGGAGCCCTTTACCCATTGTTAGCAACTTCAGCCTCTTTCTAGTGAAGCATCAAGTAAGATTTTATGCCAGACTAATTAATACGAATATATAAAGGTATCTGCTGATGTTGAGGGGAAACCTAAATTCCCCTGCAGAAGATGGCACCAATAAGAGACTCCAGTTAACTCCTGGCTACATGTAAACACAGAAAATTGACCTTCAGAGAGGAGAAGCAGAGTTCAGAAGGGGAGAGTTAAATATGTTGTAAGGATTGACTCCTCTCAGCTCTGTATCTCGACCAGGTGGAAGTCAGTGTGTGGGAGTTTCTACCACCTCTGTCCATGCTGGGTCTTCTGACCAGAAAAAAGATGACTTCAGGCTACAGAACTACCAGACCAACATCCTCTGCAATTATCTCATTTGCCATGAGAGATCTAGCAAGTCAAACAATAAAATAAAAGGTAATTGAATGTCCTTACAAGTGACCTTTTCAGAAAATTAAGTACATCAAATCAAAACTGAAGGCACGTTAGCCAAGTCATCTGTCAATCTTGCAACATACTATAAACCTTGCACTGTATTACTGCAAGCCAGAAAAACAATCAAAATACTATCACGAAAATGAAGGGAAATCCATACATACAAACTTCATAGGGCAAAACTTCATAAAACCAATGAGAAGGGCTCAAGCAACTCAAGTAATACACGTGGGAATAGTTTACTATTGTTAGGGATGATAGTGCCACTGATTTTTAAGACTTCCTAATGCCTTCCCTAATTACATCCTGTTTTCAATTCACCGTAACTGTTGCCAGACTTTAAAAGGGGAGCCTTCTTTATTTATCCAGATCAGTTCAGACAACCAGAGGTTTATCTTGCGAGGCACTCAGCCCCTTCAAGCCTAGGCAGAGCTCAGGCAGAGCTTGAAAGGGAACAGAAATGCAAGGAAGTGACCCGATTTCCCCAGAATCAACAGCAAGCTAAGAATAGACTTCTGAACTTCTCAATGCCAGCTTAGTCAAACCATTGTCAAATAAAAACACATTTGTTTTTCCAAGTGTTCAGAATTCCATCGTCACAAAGTATGCTCCCCATACAGGTGTTTATATGAGTATATATACAAGTACAACATTCCTGTACACAAAACCACAGATATTCCATGGGCACACTTCCAAAGGCATTCCACGAGCCCACCTGTCATGCTGTGCTTGGAAAACTTGCCTGGAAAATCTGACCTTCAGTTTTTGTCCTTTCTTTTTTGTATAAAATAGAACTTGGTTACTGTCCCTGTGAGTCACACAGTCCAAGCGTGTGTCTTCACTTGACAAGTTAATTGTTAAGTGGAATTAGGCAGCAGGGTGTTCTTTGGTCGCATATTTGCAGGGACTTGGAGAACACGGTCTCCTCCCTGGCTGGCAGTCGAGGAGGGAATGCCAGGGCAGCTGAGCCGCTGGCCAGGCTTTTATAGCGGCGCTATTTTTAGCTGTTATCAGCCGTGGCGTGCAGGGCCAATCCGTGCCTGATGCCGGCAAGAAACTCTGCCCCGTCCAAACTTCACTCTCAGCAATCTCGCAGGGAGGAGCCAAATGACTCTAAGTTTGCTGCTCTGAACTTCTGTCATTCGTTATAAGGGCTCGTTAACACATGGTAAGGTGCCAGAACACCGAGTACATGAATAGGTCGGACCATGATGAAGTTATTGATTCAACAGATAAGCATCCTGCCTGTATTTGCTGAAAATCAGTAAATTTAAGGTGCCTCATAAAGGCCATTAAAGCACGCAGTCCTGCAGTGTGATATATATATATAAAACAATCTGTGGTTTTCACAATGGTGTTCTTTTTTATGTCACCGTGTAACTATGTATTATGTAACTAGAAACTACTTACTGCTTATTATTTACAAATCCATGTGCTTGCCAAAGAAAGGGAAGACAGACTGGAGCCTCCTCAAAATAGGCCACATGGTGTATAACAAATTTTTTTGTACTGGACTTTTCTCCAATATATTTGTTTATCATCTGACCTTGTAGTAACTTTAGGCTTTGCGAAATTGATGGTGAGTTTAGATTGTTCAAACAATGGACCTCAAGAACTGTGTTAGATGTCCTGGTGTATCCTGCCCAAGCTCCAGACCACTGCTTTCCTCAAGATCAGGCCTCTTACGTGCCCCAGCAGCTGAATCACTTGCACAAGTAAGAAAAACGCTTTTTCTCAGATGTTATCTGGCTGGATTTATCAGGTGATCAGACTCCCACATTATTCAGGGTGACCTAATTGTGGCCTTCCAGTACCTGAAGGGGCTACAAGAAAGATGGAAAGAGCAGCATGTAGTGACAGGACAAGTGGGAATGGCTTCAAACTGACACCGAGTAGGTTTAGATTAGAAATCAGGAAGAAATTCTTTACTGTGAGAGTGGCAAGGCCCTGGCACAGGTTGCCCAGTGAAGTTGTGGATGTCCCATGCTGGGAAGTGTTCCTGGCTTGGAGCCACCTGGGATAGTGGAAGATGTCCCTACCCCATGGTAGGGAGGTTGGAACTAGATGGTCTTTCAGGTCCCCTCCTACACAAACCATTCTATGATTTAACATTATCTTAAACACTATGATTCCTCTCTACTATAATTTTTATCTAAAGATTCACCAGCTTATTAAAAGAGAAGTCCTTTCTCTTCCTCCTTACCCCGTAGCAATGAAGTATTTAAGTAGAAACATAATTTTATTCATTTAATATTATTGAGAACATAATATTATTGTGAATTAAAGTTCCTTTATGCTAAAACATTAGGCATGTGGCTTATTGGGATATGCATCAGAGCATTAGGCATGCTGCAACACTGAGCTCTTGGATAACTTACTTTTTTTTAAACAACTGGGATACAAGTTCTGTCTTCATTCTTAATGGCACTTCTTGATGGCCTGTGAGAAAGCCCATGACATGTGCAAGAAAGGTTACATACCATGCCTGAATTACAGTGTGATATTAAAAAAACCAAAAATCAAAAAGCTAAAAAAAGGACTCTTGGATCAACAAATCTACTCTATGAAATTGAATATTCCTGAATGATTTTCTCCACTATTTGTCTGGGAAGTTCCTACATAATTGATATTAAAATTAGGAAGACTTTCCAATGATATTACAAGAAACAAAAACTTTATAAGTTCAAATTATTTCTTCTAGTATTCTTGCTTACTAAGGGCTTGCCATTATTTAGACACCTCACTGGCTATTTCTGGCTAATGAAGACACTCTTGTAATGAGGGGCCACCAAATTACCAGAGTTACAGATAAGGATGCACATATTTATAGAGCAAGTATAAGTGTGGGGCAACTATAAAACACCTCTGCTGGCCAGATTTTTATTCAACTAGATTTTAAAATAAATCAAAAAAATATAGAAATACAAATGAGCAGAAGTCAGAAGAGTGATGAAAGACCCATATATTCAGATGCAAAGCTTCGACTCCCTTCATTTGCTTCTCAACCAGCCTGGAAGATACTGTGTTGAGATTTTCAGAGTAGTAGTAAACCCTAATTTCACCTCAAATACAATGATGAGTTTACTTACACAATCATAAGTATCTTAAACCAGGAGGTTATTAAAAGAATCTCTTTTTTTGCTGCTTGCTTAGTCTAACTATAAAAGCAGAAGCAACCTGTGACAGGATGCAGCTGTGCAAAAGAGGCACCTATGTGGAAAGAAAATATGTACAGTAGTGTATTACTACAAGGACTGGCAGAAATGGAGACAAAATAGATTGGCTGATTTAGCCCCAAAACACCTGAGGATGCCTAAGGCTAAACTGATTTTAAAAAGAGCTAAATGCAAGAATGGACCATGGACCATGCTGGCACAAGAGCAAGGATGTATCAGCTGCACATGAGTAAAGGTCATGTGGAAATTAGAGTAAGAAGTCAACCATCAGAGCAGTGATGTTCTGAAACAGATTTCCAAACACAGTAATAATAGTAATCGTTTCTAAATAGACTTTGATCACTTTATTAAGTATTACATTATGAGGCTGCCTGTGACAGAAAAGGGCCCTATTTCATGTCCCGAAAGGTCACAACCAGTTCCATGAATTTTGTTTTTCAGATTACCAGAAACCCTCAAAAAATCACCCTGGTCAGTGTGCAGGTTTTTATCTTTCTGTGTCTTATTTATAATAAACATATAAACAACAGGAAGATACTGTTTTTCTCTAAGAAAATGTGTTTTCAAGTTTTGCTTCATTAGCACCTGTGGACTGGTTTGGGGTGACTGCATGGAGGCTACAACACAAAATCAATCACCTTGTGAATCAAAACTCTGGTTTCAAATACCAGACCTGTGCACCAACTTTTGCCTTTCTCATCTATCCCTAATTGTATCATTGTAACTTCATGAAAGTCACTGATGTCTGACATTATCAGAGATGTACCAACAGTAACAAGTCAACCATAATTGTTGAGATCTAAATATAAAAATCACACCTGCAGACGACAAATCAATGATTCATTTTAGAGAGACGTGCTGCCTCCTTTTTTTTTTCTTTCCCACAGAAGGCAGTTTCACACAGGTTCATAACATTTGTCATTAAGCAGGGGTAAATATTTTAAAAATTGCCACTGATACAGAAAAATATTCACATTTCTTTTCAGCCACAACCACAAGGTATGAGGAGACATCAAAAATATTTCTAAATGAATCAGTAAATAGTGGCAGAAGAGTGGGAAATTTCCCTGCAATATAAGGTCTTACAATCCAAGGAAACAAAGGAAATTTTCCTTCCACAATTAAAATCTTAAGCTGTGTTTGACCTGGTACCTAGGAATTCAAATCTAGTATATTCAGTTGGCTTTCCTTTTCCACTGGGGTGTCTAAAATAAAAATAAACTATAAAACATATACAGTTGAAAGACACATATATGGGGTTGCTGTTAAAAAAAGGATAAAGGTTGACTGAAGTTAAAGGAAGAGTGCTGGTTCTCTGCCTAAAATGTATTAGATTATTTTATCGGGTTAAGTTAGACTGCCCAGAGAACAGCAGATGTGTCCAATGTTTGTTTACTATTGCACTTCAACTGTTGCTGAGTGTGGAGGCTGAACCAAAAAGGTAAACTAAATAGCCTGGGGAGTTAAAAAAAAATCAATCTGAAGTTTGTTTCTAAATATCCATTACTGGAATTCACTTCTAGTCTAATCTAGTAATCCAAGATCGGTATTTAAACTGGCATTGATGGCATTTGATTTATTTAACTTCAAGTGACCAAGCCATTGCATTCAGTGAACATTTATGGCTTGATGTCCAGCAGTATTTGAAAGGCTCTGGGACAGCTGGGGAAATCTGAAAATATATACAAGAAAGGACCTATGGGAGACCTGTGGCCTTCTGCAGAGGCAGGTGGAGGTCGGGAAGGAAGCCTTAAGGTATCTAAACCATCACTGGTTGGCTGTGGTTGGCAAACTGAATAAGGCCCCTACTCCATACAACAAACTGAGTCTACTGAACAACTAACCTCACCCTAGAGCTGATGCCTACACTTGGCCACTGGAATTAACATCCCATTGTGCTATTTTAGCTGGCTTTTTGTTGCAAAAGGAGCAGAGATGTGGTTAATGGCTTACAGACACACCTTATGTTGGATAAGCCAAACCTGACCCTTGATATCTGAAGGAAAGAGAGAGCAGAGCAGGAACGCTGCTTTCCTCTTGCAGACTCCAAAATAATTTACATATATCAGTACCAGTTGCTCTGCAAGAATTAAGTATTATTCTGTGTTTGTAAAACATCAGTCTCAGTAGAACTGCTGTTTAGGTACATCTGCAATAAACAATTAGAAATAATACATATTGTTCTATATTGGATAGAATCCATTTACCAGGTGACATAGCAGTATTGCTACGCAGGTAAGTTTTCACGGACAGCAAGGAAGTAATCAATCCACAAATCCAAACATTTTCAAATCCTAAAATGTAGGCACTAAGACATTTAAAAAGAAAAGAACGTTCCAAACTGGGATAAAAGTCTTGTTTTCAGAACATCAAAGAAGGCATCACAAAAGGGAAAATACATGGAAAAAACCCCGAGTCAATAAATCCTGTTTTAATTTTCTCTACATATTTACCTTGTACCTGCATATTTACATTGCACCTGCCATTGCTGCAATCACTGTGCAGGAACAATTTCCTAGATAATACAGGTCTGTATTTTGAAGCTGTTGCTATGCTACTGCTCTGTGCCCAGCCACCGCCACGGCTGCAGCCACACGCTGAGGGTGGCATGGGACTGTCACCTGGAAATTGATTCCCGGACCTTCCCGCAGGCAGGAAAGGTGCCTGAGCGAGGCACAGCCTCAGCAAGGGTCGGAAGCAAGACCTTTTACCTTTTGTATCCAAAAGATTAAGCAAACTGCTCTGACCTGCTGTTAAAACACACGTTCTGTTCATGACTGATAGTCAGGGAACTGGATGTTATCTGTAACAGGATGGCCATGCAGTAATCTTCTCACACACACACACACACAGAGTAGTTCGGATAGGCAGAAATCCAGCTGTGAAGCAACCCACAACAGTTTTCCTCCTCAGAAATACGGCTTACGTAAATATTAGGTTTATATGTTATGATTTAAGAGATTACCTGTCTCCTATCCACGACAGGGTGGAGGAGGGAGCCATAAAATTAAGTTGTGTCTGCACAGTGTGGTGTGGAGATGTAAGAATTGTATTTCTATTTTCTGCACTGGCAATGGTGCCTTTCACACTGGATTTACATCACAGCAGTTGTCTGACTCCAAACCCATGCTGCTTTAAGTGATGAGTCATCAGAGTCTGACCACACCACTAAGAGAAACCTAAATTCTCACAGAAGAGACACCTAATGCTCTGGAAGTCAAACAGCAGCTGCAAATTGTGCAATACTACTGCATTACACCTGCTTGCAAATGGGTGAGTAATAAATGGTCTAGACCCTTACAGAAAGATTTACTGGGGAAACACCAGGGCTAGATGAATCATGTAAATGTCAAAGGATTAAAAAATACAGTAAAATGCAGCAGATAAAGTGTCCTCACTAGAGAGTTGGACAGATAATGAATTAGAGGCACTTGCTGTAGTAATTTTTACTGGCAATGCGATATACACACTATTTGTATCTGAAAACTGGAGCTTAAGAATTATATAAATTAACTGGGAAAAGTTTAGAAAAGGTAAAAAAAAACCAAAAAAACCCTAAACCAAACCACAACACACAAAACCACTCAACATCTAGAAATGATGACTCAAGCTTGAGGGCAAGCTGAAGAAACAGAATTTTTCAGTCAAAGAAAGCAGAAACAAGGATATTCAGTATCTTGTCTTCCTTATACATAAAGGAGGTATCTATTAAAAAGAAAAATAGCATAATTCAGACAAACTGAATTTTAATAAAGGAAAATGTTTGTCTCAGGACAATAATTAAGCACTGACAGAGGCTAGTTGGTAGAAGTGCTGAATTGGCATCACTGAATGTTTCCAAAGAAGCATCTCTTAGGAATAGTCTGGATAAGGCTGACAGCACGAGGACACATCTTATCACTTGATATTCCAGGCTTGTATTTCTATACTTAATTGTACTTGTAAGCCATCTCAAGACCATTTGAAGGAATAATCAACTATCCCTTTAATTACAATTATCAAAAAAGGTATCACGTTATGAATATTGGCTCTCCATGAGTCATTTCCTGCTGTGCACATGTCAACTTCAGCATGTTGCATCTTGCTCTGTAAATCTGCCAAGACTGGAAAACTCTGAAAATAGTTCTTGGATCTTTTCCTTGCTCAAGTTGCTCAGTTAACGCTATTTAAAAGGTGGATCATGAATCATTCAACCTTTTTCTAAGCTTATTCATAAGACCAAAATAATATTTGCTTACTTCCTTTAGATTTATTATAAAAAATATTTTCAAAAGCTAAAATGTCATACAAGCCAAACTGCTATAATTTTATGTACACATAGAGGTACACCTGCCATCTGGCTTCAGCCTGAACTCATTTTACTACCTGCAAACCTCACTGGAGAAGATACAGCTTAACACCATCCTTATGTGCTCTGCTGGAGTCCATTAAAATACTACCTGGTTTGAATTGCTAGAAGGTATTTGGACACCCAATTGTGCTTGCAAATACCTACCAGTCCAAAATTGCAAATCCAGTTGCTTTGCTCTGTAGGTTATGACTGTAATAACACACAAGTGGTTGAAAATTTGAAAAACTTACATTCCCATTGTTACCCTTTATCCAAACCTTCTGCAGGTTTTCCTACTGGAAGCTACAAAGGTTCATCTGTTCTGGGGATTGTTTTACTTTTCGTCTTCTACAAAATGCTCAGTCCTGCTCAGCAAAGCACCAGTTTAATCACGAACTTATGACTGGACATCTACATGGTTCTGCTCTCTTCAAATAGTACATGCTAAAAATTACCTATGTCCTGTAACTTCATATTCTAACCTACTAATAAACATTGAACAACATTTTCTCAACAGATACCAATAGTCTCCCTAAAACAGAAAAAAGCCAACTCAATGGGAAGGAGCGTGATTTTTGCAATTTTTGCAGATTTTTGCTATGTTTTTACAGATACAACGATTAATCTCACTGTTCCACTAAGAACATGGTCTGTCATTCAGTTCAATTTTGTGTGTCAGTAGGGAGCTAGCAGAGGGTTGTGCCAGCAAGTTAGAGCCCTCAGATCTTCTTGACTTGGAAATAAGGGAGTGGGAAGCATCTTGTTGGAAAACCAGAAATGTCCTTTCTTTCCCTAGAATTAACTTAAAAAAAATGTTACTAAAGCATGCAATAATCCCCATGGAAACCACTAAAAGTGTAATTCCTGATGTAGAGAGAAGTTAAAAGCTTAAATATCTTTCCTAAAACAGTATTCTTAAGCACTGACATCCACGGAAAGGACAGGAGGCAACAAGCACAAATTGAGCTATGAGAAATTGACTTAAACATAGGAAAACACATCTTTACCATGAGGGTAGGACACTGGAATGGTTGCACAGAGAAATCGTAGATTCTTCATCTTTGGAAATGTTGAAAACCTGACCAGACTTGGCCCTGAGCAGCCTGTTCTAGGTGATCCTGCTCTGATCAAGGGGTTGGACCAGATGATCTCCAGAGGTGCCCTCCAGCATCCATAACTCTGCTACCCCAGTGCACTGATCCAACATGCAGGTTCATGATGCTGAACCACTGTATTGCACTGGTATTTTCTGCATAACACAAGGTGTTTTTTTCTCAGGTAAAGAATTACCTTCCTTTGCTTGGGAACTCTGCTCCTATGGCCCAAATGAGTACAGAGAGAATATAACCTGTCAGGTCATCAATAAACCAGAAGGCCAATAATTTTCTTCTGAAAAGAGAATAGGAGGATTGCTTTTTAAATAAATACTCAAGCTCCAGGAAAACAAGAAGTTAAAATTTTTAAAGAAATCCAAACCTTCAGGACAAACACAGAGTTCAACATAGAAATACAGTGTACAAGTGAGAAGACAGGACCTCAGAGCTCTGATCAGATCAGCCTGTCATGTGCACTCAGGAACACAGCCTATGTATCCATCCTATTTCAGCTCAAATTGCAAAGGCTTTTGTTTGATGAAATTACAGTGTTATTGAAAGGGCATTAAGGTGGCTGTGACAAGCCTGGACATACTGGATTCATACAAACGTCTCCATGCTGGTACGTGCTACGTTCTGCTGTTAAAGGTACAGGGAATTCCTTTTTTTACTTATGGCACATCCTGAAATAGTCCACTGACATGACACAGTTACCAAGTACTGATAATCAGTGAAAGATGAGTTAATAATATTTAAACATTTTCTTGGTGTCTAATGACACAGAATGGACTACTGTAAAGATTTTCCAGCCTGACTGAAACTATGATCTTAATGTAACAGCACTTACAATATCCTGATGAAGTTAAATTTCTCTTCTATCTACCCAGCTGCACTCTAAGTTAGATACTATTTTATCTTCCCACTTTCTCTGGTTTTTAGTCAGCAGTGACCTCTGACACTCATATTTCCAGCCACTCACAGAGATTTATTAGTGCTACAAACAAAGGAAGGAATAGATAGTGGCAGAATTGTCATGGCCACTGTTGTCCCACAGCAAAAGGTCCTGCTGTCACTTTTGGTGTCTGCAGAAAAGAGCAAACCCAGAAGATGAACCCAATTTCAGAACAACACTGGCCCCAGGTGGACTAGATACTATACAAGAAGGGAACCACCTATGAGTAATATTTATTGACACAAGTGAGATATTGGCTCCATGTGCAAGAAGTGACAGCCCTCAGGTATTTCACTACTCTTGTTATATATTACTCTATGACCTTTCATTTTATAGACTGACTTTTGCTATCTAGATAATTAAAAAGAGCAAAGCTGGATCTGTACTCCAGGGAGTTATCACTTTATTACCTTGATATCAGAAAGAAAGAAAAAGTAAAAGGCCAAAAATTAAACATCATCAATTTCTCAAGGAGTAAAACACTGTCACAGCAGTTCAGTTCAGTCACCCATTCAGCAGTATTCAGTGCCCTGTCCATCAGGACCACAGCGTGGATCACCTGAGAGCCTCATGTCTATCTTCCAGCCAGGTCGGGATGTTTTGGGATTCAAGGACATCTCAAAGGCACCAGGCACTTGTTTGGCAAGTGAAGAGAGCATAAAGTTTGCCTTTCTCTCTAAACTAGCTGATAAACTCCTTTATGGGATAATCAGCTAGCTTACACAACAAAAGCAAGGAAAAGGACTTCCTCAGACCTTCTCCACAACAGTTCTTTTTGAAATGCACCCCTTCCCACTTTTCAGAAATTCAAATTAACCCAAACAACTCTGCTTGAATGGAAGCATCTGCACTCCTTTCTTATTTTATCAATAGAAAAAAAAAAGACTTTGTTATTTTGCAACAAGAGGAACATGAAAGAATAAGGAATAGAGATGATTTTAAACTCAAAATACAGCACTCAGGTTGCTTACACCATATAGATGCTAACAAAACATACTCCACTGCTGCATTCCTTAACACATACATGCAGGACCATGTGCAAAGATATAGACTAGAACTAACACCACAGTTCTTACTTTGACTGTATAATTAACATGTTTTTAGCAACGACCATGATCCAGTCACAGAAATAGGAGAGGTGCTGCTTCAGAGAGTCATACGGTGTAGGTACTGTGAAGGTAACACATAGGCCAAGGGCCCTCACACATGGCTCTCACTTCCACAGAAATCAGGAGCAAAAGTTTATAGTGAGTTCTTGCTTCAATAAACTAAACTAACTAAATAATGACATTGATGAAAACACTTCTCATTATGTGTGGTAACAAAATCCCTTCTCTTGCTTCCATAGACCCCATGGAAGTGAGGAACAGATTCTGATAATAGTATTTATGTTGAAAAATAACAAGCTTCGTGAGACTTCTCTTGAACTAACAGAGCATTATGCTCATGGTGTATCATCCTATTCAAGGGAAACAAGATCTTGAACATTTATTTCTTATGTAGTTAAAAAGAAGGAACTGCCAGCTTAATAAATATTGAGAATGGTTAAATGCAAGTGCTTTTTTGAAGGGAACAGTGTTTATTCAAGAACATAGGTGTTTACAGTTTTGAAATGTAAGTATTACTTCATAAGGTTAGAGAAAGTGTGAAATTCCCTCAGTAACTTATACCTAACTGGCTATCAATGAAAAATACATGTTGAAATTGTCACAGAAAGAGATTACTCCAACAAGTCATAGAAATACATCAATTTACATTCTGAAAGAAATAGAAGAAAGATTTCTTTCAGGCATGAGCTTTATTTAAATTACATGGTTAGTTTTTCCCATAGCATTAATAACTATCACTTTTGAGCTCTCAGCTACTAGATAGAGAGTGAAATGCAGGGGTAGCTGAACCGGATGAACTAAACCAGTTCAAATAGTAGCTGTCTAGCTGTAACAGCAGGGAGATTTCACAGAACAAATTAATTGCAGCAACAATCAGAATTATCAATCACCATAAATCCCCTTAAAATGAAGAAATCCCAGGCATCTCCACACAACACAAATGACTTCTTTCTGTGCTTTAAGATGCAAGAGGTAAGTTAAGGGATTGGCTCCCTGCAGCACACAGGCAACAGAGCTGGAGCAAAACAGTGATTAGGGTGTTTCCCTGATCTGAAGGACACAGACACTGATTTGGGGGTTAAAACCAGAGTATGCTTACAATCACCTGATTTCTTACCTTTACAAAAATGTAAATCTCAAAATCTTCCTGAAAGTTGTTCGTTTCTTCAGAGTTGTTGTTAAGGGGAAACTTCAGGGAAGTTGAAGAGTTGGAAAAAGTGCTCTGACGCAACTGGAAACCTGGAGGAAAATGCACATTGCTCTCAAACACCGTGCCCTCTATGTGTGTATCTTCCACAGCTCGGCTTGTCACATCCATCTGCTGGTATGGGTGGTCTTCTCTAGCACCATGGTGAGAGGAAGAATCATCATCTCCATCAGCTCCATGATGAGATGAAGAATCATCATCTCCATCAGCAACATGGTGAGGTGAAGAATCACCTTCTCCATTAGCTCCATGGTGAGAGGAAGAATCATCTTCTCCATTAGCTTCATGGTGAGAGGAAGAATCATCTTCCACATCAGCTCCATGATGAGGTGAAGAATCATCTTCCACATCAGCTCCATGGTGAGATGAAGAATCATCTTCTCCATCAGCTCCATGATGAGATGAAGAATCATCTTCCACATCAGCTCCATGGTGAGGTGAAGAATCATCTTCCACATCAGCTCCATGGTGAGGTGAAGAATCATCTTCCACATCAGCTCCATGGTGAGGTGAAGAATCATCTTCTCCATCAGCTCCATGGTGAGGTGAATAATCATCTCCATCAGCTCCATGCTGAGAAGTCACAGAATTACTACAGCTCTCTTCTGAATTCTCTTGATTGCCATCCATGTTCTCTGGGGTATTAGTGATGGAAGAAAGAGATGCTGAATCTTCGTGGACATCATCATAAAGATTACCCCCTCTACTTTCCTCAGAATCTGAGACCTCACAGACATTGGTGTCATCAACATTTTGACTGGTGTTGGTAAAGACTGGATCTTCCATGACTGCTGGCTGGTGAGATTTGCCTGCCTGCTGGTATCTACTACAATTAAAGTGAGATGTTGACAGACAAGCGCTCCTCAGGAGGAAGCAGAGTCTGTGGTGTGCTTTCTAAATGCTCTGCTACAAATGGCAGAGCTCCAACAATCATTTACTGAGAGCTTTGAATCAAGGAAAAGATAGAGCTGTCTCACTTTTAACCCCTTTGTTGATCTGACTGCTGAGAATGATCTCTCAGGAGCTGTAAGCAGTTGCTTTTCACAGTCATCTGCAACATTTCAGTGGTTACTTTCGACATCATCAATGAATGATGATCATTTATTAAAAACTACAAATAAAAAAAATTACAAAGTGGTAAATTTTAACTCTTTTCAGCTTTGATACTGGCTCACTTTAGGGACCACACACTTCACATTTAGCAAGTTTCTCCTCTCATTTATAAACTAGGGTCAAAACTAAAGTGTCTTGTGAGCTGCCCTGGAACATAGGAAAAGAGAGCAATGAACAAGTATTGGCTATTATTACATACAATTAATATACTCATTAATTATAATCACATTTAGGTTATGTATATCCATGTCATAAGACATAAACTTTAGCAATGTAATTTGCCTCCTTGCTTATACAGTTCTTTTTCTCTAGAGAATGGAGACACACCAAACTGCACAGAATCCAAAGTGAATACTGCCAGCATCAGCATAAAATGAACTACCCTCCTGGGACAGATACATGTTCCAGAGAAACTGAATTCAACTGAGCTGAAACTCCTCAAGGATGCAAACGTGAATTTATCAAATTACTACAAAGTTATCCATTTATTAAAGTCACAAGAACTTCAGACCTTACTGACTAAAGACTTTTTATCTCAATGTTTACTGCATCTGGATAATGTAGATTATAACCAGAACTCTTATAATCTAATTATATTTAACCTTTTGAGTTTGAGCCCAAAGGAAAAGTAAAAGTGTTTTTCTCCTGACCCGTCCTTGTAACTTCCTGAGAGGTAACTGCCACAGCCAGGTTGGATTTCTTGAAGAAACACAGAAGAGAGGTGAGAGAGAAAGATGGTAATTCCAGCCATCCCAAACAGAACAACCAAGGGAACACATGCTGTTTCACATGGGAGAGTAGCAGGTGCTGCCTGCCTGGGATTTATGGTTGCTAACAAGTTTACTCTTATATTGAACAGTTTAGATTACTACTAAAGTTAAATATCAAAAGCAAACCAATCTTTCACCTTATAAAACTTAGATCCACCTTCTAAGGCTCATAGATAACCTGAAAAGTGTCAGGGTCATAGTCACAACCAAACTTAATCACAGCAACTGTACAGTACAAGATGAAGGCAAGTATCAGAGATCAATGAGATCTCTTAGCCCATTACTGCATTTCTGGCCTGATGTAACTCAAGGACTTCAAGTATATGTTATCCATACCAAGCTCTAATTTCAACTGTTACTACCCACAGATTCCTACTTGGCACAAGTGGTTCATCAGCAAACAGTACAAAGCACATCTACTCTATACATTTTCTGTATGTAACTCAGCCACAATTCTTCATGTGGAAATCCTAAAGCAGAGATTCTGAAATGTGTGCTGTGTAATTTGTATTGCAAAATTCTTGCATCCAGGACAAGCTATTAGGCTAAAGACTGATTTAAAATCATGAGCCTGAAGTTCAAGAAGCTTGGGAAAACCAATAAGCCAACTAGAAACTGTGATAAGTTCCATTTTTTATAATAAGTATTTTTTACTTTTAAGAAAACACTTGGAGTTCTTCATGTTTTGGAGTTCTTCTGTGTCTGTTCAACTTGCTCTGAGCATGACCTTGATCAGCAATTCCCACTGATCTTCAACCCCTTTTTACAGAGCACTTGCAGGATTCAATATGCTGGGACCATAAAAATTCCCTCCTTAGTAACTCTGCTGGTAAATAGCTTGAGGAAGAAAAGAGAACACAGAAATATTCACAACACAAAAAGAACAAAGTCCAGTCATATTAAATCAAATGACTGGAGTTTTTTCCCCCTCCACAAAGATGACATTTGTAGGATGCAGCAGCACCTGCTGGAGGGTTTAAACTATCACAAGTAACCAAGGAATAAGAGTGTAACATGAGTATTACTTTTTAAATTAATACAGTTGATGTACTTTTCTTTAATGTGAGTTAGCCAAGTTCTTCTTTCCTCTGCCTTTCCACTCCAAGAGCAAAGAAAAATATCAGTCAGCTCCAAGATCCCGTTGTCACTCTTGTGACAGAGTGATAAAACCCCAGAAGAAACCTGACCACACTTGAGAATTTATCCAGGTGAAAACCAGGTGCATTTCACATCACATTATGTGAACCCACCGCTGGTTTACAACCCTTCTTTTTCATTTTCAGGAAAGACAGAAGCAGTTTTTGTGTTACAATTCAAAGTCAGAGGATAAAAAATGAGATGCAAACTGAGGCACCCTCACCATGACTTGGGACACTGGTGTCCTGGCCTGCTCCCCTATATCCAGTGCTGCTCCTTCCTTATACCCCAGCCAAAAATACTCCACTCCAGCAAAGGAACAGGGCAGAGGAGCTGTGTGCACGTGTCCAGTGAAATGGGACTTCTCTCCCACACAGAAGTGAGAGGGAAGAGGTTGTATGAGGCAGGAGAGCAGAAAAAGATCTCAGCACAACTAAACAAAGCCCTCTGAGTTACAGTTCCAGCCCCAAAGCCATGAGAATGGAAGATTACAAAACAGAGGTCACCAATTTCATCCATTTCCTAAATTCCTCTGCTCCCAAATATAGAAGGCATTGACTTAATGTGGAAGTTAGTAACAGCAACACTTTGTACTGTTAGTTCTGTAATCCAAGTTGTGTCACTGACCATTGTCTATACCATCCAAACTCACATGAGCCATTGGTAACACTGGTTACTGGCTTTGCAGAAACGCAGAGAACCATAGAAAACATAAGCAGCAAAATTCATATAAGGACAAAGAATGTGAGCAACAGAACTCCTCATTTTCAAGGTTTATTTTTTACATTATGAATGAGTTTCCATTTTTACCCTAACCTTATTCTTTTTAAAGCAAAACACACCAGAGTTGACATGACTACAACTGCAGTTAGCATATATAAGACACAAGTTGCAGTTTTGTTAGTGTCCAGCACCTAGAATAAGCAAATCACTGATTATTTCTACAGTCAAATGGACAGCAATGCATACCTCAAAGTATGTGATAAAAAGAGATGGAAATAATTCCATCAAAAGGGAACGAAGTATATTCTGGAGTTGGTCTTTATTACTGCAAAACCCAGTCATCAGAGAGCTCTAAAATAGATATGTCTGTTTAGGCAGCAGCGTTGGAACTCACCTACATTTAGAAGCCCACAAATGGACATCAAAACTCTTGCTAGGGACACAAGTAACTGCCTGGTTTACTCTACAGAGAAACACAGAGGTCAGTTCAGCAGCCCAAACACACACAGACATTTACTGATACTTAATTTGTTCATTTAGACCAACTTGATTTTATCTGAAGGACAGCAGATAAAATAAGGGCCCTGGCACACTGAGAACGGATGTTAAAATAAAACCACTGAAGTTACTACTGAAACTTTCTGTTCATCCTGTCACCCTGAAAAAAATCAGCATCTCTTGGGCTTATTTAAATAACAAGCAGAAAAATTTCCTGCATTGCTGTAGTTAGTTATCCCTCACCTCCTGAGTGGAAGACAAGGATGGAAAGAATGAAAAATAACAAGAATGTCAGACCTCTAAACAGCACACTGCTCAGAGATTAATAATTTGAGGCAAAAAGCCACATTATACTATTTAATACAGATTCCCAAGGCTTTTACCTGGGTATGCCTTTATTAAAGCAAATAACTCGCATGTCTTCAGACATTCCACAGTACTGGAAACTTCAGCTCATCCATCAGTGCCATAAGTAGCTTCAGTAGTTCACAGCCCTGCTTAGAAACAGCAGCATGTTTCTATTGGAATCTCTCAGGTCATTTCCAGTTGTTATGATTTTAGCACTTTAATTAAAAGTTTTATTTGTCCTTCATGAATTTATTTATTCAGTTTTATTTGTCCTTCATGAAGAGACTTGCACACTTTAAGGAAAGAGCTTTTAAATCTTTCTTTATAACCTAAACAAATAGAGGTTCTTCATTTGCTTGCTCCAAAGTCTCTTTTTCCAGACAGAAGAAATGAAAAAACAAAAACAAAAACAACAAACAAACAAACAAAAAAAAACAAAACAAAAAACATCAAATAATTAAAACAAAATACCGAGAGTTCTTGGAAAAGTAGATCCTGAAATTTAATGATGATCAACGAATTTTACTGTCCCTCAGAAAGTGAGGAATCTTGGCATCCCGTAGGATCAGACCCTTCAATTGCACTTAAGTGCACTCAATGCAAAAATCATGAATGTGCCTGGCCATTCAGGAACACTGTTGGTTTTACAGAAAAAAAAAAAAAAAAATCCAACGTCTTTTTCTTTGTAAAGCTCAAAAATTTCCAAAGATTTGCAACATGTAGTTCAAGCACATTATCAAAACTACACTGTGGGCTCTGGGAGAGAGACTGGTCATGGTTTACAGATATATTACAAGGGGCTTGCAATAAAATTATACCACTGTTTTTTCCACTCCTGGCTGCACTCAATACCTGGATGAAATCATCTGCAAAAAAGCTTTCTTGCACTCTTTCCAGCCTCAGCTTTTACTTGATTTGTTAGCAGCACCTCATTTCTTGACAGTGCATCAACAGTAATGCTTTATCCACTGCCAATCTTGCACTAAACAGCATAAGGATAATAACTTTATCCCACATTTTATACCTTTATCTGTATTCTATTTGTGATGTAGCAAGGAAAGCAAAACACACAGAAGAACCATTTCGGAAGACAGTGGTTTGGTAGATGTTGGTCACGACACCAATTCCACAGGAGTCAGCACATCCTTGAAGCAGACTCCAGAAATCCATTTATGGCTCGGCTAACACTGACCTGGATTCTGCTGTCTTGAGGGGCTGGTTCATGACTATGGGACCCCACTGTACTGACAGTGATTCACCTCCACCCAGATCTTTCTTTGTTACTCACTGCTTTACAGGAATATTTAAAGCAAACACATCTGTAAATTTAATTCTGTAAGAAAGACACTTCTCCACTAAACAAACACTAGAAAACTGCTTTGCACAGGACACTCAACTCTCATGTTATCAACAGTTTTTAGTTGTAAAAAATACCAGGAGTCATTGTCAATGGACATTCGGAAACCTGCTTTACCTGCTGCAGGGCCTATTATTCCCAATTTGGATGTTTCAAAGCCCTTTATTGTGGTCTTTCAGTTCCCTTCATAAAACTTTACATGGTTGGGTCTCCAGCCTCATGGTTGGAAATTGCATTGGACTATCTGAGAGCCTAGGAACTACTGGTTTTTTAGTTGCCTAACTGCTCCAAGCAAAACATTTTTGTTAACCTTTAAAATCTGGCATCATTTCAACACCGTTGTTTATCTCTGAAACTAAGCACCCTTGAAAAGCCCAGCAACCCAGCTCCAAGCCTGTTTGCAATGGAGGTTCTGGTAACCAATAGAGAGAAGGCAGAGACACTACAGTCCTCTGTATCAGCCTGTCATGCACCTTAGGGATCTCCTTCCACACAACTTAGACAAACAGCAAGGTTAAGAGCCCTGCTTTGTTTGTAGCCTCCATATACAAGCAATGCTTTGGATTAAATGGGCACTAAAAGCTTAGTGGCTTATGAAGCTTAACAGCCCTTTTATGGTTTCATTAAACCTCTTTCTATTTTTTTCATCTCAATTATATAAAGATGCATCAAAACACAGTAAATGACCACTGAAGTAAAACCATCACAGAGATGTGTCACATGGATAAAATTGAGAACAAAACTGGAAATACAGGAAATATTTCTTGTTTTATATTAAGCAGTCAAAATGCTCTGCTTTTTCTAAGAAAGGACTTAAGTATCTGAACTACTTACGTGCAACAGCAAGTTTTCTTAGAATCACAGGATGGTTTGGGTTGGATGGGACTGCAGGAACACCTTTCTCTAGACCCAGTTGCTCAGAGCCCTATCCAGCCTGGCCTTGAAAAATTCCAGGGATGGGGCAGCCACAACTTCTCTGGGCCACCTGTGCCAGTGCCTCACCATCCTCACAGCAAAGAATTTTTTTCCTTATTCCTAATCTAAATCTACTTTCTTTCAGTTTGAAGCCATTCCCCCTTGTCCTGTCACAACATGCTTTTGTAAATAGTCTCTCTTTATCTTTCTTGTAGATTCCCTTCAGGTTCTGAAAAGGCTGCAATTAGGTCACCCCAAGGCCTTCTCTTTTCCAGGATGAAAAATCCCAATTAAATTCATCCAAATTTAAACCCAATTTTAATTCATTCAAATAAATTTGGAGTTGCTTCTCCTTCACAACACTGCCAACAGGAGGGTATAGTTCCCCATCTAGAAATTTAGTGCTTTATTAAACATACCAAAGACTGAGAATATTCTGAGTTTGCCTACACTTCCTGGCATTCAGTAAATTCCACTGACACAAGTGCTCAACTATACTCCAGCAAAAAAATCTGTACGGTTTCTGGCAGGATTTAGGATGATCTAGTGCTTAGACCTGCAGTCTCTACAGGCAAATGTGGGGTGAAATACAAAATAGAAAGTGATCAAGGTGATGAAAGGCAAACGTCTGGGCAGCCTGGGTTTACTTTTTCTAAGGTAAGTATACACATAACTCACCCATTGCTTGTAGGCAAACTCCATAAATGGAACCAAGAGCTGTATTAAATACACGACTAGATACATATTGGCTATCCCAGTTCAGAGTCCAGAGTTGGCATGTTGTGTTGCCTGCATGATGTGTCAAATTGGACACACCACATTAGGCTGGGCTCGTGAATAAGGTGAATACTGCAAATAGGTTTCAAAGCATGTTGGCAAGTGTAAACAACAGATTACTCATGCCTTCTGGACTGAATAGCTGAGTATGTTGCCAAACTAGGTTGGCAAAAGAGCCTTGATACTTAAAATTAGTCTGAATCTGTGCATAAAGTTTGTAACAAGAACTCAATCATAGTTTGTAACAAGAACTCAATCATAATTTGATGAAATTGGCTAAAAGATTGCATCTGTTATAAATTCCCCTGAGCTCTATTTCACTCTGTGTAATAAATATTTTACTTTAATACAATAAAGAAATTCATAAAGGGCACATCCCTCCTCCATGTGATCAACTGTCACATGCATATTCACAAAGCTGAATCAGTGTACCCAAAAAGAGAAAAAAATACACAAAGACCTTGACTTGAACTTGACACATAACACGTGAATAGCTGCAAGAAGTCTTATCTTGCTCACCTGGAGTTGTTTTTTTCCCTCTTTCACAGTCTTGTGCTTTGCCACTCCTGCTACATTCCACAAATGAAGGTGAATCAGAGGCGTGTCACTTTATTCAGCCTATTGTACCACATCTTCAGAGCCACTCCACAGCTGGAACAGGCAGGTAGCACAACCTGCCTAACTCATACATATGTGAAAGTCATTAGAAAGAAACAAGCTTAAATGAATGCAGCATTCAGAATAAACACACTGGCAGGATACACAGAATGAAATTCAGATCTACCTCAGTCAATCATGAAGCTATAGGCATGTCTTTTTTCTCAATTTTTAAGATGAAATGTAAAATAGACTGATGATTTGTGCTCTCTGCTATTATAGGATGCTTAATTTCTCCAAAGAGCTGATCTCATTGTTATTCAGCACCAGTAACTTAACAGGTTTTGTAGAATTACTAATTCCTTCTCATAGTAAAAAGAAAAACCACGGGAATGTAAACTATTTGCCTTAATTTATGAAGCAAACTTACAGCAGGACCCAAAACAGACCTCATCCCATCGTACCACACACTGCTTTTCCAAAAGCTGCACTCAGAGTACACACAACAAACATTCACCATTCCCTGACTGTATTCCGAGTTTCAGGGTAAACCAGTTTTTTCACAAGAGACCATAAAAAGGTCATATGAATGAAAGAATATGAACAGCCCACTTTCAGAGATGTGTGACGAAAAGAGTGATGCCGAAGACAGGCTGGCAACCCCTGCCTCGCAAAGGTGACAGCCTGGGGATGCTGCGACACCCGCACAGGAGGCCGGAGGCAGGTTATGGGCGTGCTGGAAAACAGGGAAACTCCCAGGGACGTGTCCCCATCACAGCCTCGCCTCGCCCCACGGTGCCCTTCTGCAGCCATGGGGCACCCAGCAAACACCCTGCGCCCCAAGTGGCCCTCCCGCCGGCCCAGGGGGGCAACACGCCCCCCATAAACCCCTGAGCTCCCCTGCAACCCGCCACATCTCCCAGCTTGTGGCAGCTGCGTCCCACAGCCCCCCATGGCCCCCTCGGCCCTGCTCCCCAAATCCTGGGCTGTACCAGGAACAGCCTGTCCAGCAGGGCCAGGGAAGGGGCTGTCCCGCTATGCTGGGCCTGGTGAGGCACCTCGAGGGCTGTGTCCGGTTCTGGGCCGCTCCGTTCAGGGAAGACACCGAGGTGCTGGGGAAGGGCCTGGAGCACAAGGGTCTGATGAGGAGCCGCTGGGGGAGCTGGGGGGGCTCGGCCTGGAGAGAAGGAGCCGCAGGGGGGACCTTCTGGCTCTCTAAAACTCCCTGAAAGGAGACTGTAGCCGGGGCGGGGTCGGGCTCTTCGCCTGAGTAACAAGCGACAGGACAAGAGGAAAGCGCCTCAAGCTTGTCCAGGGGAACTTTAGATGGGACATGAGGAAAAATGTTCTTCACGAAGACGGTTGTCAAGCTGTGGAACGGGCTGCCCGGGGAGGTGGCGGACCCGCTGTCCCTGGAGACGTTTAAGGAAAGACTGGCCGCGGCTCTTAGCTGACANCTCACACACACCCCCGCACCCCGCGCTGCCCCGGTGACCTCCGGTGTCGCCCCCGCGTTCCGGCCCGAGCGGGGCCGGAGCTGGATATCGCGGTGGGGACCGGGCGGAGACGGGGGTTTCCCGCGTCGGGCGGCTGTGGGGACGGTGAGCGCGGGGCGGGGGGCGGGGGCCGCGCCCGA
>VXBX01003004.1:111654-135343 GCA_013400415.1 Scytalopus superciliaris
CGGGACGGCTCCGGCCGGGCCGGGCCGAGCCTCGGGAGCAGGCGGCACTTCTGCGTTTCGCAGCTGGGCTGTGCTGCTGGTTCTGCCCGGGTTAGAGTTAGTTTTTGGTTAAACCGTGACGTTTGTGTATAGAAACACGGGCTCTGAGCGGCTTTGGAGCGTTTGGAAGCGAATGCTGCGCTTCTGCCTTTTAGCGCGCTGTGGAAAACTCTGGTTCTGCTTTTTAAAGCACCTGACGACATCAGGCAGGTGATTCGCTGCTTCCTTGCTCGTTTCTTGTCTCCTTTTCCTCTTTAAAGGGGCTCCGTGCTCCAAGTCTTCTCTACTAGGAGGTGCCTTGATGCGGTTTTTGATGATCCTTTCTTCTAACTTTCGTATCTTCTAAAGAGATTTTAACTGTTGGAGTCAGGGGGAATGATTTCCTATGCTTTGAATCCCCCTCTACTGAAGCTGTAGCTAATGTTAAAGCTCCGTACACCTTTAAAATAATACACTCGTGGTTTTAAGGACTTTTTAGGAAAGGGCTGATGTTATGAAAAGTTGGGAAAGCAGCTGCTGCTCCTTCTTCAATCACCCACTCTGAAAGTGAGGTAAAGGAATCTGCTGGAGTGGGGTTCTTCTCAAGAAGTAAATACACTGTCTAACAGCATCGCAGAAGGTTTTGTGAAACCTGGAATTTCACTTCCTCTTTCTTAAAGACTGACAGAATAATTCTGGACCTTCCTGAACAGCGCTTCAGTCACACATAATAAGTTTAGGGGGATAAAAAGGTTACAAATCATACATTGCGTTCGTAATAGTCATGAATTCCTTGGTGAGAAATACTTGTCTCATAGCTAAGATTACGAATGATTTTTTAAATTTTTATTAGAGAAGTGTGATACATAAAAATCAGGTTTAAATGCTGTTATGGTACACGTGCAAGAGCTTTAAAGAAAAGCAGAAGTAGAAGTTACTCCTGGCAGTTCTGTGTATAGAATAAGCATTGAATTAATAGGAATGTTGAAAGGATCTTAAGCCTTCCAGCAACTTGAGAGGGTGGAAACTCTAAAAGGAAAGATGGGATGAAAAAGAAAATTTACAAATGCAGTAGGAAACAGACTTCTGGTCTGAGCAGTGATGTATAATAAGGATTTAGAGCTGCAAAGGACTATTAAATGTGGGGCCAGAATTGTTCAAGTGCCTGTGCTTGAACATCAGCAAAAACACTGATTGTCTGTCTTGGGATGTAGAATTGTAATGAGCCACATGGAATGATGGAATAACTGCTTAAAAGAGAGAAAACAATTCTTCCTTTCATTTAGTCTGCAATGAAAAAAAATCTTACTGCTCATTTGTTTCAATATATGAAAAAACTATGACAGTGTGAGAAATCTCTGAAGTCAGTAGGGAAATCTACTGTCTTGAGTGGTCTTCTGTAAGGAAGATGTTTGTATAGTATGGCAAGTTAAACTGGTTCCAGTACAAGTATTTTGGTTGCATATCTTATCTTTTAAATTTTTCAGGTGCATCTTATTACCTGCTGGAAGTACTTTGAAGTCTCAATAATGAGTTTAATGTTAATGCTGTTTTTTGCTGGAATCCTTGCCTGTTGTGCCCGCTCAGCTGGTGATTCCAGGTTACTCCTCGTGTCCTTCGATGGCTTCAGGGCAGATTACTTGGAGACCTATGAGCTTCCTCATCTCCAGGAGTTCATTGAGGACGGTGTGCTTGTAAAACAAGTCACGAATTCTTTTATTACCAAAACTTTCCCAAACCATTACACCATAGTGACGGGTTTATATGAGGAAAGCCATGGCATCGTGGCTAATGACATGTATGATGCAGATGCCAAGAAAAAGTTTTCACAGTTCAATGATTCGGATCCCTTCTGGTGGGATGAGGCAGTTCCAATTTGGGTAACAAATCAACAGCAGGGAAAGGGAGTGAGTGCTGCTGCAATGTGGCCTGGTACCGATGTCAAAATTAACAATACGACCCCTCATTTCTTTATGAAGTACAACTTCTCAGTTAAGTTTGAGGACAGAGTGGAGAAGATTGTTGCATGGCTGAACAGCTCCAACCCAGTGGTCAGTTTTGCTGTGTTATACTGGGAAGAACCAGATGCAAGTGGGCACAAGTATGGACCCGACGACACCAAGAACATGCGCAGAGTATTGGAAGAAGTGGATAAACATATTGGTTTCCTTATGAATAAACTGAAGGCATCAGGTCTGTGGGACACTATTAATATCATAATAACAAGTGATCATGGAATGGCCTCCTGTTCTGCAAAGAAGCTGATTATCCTGGACGAGTGCATTGGGCGCAATAACTACACTCTGATAGACAGGACTCCGGTCGCTGCGGTGCTGCCAAGGCAGAGTATGTTTTGTTTGCCTGTTTTTTAAGTCATACACTGAGAATTGAATCTTGTTTATCTTACCTCTAAAAAGTACACACTACGGTAGACTGTTCACACCTGTTGCGCAAAACCAGTGGAGTTCATATTGCAGAACTTGGACATAATCAATAAGCTAAGGAATTTGGTTTATTTAGAAGTTACCTTGTTTTGGTAGTCTGTGAGCCCATGAAGTTTCTTGTCAAATTGCTATGGGTTATCATCATAAGGGTGATCCTGGTACATCTAGTTGAGAAAGTAGATAGGCACTTAGTATGCATGCTTGAATATTGCCCTGCAGCCCAGAGGGTAAGTTGAGTTGTTGGTCCAAAACCACAGCTGTAAGGAATCTGATTTAAAATCAAAGCAAATAGTGAAATCTACCTTGACATATGTTGCTTTCATTAGGGACATGAAAACATCATTTTCTATGTGTCTTTTAAAATTATTGTTTTGAAATAATGGATCTTAGTTTAACGACACATCATTGCAGTAAACAGGAGTAAACATCTCCAGCTGTTTCACATGCCATTTCTTTTGTTGGCAGACAAAGAAGATGTGTATAACTTACTGAAAAAATGCAACAGTAACATGACAGTATATCTCAAAGAAGAAATTCCAGACAGATTTCATTATAGTCATAACAAGAGAATCCAACCCATACTTCTGGTTGCAGACGAAGGCTGGACAATTGTACAGAACGAGTCACTTTCCAAATGTAAGTGTATGTTCCTCTTTGGTGCTCTCTGTGGTTTATGTTGGTAAACTGCCTTGTCTCTTTTCCAGCCAGCTGCAGGATGGTCTTCATTAGCAAGTGGAGTCCTGGTCCTGGTCCTGTGGACATTTAGGAACAGCTCAGCATTTTCTAGAACATTCTCAGCCTGAGCCTGGAGTGTTTTAAGAGATGAGAAAGAGATGGGGGATATTCTGTTGGCTGAAGCACTTTGTCATGTTGAACTTAACTCTTAAAAGTGTACATGAGGCTATTATCTTAGGCGGGTTAGTCTGTCTCAAGCTTTCCCTAGAGTGTGGTTTAACCTGTTATTATATATTATATACACATGAGTGCATAAATCGAAGCATGTAAGCCACAACATATAATGTTACAGTACATGTACTAGGAAACAAAAAACAAATGGCAGGAAATACTAAAAATAATAGGAACACAACAATAATAACAAAAAGCCAGAGTTCTTCCTGTTGAAGCATCAAATAGCATGTTTGAAAGACAAAACCCCAAACAGCTGTTACTTCTCAGTGCATTGCTAAGCTGTGCACTTTCTTCCTCCTGGATGCTTCCTGATGAAAGTGTGTGTGTGTGTATATAATATATATATATGTATATTTCCAGGCGTTCCACATGCAGGACTTTTTTTCTTTTGGCAGACAAGTGGCATGTAAAATTTACTGAAAAAAATGCAGCAGTCACATGAAAGTATATCTCAAAGAAGAAATTCCATACAGGTTTTATTGTTGTAATAGTCAGATAATTCAGCCTGTAATTCTGGTTGCAGCGACGGCTGTGTGTGTGTGTACATATATATATATATATATACATATATATATATATATATATATATATATATACACATATGTATACATGTGTTCAGAAAGGATTTGAACAGATTCTTGGAAGGAAAATCCATTAGGAGGAATTAAATAGAAAGGTACTAACTTCCAGGAAGTTTCTGAGCAGCCAACAGTTTGGGGCTGGCTGATCTGTCAGGGATATCCCTACTAGATAGCACCCATATTCCCTGTACAACTGCTGTCAGGGTACTGAGTGGTGGAAACTCTCATTTTCACCCAGTTTGGCTGTTCTTACTGTCTGCCCTTTGCACATTTAAGTTCAGATTTTTCTCATTATTTGTACCAAAGTACTGCTTTTAATGCAAGATGTGATTACATTTTAATTTCCCTACAGATTTGCTGCAATTATCTTCCTATTGCCAGTATGTAGCACAGGTGTTCTCTAACAGGGGTTTCTTGCTTCTGATTAGATTCAATTTCATGTACCTAAAATTGTTAATAACTGTATATTTATAAGGAACAGCACTGTATCAGTTGAAGTGAATCACTTTTCAAATCAATGTTCACTGATTCCCAGAATCAGGCAGGGGAGGCTTTAGCCTGAAAGCCTGTTTGTTTTATGTCTTCATGGACAAAGTGAATGCCAAGTGTACCAATACCTCACATTAGAATCCTACTTAAGAGTGAAAGTTTGAGAACTTCTTTGGAGAGGGCACTTCAAGGAGCTCTGTTCAAAACAAGTAGCAAATGGGAAAAAAAATTAAGAAACAGGATTGTGTTGAAACAAACAAGATGTGCTGCAGTAGTATCTCTGTGGTAACAAACAGGATGGTAGAAAACATTAAAAAGGACTAGTGGAAGTTCACTGAAGAGGTGTGAGCTAATCAGTCAATGTGGACATTTTGCATCAGAAACTTCAGTGAAGCGCCCAAGGAGACTTGGGTGTAACTGTTACTAAGAAATGGACTCAGACTTAAATGCAGTCACTCATACTGTGCTGAGTATGCTATGAGAAACTTTGGCATCTTGAACAGGTTTTTCAGGAATGTTGTTAGGACATTTGACTATGGCTGGTTTCTAGCTCTTCATATTCTATCTTAGAAACCTGCCAAATGTCCAAGTACTGCTGACCTTGTAGCCACGCAGGTTTTGTTTGCCTGTCAGAGGCACAGTGATCCTTTGACTGTTTATTGGTTTTGTCTCTGTGTGTCCCTTCACCTGAAGTATCTAATCTGATAAGCATGATTTGAGGGTACCTAAGATGTTCAAACACTATCAAGTGAAAGGTGCTTGGCTTTTAAGAAGTAATTAAAGTGTCTGCTATGCAAGAGATGACTTTCCAAAAATCTGAGAAGTAAAAACTTCCATTCCAGCTACTACTCGTGGTAGAGAGGCAATCTCCTTTTTCAGCTTTGGCATGAGGAATGGGAAGGGATAAAGCTGGAAATGTTAAGGACTGAAAGGAAGAGATAATGAGGGGGAGAACTGTGGGTGAAGACCAGTATGTTAAAAGACTTCTGGGGTTTGGGGAAAGAACTCCGGGTTCCTTCAGTGCTTGATCTGACATGTGCGTTTATGCTGTGCCTTTGGTTAAAATACATACTTTCGGGGGTGGGTGAGAGAGACAGGGGAATGCTGGATGTGCAGACAGACCCTGTGATGTTGACTGATCCCTTTTGCTCCCTGCAGTGGGTGACCATGGCTATGACAACGCTCTCCCCAGCATGCACCCGTTCCTGGCGGCGCGCGGGCCCGCCTTCCGCCGCGGCTACACACACAGCTCCATCAACAACGTAGACATCTACCCCATGATGTGCCACATCCTGGGGCTGACACCACAGCCCCACAACGGCACTCTGGGAAACACCAAGTGCCTGCTGGCTGACCAGTGGTGCATCAATCTCCCCGAGGCTATTGGGATAGTTATTGGGGCATTCATGATCCTGACTACTTTCACCTGCATCATAATCATCTCCAAGAAGAGAGTAGTTCACCCACGGCCCTTTGCCCGGCTACAGTTGCAAAGCGATGATGATGAACCTTTAATTGCCTAGCACAGAGGGAGCCTCGCCTCGCATCCTACCTTGTGATTTCAGGAAAACAGTCTGAACTTGCACTGGGGGCATTCTGTGATGCACTTTATCGGTGTAAAATACTGTACAGCCAGACCCTGTTGACTCGTTTGTGTGCTGCCTGATTAGTGTCCTGTAAAAATATTTTCACAACAAAATAGCAAACAATGTCTTTTCACTGGAAGAGATGCTTAACAAAATAAAGATTCCTAGTTTTTCATTCAAGCCTTTGAGCACTTTCAGAATGAAATTCCAGAGTAGAACTAGCCAGGATAGACTGAATGAATTTTAATATTTGTAAAAGATAATTCATTTTTTGTATTAAATTAATATTTACTTTAATGTTCTTGTACATGTGTTGGAGAGAAGATATTTTTCTATGAGAGCTGGAAGTTACTTTTCTTTGGAGAATATGTTCTGGTTTGCCCTTAAATTTGGGAATAGAGGGTATAGGAAAGATCCAGGCTTTTGTTTCTGCCCTAAGTCAGCAGTATGACAAGAAATTGCTGAGAAAGAAAATGGAAGTCAGTGAGGAAAGAATTGGTGCATATCAGTTCTATTTTGAGCAATAAACCGTGTGGTTCAGCAGTTACGACACTGAGCAGGTGGCTCTGACATCTCTGCACATGTGTCTGTGGATGACGTAGATCCACAGTTCCTGCACAGTTCCAGCTGGGATGGCACTGCCGCTTTATCTCAAGGATGTTAGTTTAATCTGAGTCTTTGAACTACCCAGTTTCATGGGCTGTAGGTGTAAAATTACTGCTTCTAAACCCCGTGGAAAGTTTCTCAGGTGTGAACTCTGCTGAAGGTGTTTTTGTAATAAAGCTGGTACTTGTCTTTCGAAGCCTGTCATGCTAAAAGGCAGCAATTGAAAGTTTGATGTGCAGTCTTCAAGCCAGGATTCCAAACTCTTATTTTAAACCCTGGAAATTTAAAGGGAAAAGTTAACAGATCTTATCTCAAAAGAGAAATACTCTATAGTGTTTGTGGTGTATAGATGTGAATTTCTGGTGAAGACCAATGCTAATGATTCTCTTAATTGAAACTCTTGATGATTTGTTAATGGTCATGTGACTTGACATAAAAAACTTGATTTTATGTAGAAAGCCTTAAATGCTACCTTATCTTTCAGTGGGAATAGAATATGATGTTAAATTGTTAATGCTGAGCCAAAAGAGAACTATGGTTACCAAGTCCTTTTTCTACAAGGTTGGTGGTTTAAAAAATAATTTGAAGTGACAGAGGTACGGTGTAGTGTGCAATATGGTTTCTCTTTCACAAGCTCCAGTTCAGTGCAATTTGGTATTGACAACAGACTGCCTTTTAGTGATCCAGCAGGGAGGGAGCAGGGACTTTGGAGGGAAGGGTTACTTTTAACTGTCCACTGGAAAAAAAAATACATTTGAGTTTTAGACATGTGTGGAAGTTTCACTAATTTGTGTCTTCCTCTCTGGGGATTCTGTTGTACTGATTAAAAACAATCCAAAATTTAACTGGTTCTGCTTTTTTTCCCCCTTTTTAAACTACTAGTTACTAGTACTTTACTCTGGGTTAACCTGAACTTGAAAGATGCTCAGGCCCCTTGAAAACTCTGTGCTGTTACTGACAGGGTGCTGGATTCTAACCTGTTGGTATCTCAGAGCAGTAGCTGGAACTGAGCACAGAGTCACTTTCTCATCCTGCCGGAAGTTTAAACTAATTAATTACATACACCAAGAGGTCAAGTTAATGAGTAACTGCAAAAGGAATGTTTTACAGGGTAGAACCCAGGCTTAAATATGCTGTAAAAGGCAGGACAATGGAGACAGTTGTTTGTTAGGTTCTCATAATTCTGCTCATACAGGCTGGGATCCCCAGAAGGTGGTGGAATTACTGGGAGATGCTTTGCATCATCTGTGCTTGGAAAGGCTGGACTAGACTGAGTTAATCTTTCCGGCAGACTTGTTAAGCAAGACCAAACTGTACCGTCTCTACCTGTGAGTTTTGGGTCTTTTTTCTAGAAACTAAAACTGATTAGCACAGTATTTGCTCCACTCTGTTCTCCCCCTTCTCTGCCTTCCCCCAAGCAGTTGTCACAGCCTGTGATGGATGTGCTTCTCAGTTCCTCTGTACGTCCCCTCCCAGGCAGGTGGCAAAGTGACCACCGAGATTTTAATGGCCAGAAATGTACATGCTGACTGAAGTGCAATGGCAGCACTCTGATCTGAACCACGAGTGCTGTTACAGATGGAGAAATTGAGGTCTATGTGCATTTCTCCCTCTAGCTCTAGGCAGCCTCTTCTGATGAGAACTGCCAAAGGTGACTGAGCTGCTGTGAAACCAGACAGTGAGCGGCTTTATTGAGTGGAAGTCCTTAACACCCTCTATTCCTCTTCCCTTTAGTGTAGACACTAAACAGTGCTACTGTGGGAAGGATTTGAAGAGGAAACTTAAGTATTAAGAAACAGGATAAACTATATTCCAGTTGCATTGCTGATTATTTTCCAAAGGTGTGGCATGGTCTGTAAGGGTGCTGAGTGTTCTTCCTTGCACAAAGGGTTTCAGAGCAGCTTTTGTACATCCAGGATTTCATATGGATCACGTACAAATCAAGAGAATCTAAAAAAACCCACCTATTTGTCCTTAAGACACCAAGTTGATTTATTTAAAGATGGCTAATTTTTAAAAATTAATGTCTTAAACAAGACAAAATATTTCCACTGCCTCATTATGGTTTGTGTGGATTATGACAGCTGGTTATGACAGCTGGTGGCTGAATTTCTTCTGAAGAGCCAATTCAGAATGAGAAGAACAGTGAAGTTGTGGCTTCTGCTTCCTCAAAGCTATGATAAAGGGGTGATAGTTTGTGGCAACATTTAATGACTTGCTGAACAGGCACAACTCAGTAATGTTCGTACAGGGCATATTAACTCAGGGGAAGTTCCTAACCCTTAAACTGGCCATGAAGTTTAGAAGGGGGTAGGGGATGTTTATTGCCCCTGACCAGTAGTTAAGGCTGTTTCATTATATAAAGGAACTCTCAGTGCTGGGTAGAGAAGCTCTCAAACATCCACCCCTCTGGGGTTCTGTGCTTTTTGGCCGTTAGCATCACGGAAACAGTTCCAGAACGGAGCTGATTTCAACTAACTACAGCTCTGAAACACTGGTTTCAGGGGGAAATTTAACTTGCTGCTTACACACTGCCTATGAAAATAACCCAAAGTTGTGTACCCCCAAGGACCAGGCCACAGGGACAGATGTTTGTTCTAACATGCATGGTAGCATTTTTTATTGAAAAAAAAACCAGTAATGGAGGTTTGTTAACAGGATTCAGATTAGGATTTCATTATGGAAAGGCTGATAGCACTATTGGATCTATCATTTTCATTTTCTTGCAACAATTTTTGTAGCCTACCATCTAATAAATGTTTACATCACTTTTACTGTAGGACAAACATGCCATTAAAGGTTTGTACAGCAGCATAGGTATGGCCCACACAGCATCCATGGCCATTATTTAAGCAGGGAAGAAGACTGGGAAGTAAGCCTGTTAAATTTGCATTTTACAGAACAGCAGGACCCAACCAGTGCATGTTTGTTGTTCTTCCACACTCAGCTCAAGATTGTGTTGTTCACACTCCTGACAGGTCCCTGCCCATGGTGGGGAGGGTTGAAAGTAGATGATCTCTAAGGTCCCCTCCCACCCAAACCATTCTATGATTGTATGAAAAGTCATGCTGCACAACCCTTCATCCTACAACAGGCTTGGCAGTGCTGGGTTACCAGTTGGACTCCATTGTAGAGGTCTTTTCCAACCTAAATTATTTTATTAATCTGATTTTTCTGCCCTTCTTTTTGTTTTTTCTTTTTTTGAGACTGCATTTCTTGTAGCAGTATTACTGCAGCTCTTTACCAAGAAAGCCTGGAAGATTTTTTTTGGTAAAAGAAAATGTATTCCCACCATGACATCTCTCACAAAAGAACTTCGACTTAAAATTCCCAAGTTCTGTCACACTTCCAGTTATTCTTAATAAAGGTGTACACTATGAAGAGTTCAAGAAGTATTTGGGATGCAGGAGTTAAGGCCGTTTTCCCCCAGTCATCTCCCTCCATTCAAGTTTGTTTCCCAGAAGTGTTTGTAAATCAAGCCAGCAAAGATGTATTTCAACTCCCAACAGTTCCAGACAAGAACAACCGAAGAAAACAGCTGACATCTGTATGCTTCACAGGTCAGTAATGAAACACAACATCATGCATCACTCTTGGTTTCCAAGGCTAAGTTACAAGCAGTACACAGTGTATTCAAATCCAATAAACTTGTCTGTACATCATAGAAAGTGTCATATATACAGAAACCAAACCCCACGTCGTCCCCACCCAAAAAGACAGTCTGACAAAATGTCACATCAGAGAAAAAGTTGCTGTGCTTGCATCATATGTGCTTTTGATTTCATTAAGCTCACACCCAACAACTTAAAACATTGACACCAGCTGGGCAAATATCCTACCTGGAAACTACCCAAAAGGTACCTGAAAATATACCTAAGAATAAAGGAAATGTTTAGCCCTAAGCTGAAATACCCAAATGCTACAAGGTTCCCTTCATTTTTTTCAGAAGCTTTATTTTACCCTCCTCAAAGAAGGGCCTCAGTGCAATACAGAACAATGACATTGACAATTCTCATGTCCATGTCCCCAACCTATTTTGAGTATTGTTGTTCCCAGAGTTTCTGGGGGAAACCTACTGCTCTTCCCTTGTTGCATGTTTGGGCAAGTAAACCTAAGTCCAGGATGAGTGAACAACACTGATCAACTCTGCCCCCTCCTTAAAATCAAGAGTCACTTTGGCTGATGACAGAACCACACCTGCTACAATTAAAGTGGGGGTTTAATGAGCAACTCTGAGATTACAACATAATTATTTTCACATCTGCCATGATTACTGCTATGAAATTGCTCCAGTAAAAAAAATTATATTGAAGCAACATGTTTTAAAGTGCATAACTGCAGTAGCTACAGGTGAGGGTTATAGCATCTCCAATTATTACTGTTATTTCCTTATCCAAGCCTGTAGATTTTTCCTTAAACACACACTAAGTTTGTGCTCCAATTCATTTTGAAGTTGCAAAAAAGCAAGAAAAGGTGGATTCAATGCATCAATTTGCTGTTTGCCATCCACTTTTTGCAAGGCAGGTAGGGAAGGGATTAGCAACAATCCAGAGGTTCAGATTTTCTGCTCAGACTTCCCAGTCTCTGAAAATGGTAAACACCATTACTGCCTTTGCCTTTCAGCTTGACAAGCCCCTACAGCCCTCAGTTTTACCTGACACCAGCAAATTAAAGGCATAGCTAATGGCCAGCTCCACTAAGAATCAGCTTTACAGACCTTTTCCTTCAGTGCTTTCTTATGACAATGGCATTACAGGAAAACAAAGTAGTTCACAGCACAGTAACAGCATTAAGTCAGATGGAGTTCACAAGATTTAATATATATCCCCAAACTGAGGGCTGTCTCCCAACAGATCTGCATTTTTCCTGCCTTCTTAAAGCTATTACAGCTAAACTTTCAGCATATCCCTGCAGATCGCTGCACCCAGGTGTGGCCTCTGGAAATGTCCACATCTGTCTGTAAGACAGCTCAGTGCTAAGCAAGTGTCCCTGCCATCACAGAGGAACCCAACAGATCTTCAGTAAGTCTGCAATTTAGTCCAACAAAATGAGTTTTGTACTCCAAACAGTGCTGACTGTCAGTTACACCATTTGTTTGGCAACCAAAGCCGCAGTGTTCCCATCTTTGCCTTCTGCTGGGGGCTGTGGATATAGTTATAAACTGCACTTAAAAATACTCAGTCTGCTATTTCTGCAAGAATTGTAAAAATTTATTTCTCTTTCAGGCGTTGTACTCAGCAGCAGAATGCTAAGAAATACTATCTCTCAGGGGGAGAAGGGAAAAACTGGCAACTAAACAACTTTTCTCACTTCAGACGAAGTTTTTCACACAAACCTTAGTCAGCAGCTTCTCACTATTTAAGTGAGCTCACAAAAAACCACCACAACTACACTAGCAGGATTTATTGCCACACATAAAAGGATCAGAGTAATGTGTAGCTTTGTTGACTCAAAATTAATAATTTTCCCTGACAGAGGCCTTCCTCCAGAAGAACAAATTCCAGTCTTACGCCTTTTTTTAATATTAAAGTGTGCTTGTTCAGATTTAAGAGTATATATGGCTTAAGATTTACACGGCTGCTCCCTGAATTGCATGTCTAATCCTGCTCATCCAATTCTAAGGCCCACCAGGCACAGCAAACAGAGCACACGACACAAGTCAAACTCACACTGACACAGAGTCTCTGGTAACAGAGCAGACAAACACCCAGGGACAGCGCTCTGAAACCAGCTTGAACATCCATGCCCCTTAGTTGATTCATCTCCCTTAGTCTGAAAGAACCTTCTTATCACAGAAATATAAGAGACTCCATTTGGATATACAGGTGTGGTGCTTCTAAGTGTCTTTATCCTGCCAGCTGCGTGGAACTCCTAGAAAATTTAGTCCAGTGTAGAGGAAACAGAGAAAGTGAAGACTTATGTTTACCTAAAATCATATCTAAAATGGTAAAGACCTGTATTTACCTAAACAAAATTTCTTAAAAATTAAAAATCAAGCAGTTTACTATGATTCCTAAAGGCGATACCACTTAGATTCATATTTTGGGCTACATTTAACAGAGTACTTTGAAGAAATATGCCTAACACTAAACTTAGACACTTAGCACTCATGACTTAGCTGAATAATAATGTTGTTTTCCACAGGATTTATACCACCAAGCTGTCTATAATGGTGATCATGCAAGAGCTTCCTTGGGCAGGGAAGGAAAAAAAAAAACCCCAACAAAGAAGTTTAGTCCCATTCAGTGACTTGTTAGAATTGAAGAGACTCAAAAAACCTCTCAAGGAACCAAAATAAAAGAGGGTAGGAAATGAAATCACTATTTAATAGTCTGTGAAATGCACCTCAGCTGATGTTATTTACCTAAAAATAGCCATAATAAGGTATTTGAGGTCTGTTATCACTACATGTCTACATACATAAACAGCTTTCCAGGTTTACCTACAGTATCTTTGACCCCTGGAAGGTAACTGGCTGCAGGGTGACACAGGAACACGCTCTTTCTCTGCATCCCTCGACTGCACATGCCCCAGGGTACCAATGGATCAGCATCCATTTCCTTTTACTCCACATATTCATGCTGATCCACCACTAGTACTTATTTTCTCTGTATAAGCTTATTTGAAGCTTCAAACAGGAAATAACGCCAAGTGTTAATGATCTTGCAGCAGTGGCTGGGCAACTTCAGTGTGTAGGATGTGCATGGAATTTGCTTGGGCGAGGACAAAGTGCTTAACAAAAACTGCAGTAAAAACCAGAATGAGCAAGCTGCCCAGGAAGACTCCTATAACTGTGGAACAGGTGTCTGCTCCAAAGGCTGCAGGAACTTCAGCAAGTATATCCTTCACGGCGTCGAAGGAACCGTTGTTTGGCAGAGGGTCAGTACGCAGCAGATGACACAGCAAGGGGTACAAGTCTGTAGCATTCATGACTTCTTTGGTGGCATTCTTTCTGAAAGCAGGCCCCACTGCCAGAAAAAGGGGATGCATTTCTGGTATGATGTTGTCATACCCATGATTACCAACTGAAAATAAAAGATAGAGAAATCATCAATGTTCTGAAGCAAAAAGTAAAACCAGCACTGAACCCTTTCCTAAAATCAGCAGAATGCAAAAAAGGCACAGCCATCAGGTATTCTTGCAGAGGTTTAGAAGAATTCTTTTGATCCACAGCAGAAATATCTCCTAGCAAATATCAAGTCTCAGAACTACAAAGAGAAAATGCCTTTAAAAAAAACAACAATGGAGAGCACTATTGGAAAAAGAAAGAAAAAGAGCTAGAAAAAAAAGAGGTAAGTTCACATGGCAGTAACAGCCCTTTCAATGACACACTACCTACAGCCATGTTTCCTTGATTTTCCTCATGGAAAACCTCCAATTTTGCAGCTGGCCCAGAGCTATTAGAGAAAATAAAAAAAAAATAAAATATGGAGAGACAGACTGTTTGTTTGACTCTGAGTCTGAAACTTGCCCAATTTTGTGCACTCATCAACAAGGAAAAAGACCTCACTAGTGGGTCTCCAGTGCCCCTTCCCAACAGGGGAACTAAACATGAACACATAAAAGACACAGGCTTGAGAAGCTGCTCTCAGCAGCTACTGACACACTTGTTAAGTCTTGCAGGAAACGCTCTTGAGAGTCATAACCAGCAGCAAAGTGTAAAAGGTTTTCAATTAAGAAACTTAAGAACTGACCACATGAAACCTGTATTTTTCCTCCTACATAACCAAAAAGTTACAGTTCATGGACTTTCAGAAAATGTTTTTGTACTTCCAACCCAGCCTTACATGATTTAAAAAAAACCTATTCACCCTCTACTCACCAAATTCAGTTACAACTTTCTTTTTTAATCTCTCAGGAAGTGCTTGTCGGTTTGCTACATCCTGAAAGGTCCCAAGTATGAGGCCACTAGAACACATGATTGATCTTATCTCAGAAAGTTTACTGTTCAGAGAAACACTAAGTACGGATTCTCCTCCCCTAATAGTAGGGTGCTTCCCATTCCATCGGGGGAAAACCCAGAAATTCTACACACTTCAGTCTTCCCTCCCAGTCTTAAAGAAAACAAAAAATGAACATTGGTTGAGACTGGGAGAAAAAGTACCACATAAGGTCCCTGATTGGAAGGACACTGCAAGCCACTGTAAAGGCAGGATACTTACGCAGAAAACCATCAGACTTGTTATGTACAATTTCCCATCCTTTATCAGCCAGTGCTAAGATGGGCTGGATTTTACTGTTGTGTCTGTAATGCAATCTATCTGGAATCTGCTCCTTTTTGTATACAGTCATGTTGGGATGAGCGTTGGCCAAAGCTTCATATACTTCATCCAGTTTGCCTTCAAATAAACAAAGAGACAAAAGACCGAAATTAAACACACCAATATGTTTGCTGAACTAATCAGTAGTTTAAATACAGCTGAAAGAAGAGGGCAAAATGCACTTCCCCAAAAGTGAATTATAGCTGTAAGAGACAACAACGTGTGCACATATGTTACTGTAAGAAATCCAGAGGCTCATTCACCATAAAATCTCACCTGACACAGACCTCCCAGCCTGTTCCTAATAAGTGCCTTGCTAATTTTAGAAAAATCCCTCATTTTATAGTTATCACAATGTAAGCTTCTCACAGGAATGAGCTAGAAGGCATTCAGTTAAGTCTCATGGAAAAGGAACCAACTCCTCCTACCTCCATGTAGAGCCTGAAAGCAAGAGGGACAGTCAGGTCATTTTGTGTCTGTCCCCCACTTGGCTGTGATGGCAAGTGACACGTTTTACTAATTTTATTTATTTTAAAGCAGTTTCACTGTTAGTTGCTTTCCTTTAAAAGGGCAAAGAGAAGCCACTTTGTTTCTTGGCATTGCTGAATCATCCTAATCAGGGAACACATGACAAGCACACCAAGGGGCAGGCTGGAACGGCAGATTAAGGTGGAACTTTTGGTCTAGAACTATCAGCCAACAGCATGAGCTACTCCTCTGTAGTCCCAGTGCCTGCTCCTTTCCCTTCCTTAGTCATAGTGAGTGCAAACCCTCAAGACCTGTACTAACACCACTGAATGAATAAGCATTTTCCACCCCCAATTCTTTATTTGCTTATTTCCAGTTACTGAGCTTGTCTTTCCAGTAAAAGTCACTTCAGATCCACAACCTGTTGGACAAGCTGGAACACCAGTGCACAGACAGGAGGAACCAGAACACAGAGACAGAACACAAAAGCAAGTTCAGGAATTGGCACCTGAGCAATTTCTTCAATCCTTCCTGTCCATTTGAGGACAGATTCCTACTGAGGGCTATGCAGTGCACATGACAGACTTCTGTGAAATACCAAATTCCTCCATGACTTAGGGAAGTACTTTGTGAGACACGTGCAATCCAGTGGGACAGCTGAGTGCAGTGTGTCTCTGCAGGCCCATTTCAGTGACCATTTACAGCCTACATGGAGTTTTGAATGCCTCTCAGAGAAAAAAAGGTTGTGAGGAGGTGCCCAATGTTTCTAAAGAAACCATGTTCATTTTCCCCCTCAGTTCCTGGAACCCAGTATAGAAATTGTGAAGGAAAACTGGACATACATTAATGTATAAAGTTTCTTATTTCAAACTGGCATAAAAAAGAATCACGAAACTTAAGAAATACAATGAAGGTCAATCAAGATGACACAGCAAAAGTGCAGATATGAGAGATTGTTACAGCAACATGGGACTACAATCTAGCATTTCTATGAGTATACTAGTAATAAAGTTGATTTTGTTATGCCACTTTTCTATATGGGATGGCAAGAAGGAGAGGCCCCAAATATGGCAATGATTTTATTTAATTAGTTATTTTAATTAATATATTTATAATAAATGCAAGAAAAAACCCTAGCATCAGCAGCTATGCTGCAGGTACCTTCTTTGTGAACATATTATTAGTTACACACACACACTAATACACCAACATAGTTAAATAATGGCTTTAATCCATCTCTTCTCAGGGAAGAAAAATGCAGCCAGTTAAAGTAAAAGAAATTGCTGCATTTTTAAGCATTCAAATCTTTCCTCAATGTCTCACTAAATGTTATCATTCCCTTGGTTTAAGCAAGATAAATGGAATAACAGGTGAAGAATCAGTTATGTGCTTAACTATATGTTAGTTCATTGCATAACTGACAGTGAAGCCTCATTGTTTTATAATAAAAATAACAGCTGGTAACAGGGAAGGAAGGAATTTTAGCTGTGTTCAAAACTAATTCTTGTTTACTGGTTATATAATAAATACCTGAACCTCTGGGCAAAACCAAATCCAAGCTATTTCTGAAATCCACTGGAATTACTTTTTTAACTATTCTGTCATCTAATTGCTGCAGAGATACTGTTTCTTTCCATCATTTAGCAGACAGGAGAATCAAGTTACACATCTTCAAGTTCTCATTTCGTGCATTAGGGATGTTTCAGCACTAAAGTTTACTGTTACAGCTTCTGTTTTTGCTAATGAGAACATCCTGCTCAAACGTGTTTGTCTCTCTGAGGATGGAGCTTCCAAACTTGGCTTTTTTATCACTACTGAGGGAAACAGCACCCAGCTACAAGCACCTGAGTATGCTCAGGCAGCAATGGTCTCAGTTAGGACATACGAAAAATTTAGAGTATTCAAACTCAAAATGACAAGAGACATTTGTTTACACATAAAAGTCTACACAATACCCTCCCTGTTGGGATGTTAAATACAGAGTACTATCCATTAGTGATGCAAATGTTAGAGAATTCTTAAAAAAACACATTTTCAGAAGGCCACCTTAAAACTCACCTTCCAAATCAACAATTTTTCGTGTGGGCAGGGGTGACATTTTCCAGGTTAACACATTTGCACCAAATAGTTATAGCACTTGATTGTCAAAATAAAGAGTAGTACCTCTCTATTAGTGACACTAAACATGTCCTGACAATTCAGCAACCCTTCAATGACTGCAACCAGACTTCAGATTTTGATTCCAACAGTATCCTGTCCCATCATTATCACAACAAAAACAGTATGAATGTAATTGGCTGACTGCTCAGTGTAATGGGGAAAAAACAAATAGAATGAACTACAATAGCTGGCAGCTAATCAAATACCCAACAGAGGCTTTCTTTTTATCAAAGCTCCCCATCTAAGACTGTTTGAGTTAGAAATATAATTCTTCCACTATGGCTTCAACATCTTGATGAAAGGCAAGATACGTAACATTCAGGTGTTATCTATCCAGAACGCCATTCAGCCTTGATAATGCCATTAGATTATCTTACTTCTCACAAGGACTAAAGGACCTTTGCCAGTATTAGTCAACAACAGACAGATTTGCTCCCTTTTCATTTGAGAAAATTAATCCAGGCTTTTGACTGAGATAGCAAAAAAAGAACAAAGAAGTGATCCTGCAAGTACTCCTTGTTCAAGGCTGATGCCCTACAGCCATCTGTGCTGATACCACCACTTCAGTTAGGAAATTCTGTCTATGGTTTGGATATTCTCAAGTATCCCTTCAAAGACTGTTACCTGCTGCAGCTCCTACCTTCTTTTGGCAAAATGGCTACTGCAGGAGAATGGTCAATAACTTCATAGAGCTCTCTGTCCACATACTGATCAAGCTCAATGAGCCTTTCTGAGGATGACTGTGACATTCCATGATCACTGGTGATTATGACATTTATCACACCCCACAGCTTCGCCGCCTTCAGCTCAGAGATGAGATATCCCAGTTTGCTGTCAATATCAGTAATTACCGGTCCCATAAGTGGGTTATCTGGGCCCAGAAGATGTCCCAGTTCATCAGGCTGTTCCCAGTACAGGAGACCAAAGTTTATGGGTTCTTCTGATGTAAACCACTCAATAAGCTTTGCAACTCTGTTTTCAAAGGGAACGGATTCATTGTAGGGCATATAATGTGTGGGCAAGACTCCGTGTATTTTCACATCTGTTCCAGGCCACATAGCAGCGCCAGATTTGTGTCCTTTCCTCTGGTTCGTTACCCATATTGGGCTGGCCTCTTCCCAGAACTTGGAGTTATGGGTATTCATTTTGTTCAGGGAGAAAGTTTCATTCAGAACAGGATCATACATCTCATTAGCGACGATGCCGTGGCTCTCTGCATAGAGACCGGTCACCAGGGTGTAATGGTTAGGGTACGTTTTCGTTATAAACACATTAGTGACCCGTTTGACATGAACCCCATTCTCTATGGCATAATGAAAATTGGGAGTTGAGACTTTATAGATGTAATCCCATCGAAATCCATCAAAAGATACCAGCAGCACTCTGGGCTGGGCTCGCTGGAGAGACAGCGCACTTTGAAGAAATAGCGAGAAAATTCCCAGGACTTTCCAGTACCAACTCATGGCTGTTCTGGAAGGTATCTGTCCCCTCTTCAGAGGCAACATGGCATCTGCTGAGTGGAGACAGAAGATTTGTTTGTGTTAACCTGTTTTGACAAAGTCATAACTTAGTTTCAAAAATGAGCAGCTAAAATATTCCTTGTATTTATACCTTATGTGTTTTACAAGAGCATGTACTGACAGGACAAGGGAGAATGGCTTTAACTGACAGACAGCAGGGTTAGTTTAGGTATTACGAAAAAATTCTCTGCTGTGAGGGTGCTGAGTTCCTGGCACAGGTCGCTCAGAGCAGCTGTGGATGCCCCATCCCTGAAAGTGTTCCAGGCCAGGTTGGACAGGGCTTGGAGCAACCTGGGATAGTGGAAGGTGTCCCTGCCCATGGCAGGGGATTGGAACTAGAGGGCCTTTAAGGTCCCTTCCAACCCAAACCATTCTGTGATTCTAATTCTGTTGATTTTGACTATTTCTACCTATGACTGAAATTCATTCTCTAACAGAATGACATAATATGACACATAATTTCATATTGTATTGGGTTGTACTCTCCTGCCCCAGTTTCCTTCTGCCTTCCCCAAACACCTTCTTGTTCAAAAGTCAGTTTTTTACTCAAAGCAGGATCCCTGTAAGAACCCTCACATGGGACTTTCCAGTCTGTAACTGACCTAAAATTTCATGCTAATATTCCCCATTTCTTGCTTTTCTTGCTCAACAGCATAATTTAACCCCAAGATCAGATACTGCTCAATCCAGTCCTGCACCAACACTCCACACAGTTCCCTTTATGTTCCCATTTTTTGGCAATCCCCTGGTACAATTCACTATTTGAAATTCAGCTGGAAAACCGGTTTTGCAACAAATAAACTCATCTTTATATTCAGAGTACATAAGTATCCTAGCTAATATAAAAAGTTATACTGTAACAAGCATCTGAATACCACTGCAATAATGGACTAGGATCTGTCATTCTCATAGAATATGAGATATAGTCCATGGGAAGTTTTCCCACTCCAATTCCCCGATCCCTCTGATTCTCCTCAATCTCTCTCTCTCTCTCATACATGTATTTAAACTTGAAAAGAGCACAAGCACTGCTGGCTGCCCAGAGAGGTTGTGGACTCCCCATCCCTGGAAGTGTCTGAGGCCAAGTTGGATGGGGCTTGGAGCAACCTGGGATAGTGGAAGGTGTCCCTGCCCATGGCAGGGCGTTGGAACAGATGAGCTTTACAGTCCTTTCCAACCCAAATCATTCTGGTATTCTAAGATTCGAAAACTTACAGGCAGTCAAATGTGACACCAAGCCTGTGTGTCTCCCAAAATTAAAATCCAGGCCTTGAGCTTTGCTGAGAATACACTGACACTTCAGTCATGTAATTCCCCCTTCAGCAAACAGCACGGGCCCAAAGGTTACAGAATCTCTCAGTTCCTCCTGATAGGGGATTTCTTCCAGCTGAACCCAAATGAAGGAAGGGAGAACACGCTGTTGTGTCCACCTGAACCCCACCTGCCAAATCAAACGTGGCCCATAAATTCCCTTCTGGAGAGCGACACGTACGGATTTAAGTCTTCCCAAGTGAAATCAAACCTTTACCTCTGAATTTTACAATGATCTCAACATGACTTATGATTCCATTATTCTAATTCCTTAATCGCGTGCTTTTAATAAATAATAAACGACGAGTGGCTTGGGTTTTGTTTTTCCCCAGGCCTTCCCTTAGTGCTGTCCCCTGGATACAACCCAGGCACAGCTCCTGGCCCGGGGTGTCCCCACAGCCCGGCAACACAAACCCCTGCGGGCCCGAGGGGCTCCGGGGGGGAAGAGCCAGGGGCCTGCCCACGGCAGGAGGGGGCANGACACCCCCGCGGGGCCCCGCTGTGACCGGAGGGCGCCGTGTCAGCCAGGCTGCTCAGTGTCCCCTTAGGCGGCCCCTCCTCGCCCGGCAGCCCGTCCCAGTGTCCGACCGCCCTTTCTCTGGGGGAATATTCGCCTGATGTCCAGCCTGAGGCTCCCCGGCGCGTTCTGGGGCTCTGTCCTCTCCACCTGTCACTTGGGAGGAGAGGCGGGCCCGGCCCCCCGCCCCCGTCCGNTGGGAGGAGAGGCGGGCCCGGCTCCCCGCCCCTGTCAGGGCTGGAGAGAACAACAAGGCCCCCCCTGAGGCTCCTTCCCCTCAGGCCGAGCCCCCCCGGCTCCCTCAGCTGCTCCTCAGCAGACCCTTCCCCAGCTCCGCTGCCCCTCCCGGGACTCGCCCCAGCACCTCCATGTCCTTCCCAAGTGCAGGGAGGGGCAGGTTGTCAGGGTGTTGCTGCTGCTGTTGCTGCTGTATTGTAAATTAAACAGGAATTAAATAGAAACAGGGCCCTGGCAGTGCTGGCTGGGCTATGTCCCGACTGCGAAGGAAAGGAGCAAAATTTACTCTCTGGATAGCGGCAAGTGCTTCTTCACTTAAAAAACCCCAAACAAACAAACAAAAATTTACAAATTTGGTTTTGATTCTGGTGTGTTTCCATCAGCCTTTTTTCTCATCTTGTGCTCTGAGGCTCTAAATTTTCCGTTTAGTCCCTGGCAGATACTTTTCCCCCACATTCTGATGTCCAAACCCACAGCCTTGCCCTGGAATGAAGAGCAAAATGAGTTCATCCCTCTTCTTATCACGAGTAACTGAAGTTCTGAGAGGGACAAAAATCCAAGCTGGCATTCCCATTCCCTCCTTTTCTAGCTGAGGATCTGTGCTGTGTACGGATCCACAGCCCAAGCCCTGTGTGAACACAAACCCCACACCACTTCATGGCATTGTACAAAACCTGCATCCTCTTACTGGTGCATTGGAACACGCAGCTTATTAATCACTTATAGCTGGCACTGCATATCTGGTAAATATATATATATATATATATATATGTATAAGTATATGTATGTGATACTATCCTCCCCCTTACCCCAACTCTAGGAATTGGTAGGGGACAAGGTTCTTTTAGTTGTTTTCTTAATGTCTTTTTTTTCCCTCCTTCATGAGGGTTCTGTTACAGCTGTGAGCCCGAGAGTAGTCCAGGACTAGGGATGCACACTGCTGCTGTGGTTGGTAGAAGCTGTGCAGATGTGGCTGTTGTACACAGGACACTGAACTGGACCACATGTGTAGCACGAAGTTCATCATCTGATTCCTTGGGAAAAAGCAGTAAGAGTCATTAAAAACTGCACCTGTGAGTACTGAAATCTCTAGCTGGGTGTCCCTGAACAGCAATGTGCTGTCCCACGCTGTTATTCTCATTAGCTAGGAAAAATTGTGCTCACATTTACTGTTGGTTCAGGTTTAATTTTGGCCTCTCACTCGGATCCGGAGGTGTGGCGAGCTGCCTCTGCAGTGGCTTGGATCAGTCACTAGAGGGTACAGGTGTACCTGGATTTGAAGAACTCTAAATAGCTGGAAATCATAGAATCATAGACTCGATTGGGTTGGAAAAGACCTCCGAGATCATGAAGTCCAACCCTTGGTCCAACTCCAGTCCATTTACTAGATCACGGCAGTCAGTGCCACATCCAATCTCAGTTTAAAGACCTGATAAAAAATGATAGTATTTGTCTTGGATGCCAGAAATGGTTCACCATTATAAAATGAAAACAAAGCACGAACCAGGAGTTTGCTAATTCCACCAAAATGTTTAATACCATAGTAGATTTTCATTGAAGTACAGAGCTAATGTGAATATTTGTACAAAATATGTGGTTAAAAATAGTATTGATTTATAATATATACAGATATGTCACATCCGTGTCAGAAATGCAGACACTCAAATGAAACCATGAGTAATGCTTTTAAATCTACAACAACATACACGAAATATTTCTGCAGCTACCCACAGTAGGACAACTTGCCAAACTGACACTTACGGATCCGTCAGTCGTTACAGATGGCATTTCTTTCGGAAGTTTCTGAACAAGAACTCTGCTCTAAAATGGATTCAAAACATTTACCTTCATTAACCAAACAGTGAAGAGAACACATCTGTGTGACACTAATGTAGACACAACTTCCTCGCACTAGATAAACGATCAGTTACAATAATTTTTTAAACCAAGGCTGATTTTCTGGTGAGAATAACAGAGAAGTTTAACCCTTCTTGCTGGATACTCTTACTGATGTGAGGAAACCCCTGACTCAAGTGGGCCCTTAATACAGCTCTCAATTACATGGATCTGAATCCTGAAGTCTGTCTGAAGGTTCTGAATAGCTTCATTTTTCATTTGAGGCTGCTCAAACTTCACACCTTTCCCAGCCTGACTCCAGCAAGAATCTCCCTAACATCCCCGATTTAGGCTTTTGCTGTATCAGAACATACTCTTATATTAAGATGACTCTTGCTGTAGCCCCAGAACATCTGTGTAGAGACTGAACAAACTGACAGAAGGGGAGAGAGAATTCAGGCTGGTTTTTAAAGCTTTCTGAGCATCTCTGCAGTGGAGACATTTGGGGTTCCTGCCCATCCAATGGGAGTGCTGCTGCTGTTTTGCTTTTGTAACAGTGCCAGCTTCCCTCCCCTCTAAGCCAAAGCAAATATACTCTGTACTTCAAATAGAGCTGTGGGAAAGAGCTTTTACAACACTTCCTCCCTGGTCATTTTACCCCCAAACACTGCAGTTTACATGTATTTAAAAACACAGCATAGCTCAATTTAGAAAAACCTCTCCTTTTAAGAGGAGCCTGGAATATT
>VXBX01003004.1:135479-171810 GCA_013400415.1 Scytalopus superciliaris
TTTTTTTTTTTTTTTTTTTTTGCTAGCATAACTAGCAAAAAGTTATTCAAGAGTTTTGTGTGAGAGTGAGTATAAATGAGGGTCCATACCTGGTTTTGCTATTTGGTAAAACCGAATTAAATGTGATTAGGCAGAGGGGAAGCAAGGAAATGCAAAGGTCTTAAATTCACACTGGTACATGAGAGAAAGCCTGAAGTGGCTAAAAGTTTAGTGGTAAGATGTTTGCCACCAAAGAAGGACCAAAATAAATTCTGTAAAGGTTCTTTAGAGGATCTGAAAGCACTGTAACCATAATCAGCCCGAGATCCTGTGGGACACACAGCTCTCTGCCATTCACAGCTGAAGCTCCAAACCTCATTTCCCAGTGCTGACTCCAGTACCAAGCAAGATGGAAGAGCCACAGATGGCATCTCAGTTACACAGCATTTCAGTCAGGTCGGATGGAGAACCTCACTGTAGTGGGGAAAAGCTCCTTTGGTGCTCAAAGTGAAGAATAAACCAGGCCTCCTGCATTTCACCTCTAAAGTACTCCAGAAGAAGTTCACCATTACTATTTTTTCTAATAAAAATGGATGTTAAGGACTGTCCTTTCCAAAGGAATCAAAGAGCTCATAGTTTATATTTCCAGCAAGACTTTTTAAGCAAATCTAATTTTTGGAATCATGAACAATCACCCTTTGAGAAACTAAGTCTTTTATGCTAGGCACACACACACACAAAAGAAAAATCATTTTTCCAAATCCAGTATAAGAATTTCACAGGACAGTTATCAGCAAACTCATCTCCCAGTTTCCAGTCCTTTGCAAGACCCAGTACAAACTGATGCAAGAGACATCAAACAATTAATTTCAAATTTTATAGCAATGAATGTTAATAGAACTCTTTCCCCAGCCTGGCTGGCAGCTGCATGCCATGTTCCTTGTCCAAGCACTCACACCCACTGCATCACCCATGATTATAAAAGCATGGTGAGAATCACATCAGGTCAGGGATGTGTTTTTGCTCACCAGGGACTGTGCTACAGCTTTTTTTTTGTGTACACCAAGCCAAATCCACAGCAAACCAGAGCAAATTCACATGACTCTGAAACTGCAGGAGCTTAAAATGGAACATGGCATATGCTGCCAACAAGAGGGCTGTTTTCCCCCTAATTTCTACTGAAAAAGAGTTTGGCCTATGTCACACATTTAAGCATTTTGAGTTCTACCAGGGGTATACACCACACTACTCAGTTTATTGATATAGTTTAACTCTTTAAATGTTGCTTTTCCAAACGCCAATGCAAGCAGAACACAAAAATACCATTTGCCATATTTATTATTTTAAACTAAGCTCTGAATTATACAACTGTAAAAGTGATTAATTAGCCAGTAGCTTTTCAATACTCCTATAAAATATGACTAAATATAATATTTCAAAAGTATATACAATGCAATGGAAATGCTCACGGCATCTGTGACAGTGCTCAGACAAACCACTGGAATCACATCCTGCAAGGTGGTTCGGTCCATTCCTTGGTACAAACAGTCTGTGTTTTTACAGAAAGCTTTTTCAGTTTTGCTGAATGGGAGGGAGGAGGAAAAAGACCAAAATATAACTAACCCACCTTTCCCACTCAATTTAGGATCAAATAAATGCTACACAATTTATCCATGGGGAGAATTTTTATACTATAAAGCACTTTGCAGTAATTATGTCTGGTGTCTTGTTGAGGAAGGGATGCTCTTGCCATGTTTTCTTGCCAAAAACAAAGTGGACTAGAGTGTGTCTGTGAGTGTTAGGAATGGGGGACTTTGTACTACCTTGTCTTAATTTCAAAAATCAAGGCCACAGAAATTCTTTGTTGTTCTGTTCCAAAACAGGAGATTCCAAAATACCCCTTCTCCATGCACTGGAGATGTTTTCATGCTTTAAACTGTACTGAGGAAGTCATTAAAATTTCAATTTCATATCTGAAGAGGTCAGAAAGGACAAACAGGCAGCAGGCAGCAGAAACAGCAACTGTACTCTCCTGATTTCCTTCTTTTAATTTCCAAGGAGCAGCAGGAGCGATGTCCACCCAACAGAGGCCCCAGGGCATCGCCGCCAGCTGCTCCCACCGGCTCCTGCTTTGGGAAGGAAATTAAAAGGATGTCGGCTGTGTCACGGTGCCTCAGGAGCCACAATGTAACAGTGACATTGCATTCTTCCAGGGTTATGACATGAGAGAATCTACTGACACCTGTGAGGAGTGCAAGTCAGAATGACTGAGCTCAGAGATGCTACAGAAAAGCAAATTCCCACTGAAATAAGTAGGGGCTTTGCCTCTGATTTACTGAATTAAATAGGACAGTTCCCCTTCCAGATGGTCAGCATGTTTTGAAAGAAGCTTTCCTCCCATGCCAGGCAAGAACCAGCCTTTAGCAAAATACCAGCTTCTCTCAAGAGTCACAAATGCTGTGACTTTGTTGATAAGGACATTATTTCATAACACCTGAAACATTATCTTTATGATAACCACTGTTTTATCGTATACAGGTGATACATAAGTTTCGATCACAGTTACAACAGGCTGCTTTGAATGTTCATGTTTGCAGTTGTGTTTCTATTTCTGTGCTTTAAGCAATGAGCCGTGTCCCACAGCCTCTTGGGTGGCACTACACAGCTTTACAAAGCCCAGAGTAGTCAGCAAATGGGGCCTCGTTTTAAATCTCTCTGAAAATGCACTTTGAGGAAAGAACATTTAAGGTCCAGTGATTTAATTTGCAGTACCATTTTACATCATTTGAGGCCAAAGTCCTTGATTCAGAACCAAGTCTCTTCAAAGTTTGAGAGTATTGATACAAGGACAAGATTCAGCCTCCAACAGTCTTGCCTGTAAAAAAGTCCAGAGTATCACATTTGATTGGTGATGATCTCTGATCACTTATGTGTTTAAATCTTACTCCCTATTTATACTTGTCTAAACCCCACGGACTTCAGCATTCTGTATGTTCTCAAAAAAGCCAGTGGTGTTACCCCTGAAATATTGTGGCCAGAGTGTTTTCAACAGGAACATCAGGGTACATACAGTCCAAGGGCTGTGAGACCCAATTTGTTTACTTAAACCAATTCTAAATACATCACTGAAAAAATAATTGAAGTGAAACCTCTAGGGAGTTACTTTAAGAAAACTTTACACAGATATCATGAGGATATTAAAACCCCACTTTCTGTTCAGTCTCTGCTGTAATTAATGTGCTTCTGTCAATGTAACACATGCACCACGAAGTCCATAATGCAGTAACAAGTATTACATTATAGATATATGCTACATAAAGCACTACATCTCATCAGGAATATCAGGGGGCTGTGGTGGTCAGAGAATGAACTATATGAGAAGGACAAGTCCTCATTCTCACAATGTCCTCCCCATGCACACTGGGAATGCCATCTCCTGCCCTCCCTGACAGAGCAACACGCCTTGTTGTCCTGGAAGTGCCACCGAGCCAGGAACCCAGCAAGGGGAACTTGACCCTGCTGAAGCTTTGTAGCCTTGCTGCTAATTAAGGGTGCGATGGAACCCTCCCTCAGAAACCAAATCATTAGGTTTTATGACAAAAATCTTGATTCTAGAACCCAAGCTGACTTTTCAGATCCTAGAATGAGCTTCCAAGATGTATTTACTTATTTTAGCCTGTAAAGGATTTTAAACTGTGGAATCTCGCTGTGCCATTTCATAGTCACTTTGGGGAGTACAGCTGCAGCTAATTAGCTTAAAAATCCCACTGTACCTTACACATATGCTCAGTTTCTGCAGTATTAATTTCAGTGGAACTACTCATGTGCATAAATTAAGCGCATGCTTAAATATATGCAAAATCTGAGCTCAAATGTCTAGAAAATATGTTCTCAAAATGACAAGTACGCATTAAAAAAATAAATCATCATGGAAGATCTGCCAGACAGGGAATCCAGGATCTGTCTGCTGTCAGCCATGATGCAAACACAGAACAGTTTTTGTAACCCAGTATATATTGCAAGTGAAAGAAACATGCAGGACAGAGTGAAAAAAGGGGATTTAGTTGCATGCAGTCTAATTTCAAGTGTGTAATTATGGTCCTGTTTTCTTTGGCCTAAAAAAAGAGGAAAAAAAAAAACCCAACAAAAGAACTCCAACTAACCTCTCCTCACCTCCACAAACCCAAACTGCATACAGCTCAAAAAGGGCTTTGAATCACAGGAAGTGGGAAGGGAAAAGGGCTGAATATTAGAGATTTACGAGTAATTACTGACAGTTTCAGGGCTATTCACCACACCACTAGGAAAGCCTTCAGCCTGTATCATTACTGGAACTTACAGCTATGACAGAGAGCAAAGAATCCCATCTTAAATGAGCAGTCAGTCAGCTTCTCTTCCTCAGACTCAGAGAGAAGTACCACTCATACCTTGATGGAAGATAAACTGACAATCTCTGTTGATATTCTGGCTCCCTCCTCCTCAGAGAGAAGGACTGACAGACACCAGACCCTTCAGCAAGCGGCTGCCCCTCCCCTCAGCCAAGAGAGCCCCGTCTCACATCCCTGCCACCATGACAGAGCAGTGTTCTCTACAGCTGATGGTGGAAGAGGGTGGCTTTCTGCTGTTCCTAAAAATATTGGAAAGATAGTATTCCTTACAGAGAATTCCAGGGGCATGAAAAGGCCACCAAGCTGCTAATAGATTAAAAACAACACGCATACCCCCTTTAAGAAAAATAAAGGAAAAAGGGGAAAAAACTGCTGGGAAGTGAGGAGGGCAGAGGAGCTTGATGAAGGGCAGTAGCCAGTATACTGGGAGTCTGAATACCAAGCCTGATATCAGCCTAATTTCCACCCTGAACGATCTCTCTGGTAGTGGTGTTTCAGCATGCAAATTACAGCTGTGAAAAGATCCTCAGACTGAAACCCTCCCTTTCTTCTTCGGCTTTGTTTTGTCCTTTCTAGCTAGGTCTATTAGTTGGTGTGATATGGTTACATGTACAAAGATCTTTTTCCTAGCCCTTTTGTTACATAGCCTTGATTACTGTGAAGGGGTTTTAATGACCTTAATGTCCCGGTACTCAGAAGGCAACGGCTGCCTTTGAACAGAACAAAGCAAACAAAAACCAAGAGCTGTGCTGGAGGAGAGAAGTGCTGCTTCCGCCGGAGAGGCTCAGTTAGATACAGGCGGCGGCAGACCGGGGCGTCGAGTTTGAATGATTTTTGGCTTTGGAGAATTCTTTGGGTCCTCGTCTTCTTCCATGTCGCTGTCGCAGACGTGCACTACCACACTGGGAGTGGACTCTGTTCCTGCGTGCAGCTCGTATTTCTCTCCTGGAAGCAGAGAAAAGAGGTAGATCAAAAGCCGGCAGCCTGAGTAGCCACACAGACCGTGGCACTCCTGGATGCAGAACAGGACAGGGCAAGGTGAGTGTGTGCTGCTCCTAAACAGAGGTGAGGGCCAGCACGGCTGGGCTTTGCCAGCTGCCCCAACACACCCTGCGCATCCTGCCCCGGGGCTGTGATCATTGGTCTGTAAGGCACGATAACCTGCAAGCACCCTGGTGTCTGTAATGGTGCTTTGCCCCAGTACTGGTGCCGACAGCAGTGACATAAGCCCACGAAGTAGGAAGAGGAGAAAGAACATGGAAGTTCGTGGCTAAGAAGAGGAACTGGAACTCAACCTATCAAACCTGAAATCATGTCATATCTATTAGGTTGGGGCTGTTCTGTGTTGTTACTGTTGTTTTCCTTCACTTTAGGGTGGCTCCAGTCACATTTAAAGTCCACTAGATTCTGCAACTTGTTGCCCTCAGACAGACTTCAACACTTGATCTAATTTCTCCAGAAATAAAAAAATACATATCTCTGCTCCAGATGGATTTTGAGTTTCAAAGCTCTTTAGCTGGGGCTGTAACAGATTTTGTCTTTGCAGATGAGATTACACAGCAGTCTATCAATGCCCACTAGCAGGCTAAATGCTTAAACAGTAAATTACATTTTCTAACTATATACATCCCTTATTCAAGTCTCCACCTGGTAGTTCTGCAAGATGAACATGGCTTGGGTGGTTTCCTGCCAGAGTCCACAAGCAAACAAAGGACCAGACACAGGACTTTCAGTCCTGCATTCAGCCTGCTGGCACTACCTGTTTTGGGTTGTACATGGGATACAAGCAGGCATTGGTTATTAAATTGTAAGGAATTAAGACTTAAAGGAAAGAAACATTTCCTGCAAAATATTCAGAGGTGAGGAAGGTGAGATCCCAGCGTACCCAGCTGACCTCTGTGTCACAGTGTACCCAGTGACTCCTAAATGCTGCAGCACAGGCAGACAGGTGTGGTCTGATGGAAGCAAATGGCATTCCCTGCCTCAAAGCACTTGGAGTTTTCTCGTGGTACTGACTTTGATTTCTGTTTATTAACCACTTTGTGGCAGAGTCATTCACGTGAGGAAGGGGTTGCAGGCTTGGCCCTGCGTTAGCACACACAGTTCTGCGACTGTGCTCACGTGCTTGTTTGTGCTGGCAAATTCCTGGTACAAAGAAGCCTGGGTGGCTTGAGACTAGAGGACATGCTGTATTTTTGCCTAAAAAATAGAAAGGCAACTAGTGAATAATAGCTATAAGTCAGGCATCTTGCTGTGAGAAATATTTTACTGCTGTGATACCATTAATGTTGACATTTAACTGCTCTATTTTTGGCAACCTTTCCTCTGAATCCAAATTGAGCAAAGCATTACAGGTCTTGCTGATAGGCTAAAATATAAAAAAGAGAAATAGCTCAGTTGTGCTGCATTGAGAAATTATATGGTTTTTCTTTGCCCATTTTCCCTGCGGGCTTCAGCTAATTTCTCAGCTCTGGGCTGACGTCAATGCTGCCATCCAGCACCGAGGGCTGCATTGGTCACTGTCAGCGACAGGCAGCTCTGCAGTGCCACAAACACGCAGCACCGGGCTCGTCCTCCTACACCAGCACCGCTGAATAAATCAGATTCACTGCCCTCTTAAAAGGTAATAATCCCAGTTCAAATGCCACATTCTTTTACTGCTCGAATCCTTCCCAGAAGGACTCCTTCTGCTGAAAAAGAACAGTGGAAATAAGTACAGACACAAGGGAAAAAATATTCAGATGCCTCTGGCATGAGTAACTGCAGCAGCAATTAATGTCACTTTGCAAACCAAAATGTGATGCACTCATAAATTAGGTTTTTAAGGCATACAGTTATTTCTGAGCATAAATGAGCTGCAGACTCCATTCCATACTCAGGATTATTCATGCCTGCAGAACTGTGGCTCAAACAGCACAAAACCTTTCCATGGCTGAGCTAGGAACAGGCCAACAGTAACCCTGGGACTTCTGTACAGCTGTATCTTGTTCCAGACTGTAACTTGTTTGTGGAAAAACACTAAGGCGATAAGCACGAAAATAAGAATCTGATAGATACAGCCAGATTAGCCCTTCTGCTTTTCTCTATGCTTTTTTTTTTTATTCTTTCCTCTTAAACAACACCTCCAGCATAACAAAAAAAAANGCAGCAGTTCAACCACTGAAGTAATGGTTGAGTCACTGCCATCGACTTATGTTTACAAGACCTACGTTTTCCCAAGCTGTGAGTAGTAAGTGGAGTCAGTATAGTAAAAAGTCACCAACTTCTGTAGCCAATACCAATCCAGTACTTGTCCAGCCATCTCATCCAGCTGTCTCTGATGTGGCCTCATTTGTGTTCTCAGGCCCTGCATTGCTCCTGCTACTCCCACTCATCTGAAGAACTCTTAGAGGCTAAGCCAAAGGATTCTTGGGGGGAGCAATCTTTCTCCTTCAGTAATCTTTGGCCTATCTCTATCCTTTAATAATTAGTTTAACTATTCACATAAGATGACACAGCAATGGTAACTCACATAAATTTACTCAGAAAAGTATCACAAAATTTATCAAATGTACTTGAACATCCAGTCTGCCTTTGGGATATAACACAGGGAAGAATTAAGCTGTGGCATCTCCACCATACAGATTTGTCAGAAAATGTTTCTGACAACCCCCTGAAAAAAGCAGTGATGTTTCTCTATTCACTTGTTTCACATAAGAGAAACAGTAAGTATTTGGAGTTTCCCCACTCAACAGTGAGTGCAGATACTTTTATGTCACTGGACCCAGCCTTTGGTGACCACATGAACCATGAGCAAACCCGCAGTCACAGGTGACACAAGAAAGATGGCCACAAGAACACCACAAAACCGACTTACTATATCTCAGAATTAAAAGTAATGGCATGGGATTTTCTATCCCTTTGTGAATTACTACTGTGACCTTTCATTGATGGTGCAGCTCCTGTCAAATGAGGCCCTTTTGTCCAGCAAGGATGATGTTCATATACCTAATGAATAATGAACTAATGGTAATGATACTGTGTAGCTACTTCATCCCTGATTCAGACTCAGGAGCAAAGGTTAATGGGTTCAGAGCTGCCCACTCCATGTTAAATGTGGCATTAGCATCATAAAAATACCTTCTACTTACAGTCCCTTCATCCCAGTATGTTACAAATAATAGGGTGCAAATAACAGATGGTCCTCTGTACAGGTGAATGGCAAGGAGGGAAGAGGCTACAGCCCATCCCACAAAACAGCTCCACAGCTTGGATGTGCCATATGCAAAATGGAGGAGCTGCTCCCTGGAAGCCCATTACTGATGTTGGTGCAGGAGCAGGGGAACCTCCTCTCCTGACCAGGGGGAAAGTTTTCTGCATCCACCAGCTCTCCTGGTAAGGGGAGGGAAGGCAGAAGCAGCCACAGAACAGCAGGGAAGGGAAGGACAGATGAAAAGCTTTATCTATCACCATTTGTTTGCCCCTCCATCTCCTTTTAATCCTCCCTGGGAGTCATATGAAGTATGTAGGATTTCCTTTGAGTTAGTGAGAACAAACAGGAGAGTCTGGAAACACCTGGGGACAGGAAATTTGTGCGAGACACGGTTTGAAATCCCTGTGTGTGGCATTTCCTGGGCAGGGTCCTGCTCTCTCCCATTTTCCCGTTCCCTGAGGAAAGGTGAGCCAAACACAGGGCAGAGCAGGGGCAAGAGCTGTGAGTCCTCCTCAAGAAGCCCAGCTAGAGCATGGTAGGAACAGCTACTTCTGAATTGCTCAGAAATAAAAATGAAATCCAGACCCAACAGCCAAGTGGCACAGATGGCTGCCAGGTCTCCTCTGTGTCCCAAGAGCCACCACTGTGGACCCAAGTGCCACCATCTGTGACACTTCAGAATGGTGCTTTTGTAATGTGAAAAATGTATTTTACATCACCTGGAGTGTAGCCTGAGGTGCAAAGCCTGCTGGAATGCTGATGAGGAGCTGGGAAATGTGGAGAGAACCAAAACTGGTACAGACCTGTCTATATGGGCCACTGGAGATAGTGCCCAGCCTGTGCTGGTTTTCCAACAGTGCCTGAAGCTGAGGAGGTGAGTGGCAGCTGAGGGACTGTAAAATCACACTGGGGAGTGTATGGAGCAGGTAAAGTGCTCAGGACCCTGGCCTGTATTGTGTGTTATTGTGTAGCGCAGATCTCTCATCAGCATAGTCATGATGTGTGAATCAAAGTCATGGGACAAAGGGAATTTGTGTAGGCAGCAGGCAGGGACTGAGGTGGGCCAGTGGAGGCCAGGGTGGCACCTGGAGAAAGGCATTCTGAAGTGCAGAGTTAGAAAGTAAGGTAGTAAAGGGCAATCTGTCATGAAGAAACTGGGATCTGAAAGAGGCAATGGGGGAAGGAGGACAGATGCGGGCAGGTTGTGGAGTGGATAGGGAGAGAGTAAGACTGCTTTCCAGAAAAGAAAGGGCATATTCTAGTGCCAAGAGGATGGTCTGTAAATCACTGCACTACTAAATGGCAAGCAGCTGCATTTCCTTTGAGAAGAACAGCTCTGCTGTAGACACAGACTGGACCTGGAGATTCCCCCTTCCTCCCCTTACAAGCACTTCTCATATAAAATTATTTCTGGCCTTTCTCAGTGGGATGAAAAGACATGAGGGCCAAGACTACACAACAGCTTGGCAGGTGGGAAGCATTGCTGTAAGAAAAGGTTAGGTCCAAGTCAGGCCAGGCAAGGATACAACCTGGACCTGACAGGCAAACAGCCAACCAACCACTCCAGCTCAGCACAATGCCTTTACATCTTCATTGGCATTTCAAATCTGGAAGTTCTCTTGACAGCAGGAACGCTTTCCATCAAACTGATTAATGATCACACTTCTTTACTTGCAATATATTGACAAAACTGTAGGCTGGTGGTCAGAACCAGGCACAGTCACAGTTCCTGGCTCTGACTGATCTACAGCATTCCGTTCATGCCTCATTTAAAGTCTAATTTCTGCATCTGCAGAAAGTGAGAATATACATCAATCAACCAGGATCTTAATTAAATATGCCATGATCTTCCCTAAGAAGTAAATGCACTCTCGCTGATCTCAATTTAAAGTGGAAGGACCAAACACCAGCTTCCCTTCAAGCACAGCAGGAAGAAACCTGTTCCATTAGACCTCTGAGATGCCAGTCCGTCACTGCTGCAGCAAAAACACCTGCCCCAAAACTGAGCTTGGGAAAAGAGGGCACACAGCAAATCTGTTAACTCATTTCTAAGATGTTCACTATACTCTGGAGCAAATCTCCCAACGTTTTGCACTCGGGGTCAGTTTTGGTCTCTAATTTTGTGGCTATGATAATTATGGCAGCGCATACTGTGACAGGAGGTGACCTGTATTCATGGAATGGGAAAGGAGTGTGTCCAAGTGGTGCATCTTGCATTCCCAGCGAAGTAGGTCAGTAAACTCACCTTGTGCTGAGGACAAAGACATTGTTCACTGTTTACTAGCTCAAATGAGTTTTCCTGGTCCTTAGATATTTATTTTACCAAATCACTATATTTATTACAGCAAAGATTCCTCACAAGTAAAGACATGGAAGTCAGGCACTGACACTCACGGTTCTGTAAACAACTGTGCCAGTGTTTTTTGATAGCTGATAAGCCATAGTTACATTTTTTAATTGTGTTTCTGAATGAAAAGAAATATCTCTTTGCTGAAGCTACCAGTGCTATTTGATTCCCAGCAGTATGTCTTACTGCTGCAATACCGAGAAATGAGTGTTGGTGGGATTTGTTTTTCAATGAAATTCTAAACATAGTAAATGTACGACTGAGAACAGCAACACTATTTTAAACCCGCCGCTGCAGTTAACTAAAATTGATCCCTCTAACGAGTGCTAAAAATAGAAAGAAGAGAGCACACAGTGACTTTTCATATTGCTCCCTGCAGGCTCCTTAAATCTGGGTGAATTTGACCTTCACGCAAAGCTGTCCCAGAGTGTGGGACAATGAGTGATATTTCACATTCCACTGCTCCAGAACAGGAATTGATTTATTACCCAGCTAGTTCAGGAATTCGTTTACATGTTTCCATTTATAACACTGCTGCATCAAAGTGGAAAAAAAAAAAAGGAGGTTTTTGTTTTTCTTTAATTCAGCAGTTTAGAAGCAAAGTATCAATTCTGGAAATAATAATATGCTGTATAGTATGAAGTGTTACACCTCACTGCCTTTTTCTATGGGCTTTCCTGCTGAAGGGGAATAAACCACAGGAATCTCTGATGCTCTCCTGGTATTTATTTTCCCCCTGTGAGGCATCCCATGTGAAAAAGATAGAAGATAATCCTGCAAGCCTTGTGAATAATGAAACATCTTCCTGCACCCCACGCGCTCCAGCTCTGGGTTACTCTGGTGCAGTTGCACAAAAGCCCCAGTGAAAAGATGTCTGCAAGTGGAAGCTGCTCTCAGAGCAACCAAAGCAGCATCTCCAGTATAGCTGGGGAGAAAACAATTCTCCCATCCCACAAGAATTTCAAAAATAAACTACTAAATTTTCATGAGCTCACCCCTCCAATTGTTATTAGATTGGATCTGAAGTGTTTTATTTTGAAGATAATTTAATAAGCTATTTTTTCCTTGTGATTTATGAATGTAAATTAGATTAATTTCTAAATGATACTGCTTAGACCTGAAACTGGAATCTTTTCCATTTTGAAATTTTTAAAAGAGGATGCTTTAAGAGCTTGGAAAGAAAACCATTTGTAAAATGGCTTGATTAAATCAAAAGTAACCCTCTCCTAAGAAAAGTTTTGGTTTCATCAGATGAGCATTCTCTAAGGGAAAGCACTGTTTGAAAATCCCAGCTATCTTCAATTACTGGCATTAGCTGAAGATGGGGAGACAGAGGAAAGCCGGTCTGCATTACCCATTGACATCTATTCTATGTTAACAGAGGCTACAACTTACCCCCTTTCTCCTGCATACAGTTTTCAGCAGAAAATGAGCATTCCTAACAGAAATCCTGCTGGGATTGGAAAAGGGTAGTTCTCTCTCGACAAACTTGTTAACATGAGAGATTCTCCACTCTAGTGGAGGTGCTGTGATGCCTAAACATTTGATGAGGTATTTGCATCTCAGAATGCAGTAAGGAGCAGATGTCATTTAAAGCAAAAACTCCTCAGTTCATGGTTAAACATTTGTCCAGTTCCCACCTAAGCCATCAACTGTCTCATCTAAGCACAATAAATTCTGTAAGAAAGCTTTGATCTGCTGTTCAACTCAACAGCACTCAGGAGCTGCAGGTAACATACAATTGTGTACATAAATATGGCAAAACTCATTCTCAAGAAAAGAGCGAGTTGACGTCCATCAACTTATATCCAAAGCTTTAATGCAACTTACAGGCTTTATGCCAACTTCCTCTGAGTTTTTCTGATATATTTTCACCCAAGGGCCACAGGCTTACCTGGTCCAAGCTTGGAAACTGCATAAAGAAGGTCGTAGTTGATGACAGGTGTTGCATCATCTATTGGTTGCCACCCTACAGGTGGGGAGGCTGGAGGCGAGATGAGAAACTGTTTTGCAGGCTGTGGTGGTGCCAAATGAAGCTTGTCTCCATCTGTCTCAGAGGTCTGAATCTTTAAAGCATAACAAAGACATTGTTTAGTACAGGACAGAATCATGAAATGGTTTGGGTTGGAATGGACCTTTAAAGGTCACCTCGTCCAACCCTCCTGCAACAAGCAGGGACATCTACAACTTGATCAGTTTGCTCAGAGCCCTGTCCAACCTGACCTTGAGTGTTTCCAGCATCCACAACTTCTCTGGGTAATCTGTGCCAGTGTTTCACTCTCATTGTAAAAATTTTTTTCCTTATGTCCAGTCTAAATCTGCCCTCTTTCAGTTCAAAACTATTCCCTCTTGTCCTATTGCATCAGGCTCTGAAAAAAGGTTTGTCCCCATATTTCTCATAGACCCCTTCAAGTACTGAAAGGCCTGGCTGAATGACCCCAACTCTTTTAGCCTGTCTCCATAGCAGAGGTGTTCCAGCCCTGTGATCATCCTCATGTCCCTCCTCTGGACCTGCTCCAACAGGTCCATGTCCTTCCCGTGCTGAGGACCCCAGAGCTGGATGCAGCACTCCAAGTGGGCTCTCATGAGGATGAGTAGAGGGGGAGAATCACCTCCCTGGACCTGCTGGTCATTGTTCCTCTCACACAGCCCAGGACAGGGTTGGCTTTCTGGGCTGCCAGTGCACATTGCCAAGTCACGTCCAGCTTTTCATCCACACAGGATAGCTAAATGGAATGATTCCTCAAATCATACACTTCTAAACCCAAATGCCACCCAGGGAGGGTTTCAACGTCAGTCTCAGCAGAGAAGGTCTGGAGATGAATTTTGTCTCAGCCTTACAGATGGTGCCTCTGCAGTAAATGCACAGTGGGGGGCTGTTATATCAGCAAAGCTACACTGTTTGTGCCTATTGTCTACCTTCTCTGAGGAAAAGTACAAAGCTTTGGTATCCACAGCTGCTAGTTCAGACATTTTTGAGGCTGAAAAGATACTGTTGTGATCTTCTGGTCTAAATGCCTAAGTAAAAACAGACATTACACAAGAAGCCAGTAACTCCTGCACCATGGCCTTATAAGTAACTTCAGAAAGGGTTCTAAATATTTCATTTCTTTAGCTGAAGTGATAAAGGAATCTGTCATGTTCCTTAGTAATTTGCAACTGAATGTTCTCATCTTATTTCCATCTTACATTATCTAGTTTAATTCCTGCTCTTTTCTTTTATGTTAAAGAAGCTTTGACATAAATGAATTATACTACAGCCATACCTGAGCAAGGTTACAACCAGCTCGAGCTCAGAACAACAAACTGCATTTCCATGACATCAGACATGTCAGGATGCTGACAACCCTGCCATACTAGAATGGGGTTTGCCAAGAGCCAGTCTGGGTCTCTCCACTCCATGTTCCCCAGAACTTCTAGGTCTGGAAGTGGTTCTTCAGTCTGGCTCAGGCCATACACTGGTCCAGACACTGTGCTGCTTCCACATCTTCATGCCTGGAGATGACTAATAAGCCCTTTTAAGACTGAGTGTACTGGAGAGCACAGTGCAGATACCAGAATGACTCTGCAGGACATCAGCTTAGATAGGGAGCCTAATCACTATTGTGCACATTTTTCTTTTTCTTGTTATTCCAAGTTTCCAATTAATGTCTTGACTGTTCAGTAAGAGTGAAATGATTCTCAGATCTGCTTAACTACAAGTTTTGAAACATTTCAGGAAAAAAAAAAATCAGAGCGAGATCTAGGAGATTAAGGCATATAAAATGGGATTGAGGCAGATTCTCAACACCTAAATCCAACACTAAGATCTTCTGAACTCGTCTCCTGCTGAGGCTCAAAACAGCTCCTACTCTGACCAGGATGAAGAGGATAACAATTTAATAGCCTCTTGGGTTTGCTTGATACCTTCAAATGAGTCAGCTCTTAACCTCAGACCTCTAAAGGGCAAATCTGGCAGCTCAAAGCATGCTCAGAGACACTAGTGGGTATCTCACATGCCACAGTGGCCACAGCAATTTATTAAAATGCATTCAGAAGAGGCAGTGGTTGAGTTCTCAGCCCCCCTCACCTGTCAGTAGTCTGGCTGGAACTTAGTGCCCACCCAGGCTGTGGGAGGTCTGTGTTCCATCTTCTTTGGTCAAGGAGAACCCCCACCTGACACTTCCAATAGATGGATATAATCACCTATGCCCCCAGGCTGGGAGTGTTCTTCCCCTACCTTCTTTTACGTGAACTTAATAAATTTCTAGAGAATTCAATATTTGTAATTCATGTATTCAGTAAGGAAAAAAACAAAAGGCAGGAAGAAGCCTGACTGTGGCTCAGGGTTGCAGTCAAATAAGTAATCCAGCTATTTTTTTATTATTATTCACTTGGATTCTTTACATTAGTGCTGTTTTTATGGTTAGTTTAGAGAGTTACCCGCAGACAACACTCGCTGCTGTAAATCACCTCTAAGCTATGTAATTCTGTGTGTTGAATAAGCAACTTTAATCCTAAGTGGCCCTTTAAATTTACTGCAGACCCTCAGGGCAGGTACAGCTCAGTCAACATAAGGAGGTTTGAGTAATCTCTTAGCAGAGAGACTGGGCATGGGAGAAACCTTTATTACTTTTATTCGGTGTTACTGCACAATATTTCTACAAAAGGTCTGCACTAACACAGAAGTAGATTCCGGATTTCATTACCTGTGCAAAATACAACTTTAACTTCTTCCCTCTGAACTGTGTTTCATGCAGCTCTATTCTGGCACGAGCAGCTGATTTGGGACTGCTAAAATTTATCCGCACACGCCTGAAGCTTTTGAACAGCTGGAATGTCACACAGTCATCATAGGCACGGAACAAGCCTTCAAATTTCTCCTGCAATGAAAAAGAAATAATGCTGAAGATTAACTTTGTGCTCTGTCACTTCAGTCTGTATCAAAGGAGAATCTGAAACTGGACAACTGTTTAACCAGGAGGTTTCAGCCTGTGGCCTTTGGGGGCAGGTGTCCATGGAGTAATAAAGGCTCTGTGAAAAGAAATTGAGGAAAGCAATGGTTTGGTAGTGCTGGACTCTGCAAAAAGTCTGGGGGAAGGAGACTTCAAATTGAGAACCCAGCAGCTACTGAACTCCTCCTAAAAGTTGAGTGAAACTGCAGCAGTGACACATGAAATGAAACTGAAAGGGCACATGACTGAAAACACCAGACAACTGTGGGTTCATCTGCACAGAAGCAACCATTGTGCTGAATTACAATGGAGTCAGCAGAGAAAGGCTGGAACGGAGGGTTACATTCACATCAGCACCACAGGGTCATTTTGTATTGCATTATATGTTTTTCTGGATGTTTTGTCATTTAAATTCTTGGCAGATACATACTCATTCCTTGAGAGCTCCTGTAGCACCTGAGAAACAAATTCGATAACTGAAAATAGTGACCCTATCCCAAAGACAAATTTCAGGATGTAGAAATCCTTTCAAAATTACATGACAAAAACATGGATATTTCAACATTGTAAAAGAAAGGTCTGAAGTGTACCACATCCATGAACCTGGAGATGAAGAGAAATTCAAGGCACATTTGCAGCCTTGGAGGCTCAGAGCCACTGTGATTTCTCACACACAGAGGGCTAGTTCCACACCATCAAATAAAAGCAGTCCTTAAATCAGTTCTAGCACTTGCACAGGTCTTTTCATTCACACAAGCATAGATTCATAGAATATTAAGGCTGAAAGGGAGCCGTTGTCATTTAGTCCAGCCTTTGTATTTACCTAAATTTCAGACTGCCATCCAGTGAGTTGCACATCAAGTCTGACCATTTTAACTACTGCAACCAAGACTTGAAGTCTTAGAAGATGGACCATCAGCCAGAGCAAAGCCCTTTCTTTTTAACAGTGTTTGAGATGATTTGTCACACCATTTCATACACTGAGATCTATTATGTCAGGGGTTTGTATAATTACAATAACCTGATGTGGCTGTCCCATCCCAGGATGTGTTTAATGCCAGGCTGGATGGGGCCTGAAGCAACTTGGTCTAGTGGAAGGTGTCCCTGCCCATGGCAGCGAGTTGGAACTAGATGATCTTTAATGTCCCTTCCAACCCAAACTATTCTGTGTTTCTATGTTTTCTCTGCTATCTCTACAAGTCTGTTTTCAAGTGTGACTTCTTTTCTTCTCATTCAGGAAAACAATTTCTTAGCCCTTAGAGTGAATAACTGGTAGACACTGCAGAAGATAAAAAAGAAAAAGCAATTTATGTAATCTCACCAATACTTCAGTTCTCATCTGTTGAGCTTGCAAGCATAACAAAGAATTCAGAACTGCTTAGAAAAATGTATCCTGAAGCACAGTGCAGCTGCATCAAGGAGCACTAATGGCACTGGGGGAGTAACTGCTGTCAGTCTGAGACATTTGTTAAAGAGTTAACTAGGAAAACCCACCAGTTCCATGGCAAGGACTGCGACACACTAATGCGCATGTACCAGATCTCCTTTCATTCACTGCCAACTCTGTGGTCTTCTTCCCCATAACTGATATTCCATCTCTGGCACCCTTTCAAAGGAACCTCCCTGTGGTCTATTAAGCTTTCATGATCTTCATTTCATTCTGCCTGACCTCACTCACCTCTTCCCCTCACCGCAGGAGACACTTTGGAGGAATAAAAAAAGAAAAAGAAAGAAAAAAGAGAGGCCAGAGCTCCATGGTTTGGCTGAGGGTGACTAAAGGCACACAGCAATCCCCAAAACACTGTGATGCCATTAGGTTTGTACAAGCAGGTCTAGTCATCCCACCTAATGTCCAAATTGTCAACACTTCCCATCTGAGTTATGCCTTTTATCTGCTTTGCTGACATTTTTGAAAAATTCCATTTTCCTGAGCAGAAGGCTACATCCAGTGGCATTTGTATAAAGGTCAGCCAAAAGCAGCAGTCCTGTCCTGCTTGGAATTTTGATACTACAACCTTCACAATAACCAGGCTAAATGGGCTGAGGGAAGGGAGAGAAGGGGACAGGAGCCCAGCATCTATGGAAGGTAAGACTCACACAGCATTGAGAAACACTGTCTAAATTAAAGTGACTAATTAAAGCTTATGTCTCTATGTCACCTATGTTACTTATTTCAGACTTCTTCCAGTACGTTTTTAAAAAGCATCTTGAAGTAAACAAATACATACATAAACATGGTTTAGTGGGGGACTTGGCAGTGCTGGGTTAGTAAGTTGGACTTGATCTTAAAGATCTTCTCCAACCTAAAAAATTCTATGCTTCTATGAGAGATATGAACATATTTATATATTCTAGTCCCCTGTAATAGCTCTCAGTTTCCCTACAAGTCAACAATGAAATAATTCATCATATTAAAACAAAAGTTTCACCAAGTGTGGAAGAAACCATGCATGAACTTGTCTGGACACTGAGGAGTATCTATTATGAGTGACTGTTTATAGGAAAGAGATCCTCCCTGTGTGGATGCAGCAGTATTTGCCTGCACTAGCCAGTGCTGTGTGCCTGCCCTCTGTGTAACACAACCCAAACCCCACATCTTGGTTAGGGACATAATGCAAAAGCCGTGAGGACATGATTTCAAAGCTGTGTCCGAGAACAGGGAGCACAAGGAATGGTCTGGGCACATTCCTAGACAATACTGAGACTCTCTCTCATTAGGCACTGAAAGGGATAGATGGAGTATCTCTAAAAAGAGCTGATTAAGTGCTGGATGCCACTGCCACACTGGGAGAACTGTAAAACACTATGGACTTTATTCTGCTTACTTTTCAATTTGATACTGGCACAGCTTTAGAGATCCAGCTTTGATTAACGCTCCTAAAAATGCTGTGGGGAGGAGAGAAATCAAGCCTCTATTTGGTATTAATACAGGGCAGTCTATCCACAGTGGGGACGCTTCCACTGCACCGACTGAAACTGCGACTCCCATTAAAAAGATTCATACATCTGGATTTTTCTGTGTTTTCAGCTGATAATAATAATGACCTCAGCAGAGGTCATTAATCATCAACGGAAGTTAATGGCCCTCAGCTGCATCTTGAGCCATCCCAACTCCTCCTAGCTTGATATTAATTCCCAGGAAAGGCCTTATGCCTTAATTGCTATTGCCTGTGACTTCTAATAACTGCTGAATGTACTTATCTGGATAAAAGTCTTTCAGAGTCACTCCAATCTATGAGAAAATTTATCATACACATTTTAAAGACCTAAGCAAATTCTCTCCCTTTCAAGTTTTGTGGATAAATTATTCAAGACTCATAATCCCCTCAATTCAGGAGTTTTAAAGTGCTTTTAGGATTCAGTACTTTTAAAATGCTTTTAGAAAATAAGTCTTTAAAATTTCAGAGCACTTTGAAAACTTAGGAAGAAAAAGGGACATCCAAAGTTAAGCAGCAGTGATGCTGCTCTTAGAAGGTCAAAATGCAGAAAGTCATGAGTTATGCATTTATTTCTGGGATTTTGGAGTGTCTTCATCCGTCCCAAGTATGTCTCCATGAGGCACAATTAATGCTCTGGAAAATAAGAGAAGTTTTCATTTGACCAAGTTCTCACTTCTCCCTGTGGGCTCTGTGCCCTCTCTTCACCTCATTATTCCTGTGCCCAACACTGGGCACCTTTCCCCAGTTCTTGCCTGTCACCTTCTGTCAGTTCCCACCACTCTCACCTCTAGCAGTTTCTAAAATTCCTTTTTTTTTTGTTTTGCTTTTTAAATTAACCAAATTAGCACAAAGTAGGACCATACTAATTAAAGCTGCTGATTACTCAAGCTTGATGGTTATCATTTACGACAGACAATGAGAGAACAAACAGAGCACCGTGCAAGGAAGAAATGAGGGCTGGGGTGACAGACATGAGCTAAAAGCCTCTGAGGACAAGGGCAAACCTGTGTTCTGCTGGAGTACAAACTATTTCTACCACTAAATGGGACCATGTAAGTCACATGATAGCAGTGATCAGTGAGTTGCAGCCATAAGGAGGCAAACAAAATACTGGGTATATCTGGAAAAGTATTTCCAGTAAAGCAAGGAAAGTATTAACAGCATTATATAGAGCACTATTGCACCTCATTAAAAATGCAGGGGGTTTGTTGGTTGTATGCCAAGCAGATTAAGGTAAATGGGAATAGATCCAGATAAAGGTTATAGGGAGGTGCTGGAGCATGTCCAGAAAGGGGCAATGGAGCTGGGGAAGGGTCTGAAGCACAAGTCTGATTAGGAGAAGCTCAGGGAGCTGGGGGGGCTCAGCCTGGAGGAAAGGAGGCTCAGGATAGACATTCCTGCTCTCTACAACTCCCTGACAGGAGTGGGGAGCCAGGTGGGAGTCAGTCTCTTCTCCCAGAAAACAAACAGTATGACAAGAGGAAATGGCCTCAAGTTGTGCCAGAGGAGGCTTAAATTGGGTATTGGGAAGAATTTATTCATGGAAAGGGCTGTCAAACATTGCAACAGGCTTCCCAGGGAAGCGGTGGAGTCACCATCCCTACAAGTGTTCAGAAAACGTGGCTATGTGGCAGCTGGGGATACAGTTTTGTGATGAACGTGGCAGTGCTGGGTTAATGGTCGAGCCTGATGATATTAGCGGTCTTCTCCAAATTTAGCCTTTCCATGATTCTATAAATTAACAACTTACTGAATAAGAAATGAAAATGCTGGGCTTATTTAGCAAAACCAAGCAAAGCCTGAGAGAAGATGGGACAGTCATTAGTAGTTTACTAGAACTGTTCAGAGCAAGGACAAAGTGCACTGTATAGAGTAGAAACCAGAAGACTGTTGGCATAGAGCAAGTGGAAACAATTGGCATAAATATGTTCAGGCTAGAAGTTAAGGAAAGTTTTAAACATCAGAGTAATGATCCAGAAACAACCTTCCATTACAGCAGTGGCAGCAAATGACTTTTTTTAAGATGGAATTTAGTTGGTTCATGTGAGGGACTATGACAAAGTATCGACACAACGAGCATTGTCAAACATGACTGCCAGAATTAGCAAGTGAATTGGGTTCTGACACAGCAAGTTCCTGTGATTTATTTCCAAACATTTCTTTCATGAATAGCTCCACTGGTATTGTGTTCATTTAGGACAAAAGCCAAGGCCTAATTCAAATCAATGGAAGCCTTTCCACAGACATCAGTGAGCTCTGGATTACAGCCCTAGAATTCAGAACCCAAATTACATTTTATTATTCAATGTGTTTGCACTCATTATCACCCTTGTTACACATTTGATTTAGGAGATGGCTGTGATTTAAAACTTCAGTCTAATGTTTTTCCTAGAGTTTTGCAAGCAAACAAAGCAAGCATTTTTCCTATTTTAATTTTTCCTGTTCATTTATGTAAAAGATACTCCAAGGAACTAATTACAATAGGGAAAGAGACAAAATTTACAATTATGAAATAAGTTTTTCCTGAAATTAGTTCGGTACTGGATATAAATATTCCTGTAAGACATAAACTCATCTCTCAGAGCTGAATGTATTCTGTTTCCCCACAGCCACACTGGCTGCAACACTGCAGAGCTCTCGTGCAGCAAGAGAAGAGAGATGGAATTTGATAGAACATGTGGAGGCCAAGCACTGAAGAGTCTTGTAACAAAACCAATCTACCAACAGGTTCATTCCCTGTTAATAGCAAAGAGGATGGGCACACTGGTTACTTCTGGGGGTAAAGTCGCTAAAGTGACACACGTTAAAAAGAAAGGAAAAAAAGACAAAAACCCAGAAGCCTGGAAAATATCAATTGGATGCAACTTCAGGATTGGGATATGTCAATGCCACATGAAGGGCATGGTAGTGACCCATCCTGGATATTGTGCATAGTTCTGCTCACCCTGGATTAAGGAAGATGGAGGGAAAATGGAAGAGCAACAAAGACTGCAGAGAAGTTGTGAACCTGTCACAGGAGGTAAAGGCAGATGATCCCCATCCCTGGAAGTGTTCAAGGACAGTCTGGATGGGGCCCTGAGCAAACTGGCCTAGTGGAAGGTGTCCCTCTCCATGGTAGGGGGTTGGAACAAGTTGATCTTTAAGGTCCCTTCCAACTCGCACTGTTCAATGATTCTATGGATCTTGCCTTGGGAAACAGAAACTAAGGTAAAATGTGTTTCCTGATACATCCAAGTATAAGGAAATCAGTAAGTTACATCAAGGGAAAGGGATTATCTGAATTAAAGCAACCAACAGCATTGTTATGAAACAAAGACTGCCCACTAAAATATTTAGGCTTAAATTGAGGAGGTTATTTAGCACTAAAACTGTAATACTTCAAAATGCCATGGTCTCAGAAGTAGAAAAAAGGCCAATTACATTTATGAAAAGGATAGGAAGGAAAGATTAGAGGAGAGCAGCGATGCATTCCTGTGAAGAAAGGAGAGGAGAGACAAGAGGAAAAGGGACTCTGGTTTGTCTAATCAGGACTTTAAAGACCTGGGTCTTTAAATAATTGTTACAAGTGCTTGTAACAATTATTTCATGAGCCACACAAAACAAGAAAGCAGCTTGATACAACTCACATGTGAAAACTCCTTAAATGGCAGGAACTTTCAGAAGTCAACAGTGTAAACAACAGCCTCATCAATGGCCAAATTCTCTGATTCTACAAAGGTGAAACTTACTGGGAAATTCTGCAAGTGCATATAAAAAACCACTATTGATTCTCAGTTAAAATTCCAGGAGCGATGTAAATACAGAAAATACTTTAAACCAATGACGTTCATGATGATGATGATGAAAAAAAGTTCCTATGGGCTTGTCCTATTGCCTTTAAGAAATAGCAGGAGAATAATATACAAATTTACCATTCAGAGACCTCCTTAAGGCACAGGTCTATAGGTACTAGCTTTTTATTTTACCTGTCACTGGAGGTAGCTGTAGCTGAGACGGTAGCATCTTCCTATTCCATCCTTACCAGCATGACAGGGTATTATTTAAATAAAATATTCAGACTGAATACTACTGTCTGAATGTTGGTTTGCAGAAAGTTTCTTCTGTTACCAAAGGGAATCTCTCACAGAATCCCATAGCTGGAAACAGCAACACAAGAATGTGTCCTCCCACCTGTCATTCACCAAGGTACATTTTAAGATGGCAACATTTCTACATAGGAGATATTTTGAAAGGGGGGGAAAACCAGGGCATTTTATCAGGTAACCAGAATTACAAAGTATTCTGCAATGACCACCTGGTTACTGTGCTGTCTAAAAGCGCGTTCCTCACTTTGAAACTTGGTGAAAAGCTCTGCTTATCTCTTCCTGAGGCTTTATTAGAGCACCAAGACAGGGCTGAAAAGAGATTGGCTTTATTTCTTTACATTAAATACAGCAATGATCAGCATCTTCCAAAACTGCACAATTGTATCAGGATGTGAACAAACTAACCCAGGTTTGCTACCCCAGTGTGTTCAGTTTGTTTTTCTGTGCTTGGCTTTCTCTTGTTTTCAAGGGATGAAAGTCAGGTGAATTGTGAGCCAGAGATGAAATAATACAGTAAAGCCAAAATAGAATTTAAGGTTGGACTTTGAGAGTGGTGGGTTAAAAAAATATATTAAATCTTGCCCTTTTTGGTTAAATCAAGGACAATTTTCTTGCGGTATTGCAATCCTGATAAAGGGGATTCTAATGCCTTTAGGCTTTGCTATGTAAAGAATGCAGTTTGTATTCCAGATGTGATGCTAAATGACTTTGTTGCTCTGAGCTTTGCAGGGAACCAGCCCTAAACAGTCCCACATTGGCCACAAAATGTGTCAACACACAGCCCTGGTCCATGGCTCCCACATCCTGCCATGTCACCCTCACACGCTGGGGCTGTTTGGAGGCATCTGTGTGGAACTTTCAGATCCTGAAGAAGCATCAAGGGTTTTGCCTTCATGTTGTGCCAAAATCATTCTGACAGCAGAAATATTTGATGTAATGCTTCCTGCTTACAGATGCAGTGTCTTGTTCCAGAGACAGACTTTGGGAAAGTGTAACAGACGTTACACAGTGTTGTGAAGACATTTGTAATTCGTCATCCCTCAGAAAGTTGTGATGACAAAAGTAGGTCAGAAGCTGGAAGAAATTTTCTGGTCCCACCTTACACTGGGACTAAGGCAGTAAGAGCCATCCCTCACCACCAGCCCAGTGCATTACATGCCCACCAAGGCATGACAGCACTGCAATGGCACTGCAAACCTCCTGGTGAACAAAACAACACAGATTTCCCTCCTGAAAAATCAGCTGAACCAAATAAATTTATGTTCAGCTTCCAACTCATCAGCACAGCAAAAGGTACAGAGATAGCATCTGCCCCAAAGCTTAATGGAAATGGCATTCACATTTCGGAAGAGGCTGACAAATGTCAGGGGCACAGAATTTTGCTGTGTTGCCTTTTCTGTTTTTAACCAGCTCACATCCCTGTTTACCTCAATGTGACGCACATTCCTCCTGCTTAGCTCCACTGATCTGGAAACCAAAGGCTCCTTCAAGATGAAATAAATTGTTCCTGTGGCAATGCCAAGGGGGTGATTTAATATAGTTTGGAGACTTCTCAATTCAATTTCACACCCAACGACTGAGCTAAAAGAAAAATCCACACTTTACATTTCTTCTTTATAGGAGCACTGTTATTTTACTGTACCACCATCCACAGTTTTTCTGAGCACACTATATCTGAAGTACTCCACTTCCAGGTGCTGTATGAGCTCCCTGAAATACTGGAAGTGCTCTTTCAAACCAGCTGTCCAAGTGCACAGTCTATGACCAGATCCATTAGTTTCACCCCCAGTGCCAGGGAGTGTTCTGTAGAGACATCATTCTTTGTTCCCTGAGAAGCTACTTTTGATTCCTGTGCTGGCTACCATTTTGTGCAACATTACTCAACACTTACCTTTTTCCCCCTCCACCCCCCTCTTTTTGCATCGTGTTTGGCAGTGAAAAAAAGAAAAAGAAAGAACAGGTCTGTGGGGGATTTAATGCAACTTGTTTGCCAAGTAGCAGCCTTACATTTTGGCTCAAAAGTGATAAAGATAATAATGAAGACATGAAGAAAATATTCACACTGTCCTGAAAAAAAAAAAAAAAAGCCTGTTTTTGTTTGCTTTAAGGTTTAAAACAATAACTGAGTAGATAATGTATGCAGTGAACTCCAAGGAGCTCATCTGCATTGGATTTAAGAACGTACATTGCACAATACCAGCTATCGATTTTGCCTTGTTGCTGCAAACATTTAAGCCCAAGAATTAATTGGTAGCAATAGGAACAAATTACGGTGTATACGTTTCTAAAGTTCTTATTATCTTCATGTGGCAAACAAAATAGGGACGTAAAACAACCTTAATTAAGTTTTTACCAAAAGCTGCTACATTTATATCAGTAGGGGTGTTGCAGGAGCAGATCTCTACAGCAAAACAGTTGGTGCTGAGGACGTTCTGATCAGGTGCCATGGACTGACTGCCCATTAGCTCTTGGAGTGTATCAGGCACATTACTAGAGTGCATCTTCTATATTAATTTCATCTGAAAGGTGTCCAGTTCATGAACTGCTCTGCCATGTGAATGAAAAGCACAGTTAATGAAGAGCAACAGGAAAGTTGCCTCATGAGAAGCCCCAGCTCAGACTCAAAATTCTAATGGAGTTGAAAGCTGGTATCTCTCATAAAAATAGTTAGCTGGCACTCATGGAAAAGGAAAAGAAAAAACAAACCACCACAACCAAACTGAAGTGCTAGGGACAGTTGTCAATAAGGGACTGGTGGTCAAACTTGTGCAGGAAGGTAGGATTGAAATTACTCATTTGGAGAAGCTGTGTGAAAATTATTCATATTCATAGAATTATATAATGATTTGGGTTGGAAGGGACCTTAAAGCTCATCTTGTTCCAACCCCCCTGCCATGGGCAGGGACACCTTCTATTAGACCAGCCTGGCCTTGAACATTTCCAGGGATGGGGCAGCCACAGCTTCTCTGGGCAACCTGTGCCAGTGTCCCACCACCCTCACCGTAAAGAACTTCTTCCTCATGTTAACTGTATAAACTTCATGACCATAAGAAAAGCTACAAAAATATCCATCTTCTTACAACACTACTTTTCACTGCTTTACTGAGCTGCTGAAGTGTCAGGGGACACCTTTGCTGTTGTCAGTGACGCAGTATCAGGACACCAGTGTGCAAAATGCTAAATGCAAGAATGAAATATCACAAAGGGAATACTAAGAGCTGGGGAATATGTTTTATTTATACTCTTGGAGATGCAATGTTGTAAAACAACCACAAAATACATACTATTCATTCCCTGACTCTGTCAACCCAGTTAAACTAGAAAAATAAACAAGAACAAGCCATGGGACAGTTTAAACAAATAAAATGCTTGCCTTGCCCATTCCTGATTTACTATTTTGCCTACAGTGATCAACATTTATAGCATTTCAGCTGTTTCTCATCAGTCATGGGGAATGTTTTTTCCCTTCCCTCTCCCCAACACTGCAAACTGCACGAACATGACTAAAAATACAGTTTCAACTTGTCTGGATTTGGAAAGGACACTGACAATTTTGAAAGTTATTATGAAAGAAAAAAACCCCATGTAGGAGAGCGGAATAGAATCTCATCCCATGCTGCTCCATAAATGTTATTTAACCATCGAAAAAAGATACAAGGGGAAACTACTGACCCACCCATACACATCCTCTCATCATCCTCTCTTGCCTTCCTCCCTGCCACTGCAGCCCACAGTCAGTGGGCACCACCAGCAGTACCGTGACCACGCTCTGGTTGTACTGTTTGACTGTTTCTTACTCTTGCCAGTCTGTCTCAACCATCTGTCATTTGCTGTCTTACACTTCATTTGCAAATTACTCAAGCAGATCTGTTGTCTGTACATCTGAACAGCTCCTAGGAGTTACAGACTGGAGCCTCCCTGTACAATGAAGATGCACCAAGAACAGGAATATGCTGCCTCCAATTAAGTCTGTAGCAAACCTACATGAACTACATGTAAAGAGCATTTCAGGCTTAATGGTTTCCACAAAAGTATCAGAAATAAACATGCAAGGAAGAGGTAAAAAGAAAACTAGGAAAAAAAAAATCATCATTGGCCTGGGAAAGAGCAAAGGTGTGCAAAGGAAGAAATGTTCTGTTTACAAATGCGATAAACACAGGGGTATTGACATCACGTCCACATAGATCACGCTTGACCTGAGCTGTCAATGTTCACTTGCAGCCCATAAAGCCAACTGTGTCCTGGGATGCACCAGGAGCAGTGTGGGCAGCACGGTGAGGGAGTGTATTCTGCCCTGCTGTGGTGAGATCCCACCTGGAGTGCTGCCTCCAGCTTTGGGGCCCACAACGTAAAAAGGACATGTTAGAGCAGGTCCAGAGGTGGCCATGGAGATGATCAGAGAGATGGAGCAGCTCTCCTTCTGTAGCTTGCCAATGAAAATCCATATTCATCATCAACAGTCTGTTCCTCCTAATTTCAAATGTCAGAACTTCCATAGAATAAAATTATTATATTTATACATTGCACTGAAAGTGTTCTAAAGACTGCAAGTTTCTCATTCTCCCACATTCACTTATTTAGAACCCTCAGAGGAGGCTCAGACAAGCTATAATCTGCTGGGTATAATTCCTCTTAATGCTGTTATCACTCTGAAAAGTTTAACTGCGAATTTGATTTTGCAGATTATGGCAGAAAATGGATGGAAAGCACCTGCATAAACAGAGACAATACACTCTTCCTTCCATGCTGCTTCTCTACTGTCACTGGAACCCTCAGATCAGCAATGTCCTACAAAAAACTGAAGATGCTTTCCCCTTTTTAAATACTTTTACACTTAGAGAGGCTGTTTTATCCCCCATCAGAGGACACAATCTTAGAGGACACCATGATCCCAAGCTGCACAGATGGTGAATTACCAAAGAAATGCCATACAGTGGCTTACCTGCCTAGTGAAAAAGATTTCAACAGCGTATTTTCATTTCCAATATATACCACAATGCTTAATTGGCCTCTAGAACTTTATAGTGCTGTAGTCCTAATGAAACCAAGAATTTAGCACACCTAAATGTGTAGCCAGGACAAAAGGTTTGCCTGGACTTGGTAAGCAGCTTCCCAGCACCCAAAAAGGGTTGCTGAGATGACAGACCCAGTCTCTGTATCAGGTACAGAAGGACAGAAAAAGAGGCAATGGTTTCCACCTGCCTCAACAGCCACTCGTACCATCCACTTCCAGACAGGACACAGACAAGGGAATTTCAGTCTTACAGTGATATAATTGTTTTATTAGGCAGATGGAAGAAACCCCGGGGTGAAAAAGCAAATACTGCTGACCGAACTGCTCCCATGTCATTTTTCAACCAACTGGATAATTTCCAGTTGGCACAGATTTTGTTTAGAAACAAGAATTGGAAAGTAGACTAATCCTATCTTAGGAGCTAAAACTAGCACTGCTCTTCATCAAAATCATTTTCATTTCCTGATGTGAAAAATATATCAGTAACAGCATGATATTAAAAAGATACTGGACTGGCATTATGAAACTGAAGCTGCTCTCCACAGATCCAGAGCAATCCATAAGAAGAAACAAGCCCTGTGACTGGCAAGCAGAGTGGTAACAAATGGAGATTTTCTTTTTATGAACAAGTTTTTTAAAAGTAAGTAGGACATATAAAAATTATGAGTATCCCACAGTTTCTTGCCCTGTGGCAATGTTTCACACTGCCTGTGTGTCACAGAAAGTGTCTTGTGAATGCCCTTGCACCAGTCTGTAATGCTGGAGACAGATAAACACAATCAGAGAATAGCCAGAGTTGGAAGAGTCCTACAAAGATCATCAAAGTCCAATTCCTGGCCCTGCACAGGACATCTCAAGAGTCACACCCTGTGCCTGAGAGCATTGCCCAAACACTTCTTGAACTCTGTCAGGCTTGGTGATGTGACCACTGCCCTGAGGAGCTGTTCCAGTGCCCGACCACCCTCTGGGGGAAGAACCTTTTCCTGATATCCGAGCTTGACACAGCATAGACTCAAAGAGTCTGGCTTTGAGGTCAATGAAGTTTTCAAAGCACTAAAGTTTGGTGCAAATAGATTCTAAATGACAGGAGAAGAGGGACTGCCAATTTTGGGGGAGCTAGTCAGTCAAAACAATGAGAAGAAACCTGCCCACTACTGTGGTTTCATCTTCAAATGTCAGAGGGTCTCCCAGACCACTCAGCCTGATGTGTGGACTGTACCTGCACATCACTGCATGGCAGAAGCAGCATCAGTTGTAGCCTTAAGAACACAATTTACACTTTCCAATTTCAATTGAAATTGAAAACTGTGTATTTAATCAGTATGGGATACAAGTACTTAATTAAGAAGGGCAAAAACACAACAGAGCTGAACTTCCTACATATAAACCTCAAATTTTACTTAAAACTTTTAGGGGAGAATAAATCAACGAGGGTACCTGGAGATAAGGGGTCTCAACTGAAAGAGGACAGGATTAGATTGGAGATAAGGAAGAAATTCTTTACTGTGGGGGTGGTGAGGCTCTGGCAAAGGTTGCCCAGAGAAGCTGTGTCTGCCCCATCCTTGGGAGTGTTCAAGGCCAGGTTGGACATGGCTCAAAGCAACCTGGGATAGTGGCAGGGGGGGTTAGAACTAGATGGTCTCTAAGGTCCCTTCCAACCCAAACCATTCTGTTACTCTATGATTTTCAGGTTCTAAAATAGAGTAGTTTAATAGGTACCAATCTGCAGCCATTATCAGCCACATACTTCGTTTTACACACAAGTGTACACTCCCATTAAGCATCACTTTACCATTCTTATACCAATTACTCCCAAAGTAGATTCTCGTTATCCAAGACTTTTCTTTATGTTAACGTCCTTCTCTCTGCTTCTGTTTCACTAGAAAATATAGAAACTATAAAAGTACATAATATACTTAAAGCTTAAGCAGAAATGTTAGCAAACACCGAACCAATGACATGAAAAAAATAACTGTGTACTGTTTTTTAGGATGCAGAACGTAATGTCCTGTTTTGTGACTGCTACAGTATGCCAAGCTCTTTTCCCTACCCCAAAAAATATCACTACTTTGGGAGTCAAGATTGTGGGCACATGGCTTACATCATTACACTTTTTCAACAGTTTCAGTCTAGTTATCTGCTACAAAAGCACAAAATAGATACCTAAACATCCTGCCTGTTTATCCATGTATTAAAAAAAATAATCATGCAAAAATGCATCAACTTCCCAAACCTCTAAAATTTTAAGTCCACCAATTATTTACTTCTGTCTAACATAAGCAGCATACTCATTACTGCTATGGCCCAGCATTTGGCTTTACTCCCAGCTGTCTTGATTAATAAGAATTTTTTTAGTTCAGCAACTCTCAGATTCTGGTTCAAGGACTAGCAGTTGCCTGCAGAAAGCTGGCTGGTCACACAGCCCTCAGTTCTCTAATACAATCAGCTGTTTCTAAAGATAAAAGTACTACATTTCACACTTCAGTGGTTTTCTTCTTAGGCTCTGGAAACAAGATCACAAAGTGAAATCTCATTTTTAGACAAAAAAAAAAAAATGTGCATCTGAAAAGTCTGACCAGTCAGCAGAGACAAACAGTGCATGTGCAATAGCAAACTTAGTTAAACTAACTTAAACTGCTCAGGGGCTACATTAGCATAGAACCCAAACTAATGAAGGGCCACTCAACAGAATCAATGTGCTCAAGAACACCACAACAATATCCACAGCTCTTGGTCAGCTTGACAACAGAAAGTATCTGTCTCTTGCAAACCACAGTCCAAGCACTAAGAGGGACTAGATTTTTATTCCACAAATCCAGGCTCTGTAACAGCTTCAAAAATAACCCCTCACACCAATAACTGGCTGTGACAGAAGAGTGTAAATGCTGCCAGCCTGGCCTCTTTGCCAACCTTTTAGTGTTCTTGCAGGTTTGCCATGTCCTCTCCAGTCATCTACCTTTCCTTAGAGCACACTGATCCAGCTGTGGGAGCCCAACATCGATGTACCAAAGAGAGAGAATAAGTGTCTTCTGTGCATCCAGAAATTACATACAGGGAATTGTATCCTGGGCTGTATAAAAGGAACAGTGGCCAGCAGGTCAAGGGAGGTGATGCTCCCCCTCTACTTCACTCTACTGAGACCCCACCTGGAGTCCTACATCCAGCTCTGGAGTCCTCAGCACAAGACATAAAGACATGGACCTGTTGGAGAGAGTCCAGAGGAGGCCAGAAGGGATCACAGGGCTGGAGCACTTCTCCTGTGAGGAAAGGCTGAGATATGGGGTGGTTCAGCCTGGAGAAGAGAAGGCTACAGGAAAACCTTATTACAGCCTTTGAATACTTGAAGAGGATATATAAGAAAGATGGACTGAGGCTTTTTACCAGGGCCTGTAGTGACAGACAAGGGGCAATGTTTTTTAAACCAAAGAGGACAGGCTTAGATTGGATCTAAGGTAGACATTTTTTACTGTGAGGGTGGTGAGGCACTGGAACAGGTTGCCCAGAGAATCTGTGGATATCCCATGCCTGGAAGTGTTCAAGGCCAAGCTGGATGGGGCTTGGAGCAACCTGGGATAGTGGAAGGTGCCCCTGCCCATGGTAGGGGTTGGAATGAGGTGATACTTGAAGATCACTTCAAACCCAAACTATTCGGTGACTCTACATTTGTTTTAGTTACAGAATACTGCTGACTATTCCGCACTGCAAGCTGCTAGAATAGAACAGGTTTGCATCACAAAACTCTTAAGCCATTTCTTTTCAGGTGTTCTCCTTTGCACTAATTTTCATTCTGTTGCTTATTTAAAGATTGTTCAGAATTTTGACCTTGCCCCACCAGAACAGTGTCATCCACACATTTTTTAAGGTTTTTCTCTCTTGACTACTGTCATTAATCTCAACTTGGTTCCAGGAGGAAACATATGAGTTTATCTACCTAAATGTCTTTACCACTTGAGAATGAACCAGTTCTGGTTCAGACATTCTGTAAACAACTATGCACCCACATTAAGGAAATTATAATTAGTGTAGATTACTTATGGAAATGACTTGAACACTGTGAAAGCTTCAGTCAAAATATCTACATTCCACATCTCTTTAATCCCACTTATGCTGATGCCATGTCAAACAAAGAAGGCATTTTGGTGCCACATGATTTGGTCTATACAAGCCAGGCCTAATTACTTCCAAAGTACTTACAAACATATTTCCAAAATTCAACTCAGATAAAAATACCTGTAATTATCCAGGCCTTTCTCCCCCTTATCCTTCTAAACACAAATGCTATTTCTTTCTTTCCATCTCCCATCCTCTGCAGTCTCTTTGTAACCTATGAATTCTCAAAGATAATTTCAAAGAGTAAAAAATTATTTCAACTGCATCCTAAAGCATTCTTAGGTAGACTTTAGCAGGTGCTGCCCACTTAAATTGCTGTCCTACCTTTGTATTTTCAGCAGCTTTTCTCTGCTCTGGCCACTATTAGGGTTGGGGTAATTTTTATTAATTAAGCTGATTATCTGTCAAGCACTGTATAACACACATGAAATCAGTCACACCATAACCCCCTGCATTATGTATCTTGCTGATAATAGATTTGCACATTGTTTTTCCTCTTAATTTTTTATACATCACAAGACTTTCCTTGTTCTTATTTCAAACTTCTAATTGAAATTTATTTTGTGATTTTGCACACTTGATTTTTATATATATATATAAATATCCTTAAAGTGCTGTAAAGCAAAAGGAGTATCTGATCCAGCCCTAACAGTCTCTTAATGTATGTCCCATCTGTCCTTTCCATCAGGATAGATAATCTCCATTATGCATCTGAAAGTGCCTCCTTAGCTGCTAATTCTCATGTACCTCTTGGTCTCTCAGATAATCTTCTTAGGAAACACTATTTACCAGCCTGATAAGGTTGCTCAAAATGACTTTTCAAAAAAATAGTTTTCCTTGCTCATCTGATCTAAGACTTTATTTCAAAAGCTTACTTCAAAACAATTTTTACCAGCAGTACTTGCCATTATTAATTTCTTAATTGCTAGAATCAAAACCAGAAAATCTAATAAAATTACCTCCTCCGTTTGCCAAAAAATGCACTGAGAACATTCTCATTATTTGATATATCACATCTTACTCTATCACTTACTGTTTGGATACTTTCAATAGTTTAAAAATTATTAATTATTTCTAGTATCATCTACCACACTGAACAAAAACAAGGCAAAGCACACAGTTCCTTCTGGCATTCCAGCAGGATCAAACAGAAAGAAAGAGAAGGTAGGAATTCGATGTATTAAAAAGAATAGAATTGATTTCATTTTTTGGTAGGGTTTTCAAAATATCCTCTGTCCCATGCATGCACATGTAGCTTAGTCTATCCACATTCAATCATTTAATTCTTTGTGAGACATTTAACGGCAGAAAATTCTGAGGAGGGAGATGAAAGGAGAGCAGCAGCAGCCCAGAGTAACAGTTCACAAAGGGATTTGTTACCTGGAGGTGGAAGACGCTTTCAGGAAAGTGGAAAGCTGTCAAGATTAATTTAACTAAGGTTTCAATGATGCTAACACCTGCTTGGTGAAAGCTTTGTCACAAAGTCCTCCTTTTTTTAGACTATCAATGGGTTTTTCTGGTATCTTGTGTCATCTTCTGCCCTTAAATAATTCCACTAAAGCATGAGAACTCAAAGTTGTCTTCCACTGATTGTTCTTGTTTTCATCAACTGCCTTCCCCACCACTGTCACTCTCTCAGTCACAAGTCCTGCCTTCCCTCCCTCAGCCTCATTAAGGGTTTTCTCCACTCTTGGTCTTTCAACACAGTGACTTCCCTCCTCCAAACCCCTGTGCTCCCCTTCCTCATTTCAGCCACATTTTGCTTAAACCACTGCTTTCCTCCTCCCTCAGGCTGGAGGACTTCCACCTCGGACCTGCCCATTAAAGTATTTGCTTCTCTTAAACAGATGTTCCTCTTTGTTCATCTTTCTGATGGTGGGTGGGTTTTGTTTTTGTTTTTTTGTATCAGCACTCACAAATAAAATAATAATCCCCCAAACAAAACACAACACACATTACATGACCTCCAACACAATTAACAAGGACCCACACCAAACCAACAGCCACAAAAAAGTGGTGGTTAGAACAAATTTCCCAGTATAAGTCTAATTATTTAGACAATTGATACGTTTTTATTCTTAGTGGTTTAGTAATTAGTTTTCTCTAAGAAACTTGGAAAAGTAGCCAAAACTGAATAAACTTTGTCATGAGGCAAGAAAGTGATGATGCAAAGGATAATGAAACTTGAGGTTGGTAAAGTTTGAGCAAGATTTGTACAGCAAATAAAGCAATTATCTTTTTATCTCCTCCCTAAATGGAACTTCTTTTATTGAGAGGAGTAGCAGGGTTTTTTACTGTAACTTGTTCATCTGCTTCACACCAGCATGTCTGGCAGACACGAATAAAAGGACAAGTGGGATTTCTGCAAGGTTACCTCTTCTCTGGCCAAGTCAGGGGTATAACACAGCAGCAGTCATGCTGCATGATTCAGCTCTCTCAAGGCCTCCACCTTTTTATGGCCAGTGTATTACTCACTACGGGAGATGAAGCAGAGAGATTCTTCTGCGAGTGACATATTAAACTGCAGAAATTCCCCTGTACAGCTGCCTGTTGCTACTGCTCTGAGCACAACAGGTTCATTGGGTTTCTCAGCTCAGTGGTTATTATTTCAACAGGTGGGAGTATCTGGTGCTGCAAAACTGGAGGCTCTTCCACGCTGCAGTACATGGCTCTTGCTGAATATGAAGCTGCTCCTGCAGGATAAAATCAGTCTCTCCATCCAGATGCTGCCAGAATTTAATGAAGATTCTGAAAGGTAGCAAGTTTAGGCTACTTAAAAAAATAACCCAACCAAAATCAGCTAGTAGGTAAGAAAAATTCCCTGCTCTCTGGAAAACATCTAGAGCTCAAACAACATTTGAGACTGAACATCGACAGAGCCCAATTACTAAAACCAAGGATTATTAATTACAGCAGCTCTGATGCGTTCCAATCCAGTTTCCTAATTAGAAAACGTACTTCCTGATTCCTTAATTCTCCATCTGCAAATGAGAATAGTTGGAACTTTTTATCTATAACACCACTTCAAGGTTTTTCAGCAGCTCCAGGTGTACAGAACAGACACACTGCCATTGGAGATGCTGCTGCAGCGCCCAGCCCATCCAGCTGGTTTCCCATTCCACAAGGACAGTGGGGCTGTTTACTCCATCAGAGCTGCTACAACCAAAGGTTTCTCCTTGAATCAGCAACAGCAGATATTCCACATGGAGACAATTAAACATACCACAGGAACACTGTTGTGAGAAGGTGGTCTGTGCTTTCAGGAACTGACAACAAAACATAACAGAAATCAACCTGAATTCTGGATGGAAAACAGACTGGAGCCAAACTCGATGGCTGCATGTTCCTTTTTAGAAGCCATGGCAATGAGGGGGAAAAAAGGGGAGAAGTTTACTGTTTGGCCAGAAAAAATTAAATATGCAGTACTATTACTGCAGTTAGTGCAGTGAGCAACTAAGCTGTCATGCCCCGCACTGGCAGCAACTGAGGCTCATCTGCCTGTCCTACAGCAAACACAAGAGTCAAAACTCAACACTAGAAGTCAGCAAACAGAGTTACTTCAAGGAAGGTTGGACAGTACAGTCTCAGAAGTCTCCCATGGGGGAAATCTTAATTCTGTTGGCATTTACAAAGAGAAGGTGCTTATTGACACTTACGTTAATGGGGGAAATTTGCACAAAAAGCTCTTATATGCAATGCTGGTACCACTATAAATATCTGGATGGAAAACACACAGTCTTCCAGCAACTGAACACTGACCAGAGGCTTTGCTTGGCCGGTTTCTGGACCTTGGCAGCCTGTGTGTTATCTAAGTGTTGGATAAACTGTGGTGCTCTTCTTCTTCAGGACCTCTTTGCCAAGGAAGAATCCTCTGCTCAAGACCACACTGTCACGGTTGTTTGCACTCCAGCATATGATTAGATAACACCTTCCAAAGCAAACAGGCTGTTCAGCACATGAATGATTAGAACTGAATAGATTATTTAAGGCCTTTGGTAGAATCACCCCTAGAAAATATTAAAGGAAGAGCTGTCCAACCATAAAACATGTACATTAGTACTATGAACAAAAAAAAAAAATCATTAAAGATACCTACAAGGTAGACCTCTGCCTCAAAACCTGCAACTTCACTCAGTACCAAAGCTTAGTCATGCCAAGCAGCAGCAAACAGCATCAGTAAAATCGGAGACAAGAGTGCACATACACAGCACCTTCAGAGGAGAATGACATTAAATCACTATAGACCAGAAAATGACATGTCCTAGTTGTTTGTCTGGTTTGTTTTTTGTTTTGTTTTTTTTTTTGGGGGGGGGGGGGGGGGGGGTGGAAAAAAAAGAGAATTT
>VXBX01003004.1:171866-198150 GCA_013400415.1 Scytalopus superciliaris
TGTTTGTTTTGTGTTGGTGGGGGGGGGGGGGGTGGTGGTTGAGAAAAACAAAGAATTTGGATACTTCACCTCTTCAGGTTCTCCTTGGAATTCTAACCTAAGTAATTATTTAATGACAAATCAGTATAACACTTGTATCTGTATTACAGGTACCTCAATCTAGAGCGGTACTGATTAATTCTTCAGATCTGCTGAAGAAAATCATCATATCTTCATTGCTCCTCACACAGGCTGGGCCATTTATCAGCACAATTACAAGGTCCATCTTACCTTATTACCTGCCTTGGATTAATGCTGCACCCTCTACCAATGCATTCTAGCTGTTATTTATTTTCCTTTGACAAATTGTTCATTGTCTAGTTATGCTTATGAAAGGGAAATATCTTCCTGTTACTTTCAACAGAAAGGAGGATCAGAGAGAATACAAAACCGTCCGACTTGTTCTGCTGTTCACTGTTAGCATTAAAAGGGTCAAGAAGGAGAAACAGAGAGCTTGTCCATATTCACAGGTGTGTAAGCACCTGCAGCTGCCACTGACCTCTGGTGAAACAGCAGCACTCCCTTCTTCTGAGTCAAGGAAAAAGCAAATACAAAGAACCGAGGGTAAGCCTCAAGGGCATATCATGACCCTTAACTTACCACTCTATCACTTCTTTTGGAAAGTTCTTGAAGAGTTTAGTTGCCTTGACCCAGGACAAAGGCAAAGCCCAACCTATGTCTGTAACACAGGTTATCAGCAGCACCTTGGTCAGTCCCAGGTTTGCTGGCTAAGAGTCTCTCAGTGCTGACACTGAAGCCCACAGCAGGGCCAGTGTGCTGGAAACAGCACTGTGGCATCTGGAATACTCCTCTTGATTATTTACTCTAGATGAGGATAGACAGTAAGCAGAGATCAAAAGACATGTATGTCTATTTCTGCAGCAGAACTACTGGATCCTGCAGATTTCATAGACACAACCTTATTTGCAAATAGAAAGAACTACCAACTACAGCAAATGCCAACAGAAGTTATAAAGCAGGCCTTTCTAGCCATCAGGGTATTTTTGGTAGTCATGCTGTTGTTTGGTTCCCTCCTTAAAGCCTGTCTGTGGAGTCTTATGACTGTGCCACAGTCTCTTCCCACAGATGAAACTCACATGGCTAAGAAGAAGAATTTAAACAAAGAAACCCAGAAACTCTCCCAGCAAGTCATGCTTTCTGCCACTGGACAGCAGACAGTATCCAGAGGGACAGCTACACTCCTCCCTTTTTCTCCAGCTTTCTTTACTTGACTCTAATCTTAGAGCACTTAAACCTCAGAATATCTTTGTGAATGAGCCACTTAAACAAGTGGAGAATTGGAGAGCAAAAACCACAGGCATCTAGTGTGCTTTTGCCCTCTAGACCTCAGAAGTTTAGTCTGCTAAACCTCTAAAGGCAACTGCAGGGCAGTGACTGACCTCCAACCCATCCATCCCAAACAACTCCTATTAGCAGGATGCTCAATGGAGCATTGGAACCGAGTAATGAGTTTACAGATTGACAGAGATCCTGCTCCAATGGGATTAATCCTCCAAAGCAATACAGCCAAAACAGTGAAACTATTTCTACTATTTCCCTTTGCTGCCTGGCTCATGTCCACGTTGGTTTTTTTGCTGCATTAAGATAATGGTCCCATCCACATTACTGTCTTCAGATACAAATGTGATCCAGCTGGATCATTAGTATTTCTTCTCTGTTCAGTAGTGTCAAGTTCTCCCAATCCTACCTCACTTCCGAGGAGAATGGTGCATGTGAACATAACTGAAGAGAGAACATGTACAGTTAATCATATAAGAGCATGTTGCTTAGAGTAAGAATTATGAGTTTAAATTCTCTGCCATTGTTTCAGTGATGTCTGGGATTCTCTATTAGAAATAAACAAGGTATTCATTAACTAATTACTTATGTAACAAAGATCATTACATAAAATTATCATCTAGACACATCAAAAGAAGAATTTTAATTATCCAGGTGAACCTCAAGCAGAACTGCACTTCATGGTTTCTGTGGTTGCCTTTTCAACCTCAGTGGTTCCTCATCTACAGGGCCCTGTACAGTCAGTAACATGTTGATTAGCCTGACCCAATTTTTGGATTAGAAAAGACAATTCAAAGCAGCAGCTGATCAGAACTGAGGGGCTTGTTGGATGGATTCATGGATGGCAAAACCAACAGTGTCAGTGCTGTGAGCCAGCTGCCATTTCCAGGGCAGCCACACAAGCCTCTGTTCGTTGAAAGGATGAGATGCTCCAAATGCTGCAACTAAAAAGCTTTGCCTTCAGTACTAAGCAATTGCTCCTCTGTTCCGGAGGCCAAATGGAAAAAAAAAAAAGAGTGCTTCTGAGCCTGACTGCCAGATGCTGAGAGCACAGTGCCTACAATAAGGTTACATCTATAGGCAGAAAAGCAGCAATAAAGTAGAGCACTCCAAGCCCTGTGCCCAGTGTCAGCTTTGTGTAAGAACTGCCCAGCACTGAAGGGCCAATGTTCTTGAGAATTGGCAACTTCAAGGAGTCCCCAGTGCCACCTGCAGCAAGAGCTGCTGCTCCAGAGCTGGAACACACTGAGCTCTGCCACTGCAGGCCGGGCACCCTCCTCCAGCCTCCAGCAGTGGCCAAACCACCCACTGCAAGTGGCAAAGAGCATCCTTCTCCCAAGCCTCTTGGGAGAACCATGGCTCCCTGCAGCCAGCATCCTTCTCCCAAGCCTCATGTCAGTTCTAAACCTAGATTTGAAATAAAGTGAGATAAGCTGTAAGCATATCCTAAGCCCTAAACACAATCGTTGCTGACATCAGAGGACTACCTCTGCAGGACTAATAGCTCATTTTAGCAAATCTCACCAAGCACCACACCTATCTTTAATATCTGCTCTACCACTGAAGGAACATTCCCTTCACACAGTCAGAAGGTTCCCTACAAAAAAACTTCTCCCTACACCACAAGCTTTATCGGAGAAGAAATCTGAAGGGACAATAGCCTTAGATTTCAGCTGTCAATGCTACTTGTGCCTTCCAGCTGACCTGCAGAAGGGCTGCACAGAGGGGTACTCACGGGAGAACAGGGCAGGGGAGAAGGCAGGATTTCTGTGCTTTCTTTTGCTTTTTAACTTCATCTTCTGCCCCGATCACTTCTCAAAAACAGCCTCTTTCCTTACTAACCCTAAAGCATGATGTTCCCCACCCTATCAAAGTCAATATAAACATTTTGATGCCTACTGTGACCATACTGTCACAACAAAAACCACAACCTTGAAGTGAATAAATCCCTTTTGCAGACAGAAAAAAAAAATTCCTCTTTTTTTTCCCTGCAGTTCTCCAGGGAGTGATCAAAGAGCAATAGGTCTTCCCACTTTTAAACTATCAGTAGCACTGAAACTTTCACAAAGAGGATGCCCACACTGCTGGCTGCTCTGTGGAGAGCCTGGGGATGAGCACAGAGCTGGACAGGCTTGGGCAGCAGTTTGGTGACAACTGGGTGGAAATGAGCCTGCAGTGAGCTCTGGGTCACGCAGGACACACTGCTGGCAGCATCTAAGCCAGGCAACTTCAAAGTAGACTTAGCATTTCTAAGCTGCAGTGCAGTCTGCAGTGCAGTCTCCATTGTAAATATACCCAAAGTCTTTGCAATCAACATTTTAATTCAGGCATAAGGGAAAAAAAGCCACAAAAAGGGGCAGTTTTAACCAATGCAGACAAGGTACAGGAAGTCCAAGCAACATGAAAGGGATTGCAATTCCTGCAATGTTTCTGTAACCCTTTTGTTCTCTTTTATCTCATGTTCCTGGCCCACACTTTCCAGATGCTGCAGCTTAAATAAGGCTAATCAAAGTCTTGCCCAAGTCAATGGAATGCTTTCTGCTGATTTATGGAAGCTGAAATTCTGTTTTTTCATTGCTACTGAAATATGAACAAGGATACAACAAGCTCACTACAACTTCGATTTCTTGCATAGTCTTACACTGAACATGCACCAACTCTAAAATATAGTTGCTGCAGATACAAGTTCATATTAATGCAGGTAAATCCTACATGTTAAAAAATATGTACTTGAGTTGAAAAAAAAAAAAAAGGAAGAAAAAAAAAGAATAAGCAGATGAACATTTTACTCCTTTGAAACCATACAGGAAACACATCCCAGACTGCTCATCTGAACCATTCCTCTGAATTATTCACTATTTCATCTCTAAATCCAGTATGAAACTGTTAGGAAAAAGCTTCTTAAATTAAGAAGAATCTCTTGCTGCCAACACAAAAGCATCTGTACAAACTATACATTATCACACCTGGTAACAAACTAACAAGGAAATAAAAATCATCATAACCTCTTGCAAATCAAAGTAGTTTTATTTCCAGGTATTTCCACTGGCTCTGATGTTTGACTCAGAATCAAACAGAACAGACGTTCAAAGTTTGACCTCCAATTTGTAAATCCTTTTTACCCTGTTCCATTCTTTCAATACTGAGAACAATCAGATTAGAAACTAATTTTCTCTGTACCTTTGTCCTTTAAATAAACTGCTGAATAACACTGTATTACGCCTGTGAGCTCTTTCAGATGATCTGTGAAAAGCATACTTAAAATTCCTCTTTCAAACTTAATTTGCAGTGATTTTCTTGCATTAATATGAGAAAAAATGAAAAAGAAAATTGATTTCAACAGTAAGCAATTACACACAATGACTTTTCTACAGCAGTTGTCTAATTAAGAGACTATGAGCCCAGCATATCAAGCCTTTGATTCAAGCATTGTTTTTCAGGTAATCATATGATATGCAAGATGCACAACTTCTTGTGTCCTGTTACATTGCAGATGCACCAAAATACTTGCTACAAACTTTTAACCCTTTGCAAAAAAATTTATACTTGCACACATTATTTGAATCTGAAGGAAAGAAACAGCTAATGTTGAACTGAGTAGAAATACCTGAAGGTTATAAACATTCATAAATAACACTTATGGCAAGACTGATCTAAAAAGTGAAACTGGACTAAAAATAACTTGGCAAAATTAACAATGAAAGATTTTTTTATAAATATGAAACATGCATTTGCACAGATGTCAGTTATATAACCCATTTCTTATATCATTAAAGAGTAAACACCAGCCTATTCTTTCAGCTTATCAAAACACAGTAAAAAGTAGGCACAATTGCTCTCCCATATTTCTCTCCCCTAATTAAAAGATTTTTTTTTTAAACTATGCATCTTTTACTACTGCAGCAGAATCTCATCTGCCTCCCTACTCTGAATTGCTACATACAAATGCCTATTGCTCCCAAAGGCTTTTCAAAGAAGCATCTGTAACAAAAGAACTGTAGGCTCGTACCTTAACCTCCTGGTTGGCAAAAATCTCCACATCAACCCCACAGGCAACCAGAGTGGAAACATCACAGTCCATGCTACGGGCTGGCATCCCCCGCTTTAGAACACAGAGTTAGGCAAGCTCAGAGTAACAAATGAATGGAAGAAAAAATAAAATTTAAAAAAAAACCAAAACAAAAATCTTCAGTTCAGTATTGCAATTGAACAGTCCAAAATTCTGCCTCAATGACTGCAAGCTTCCGGCACGAGCTCTTTGCACTTAACTGAGTTGCTCCTTGCCTTTCCCCCGTACACCCACCAACTGAGCAGGCACAGCATAGTAACAGCGCTATTCCATCTCTCATGGCAATGACATCACCACAAAGACTGACATAAGCTAAATCTATTTTTTCAACCCTTTTATCTCTAGGCAGCACGGTGGATCAAATTGAACATGATTATGTGCTAAATCTGAACTCGGACTAAATCAATTCAAGCAGCGTTCACTGTCAACTGAGTCATAGCTGTTGTTTCAGCTGAGTGCTTATGCTGGCAAAAAAAAGATCGCCTGACACTGAAAGCTCCGCTCTGAGTGTAAATTAACCCAGCATTTAAAGCCACTAAGCTCAAGGTAGCGTTCACTACTTTATTGTACTTTAAAATCTACAGCAGAGCACTGATGAAAAAAAAACCCCAATCAACAAAACCCTCAGCATTCTGCTTTTAGTAGCTTTAAATCTTCTTTTTTAATAAGGCACGCTCCATAACCCCACACACGGGATTAGAGAACATCTAGTCCTATCATCAGAAGTGATCAACACACTGCAAATTTGATCCCAGTGCTTCGACACACACGTTGCACTGTGACTCATCCCCAGGAAGATCAGAGGCATGTCGGTGTGTGATTTGGAAGTCAATACCCCTTCAAAGAACAGAACATGAAAATTTCCTTGAAATTTGGGCTCTGCACTAGGCAACCTTTATACCATCCATCCATAGGGTTAACCCTTCACAAATGGAACAGTGTACAACTGAAAGAAACAGATACAAGTAAAGTGAAGATGCTTTACACCTGCTGACTCTGTGGTCTGTTTATTCTTTGCAAGTTTATCTTTTTAATGACAGAAATATCTACAAATTTGAGACTTCTGAAGTGGCCTTTATCCCACATCGGCACCATTATTTCTCCTCTAACATTTCATTCTTGTGATCCAGAAATTACTTGCAATTGTTGTAAGCCCAGAAATTACATTTATGGTTAAGTCAGATTAATAGTTAGAATTGAAATACGTAACTATTGATATAAATGTAGGAGCAGCTGATAGCTCAGTGTAAGAGACTGCTCTGCTTAATGTTAGGAAGAAGTTATTTGAAGTGAGGCACTGGCACAGGTTGCCCAGAGAATCTGTAGATGCCCCATCCCTGGAAGTGTTCAAGGCCAGGTTGGATGGGGCTTGGAGCAACCTGGGATGGTGGAAGGTGTCCCTGCCCACGGCAGGGGGTTGGAACTAGATGGTCTTTAAGGTTCCTTCCAACCAAACCCTTCTGTGATTCTGACTTTGCAGCTTGTACCCCGTTCTATGATGCTACACATAGTTTGCTATTGATATTTAAACCACATTGTCTAAAACTCCCTCAGACACAGAAGTTGAACCACGGTCAGTTCGGGTTCCAAACTACTATACCCTTGGTGAAATTCAAAATGAAGCAAATACATGAAGTTGTATCCACCAAAACTGTGCATTCAGGCACCTGAAAGAAGAAGCAGCTCCAGATGAGCCTCCAGCCAACCGAGCTTCTTGCCTTACTCTTTTGCCACCGCTGTAAATGTTTTTAAGTGCAGGGAATTCCAGACTAGTCAATGACAGACCAACCTCCGACCAGTTACACATTCTTTACTCCTGCGAGCCGGCAGGGAGGTCAGATGCTGATACAGAAAACCCAAAATCTCCAGAACATTATTTTCTAAGTTCTATTAAATCATTTCCCCACTTTTTAACTTACATGTATAGTAATCTACTCAGCAGTAATAACAAACTAAGATCCAGAACCAGGACAGAAACATATCCCAGCACTAAAGATTTTACAAACCCAGACTATACTGACCAACAGAAATGGATATGGCGGCACAAGGAAGTAAATTAATCAATATTGTTTATTATTATCAACTGCTCTGTAAACTGGTCACTTAATCACTGTCAAGATTTTTCATAAACCACTTTCTAAAAAGAATTGAAGTTAACATTTTTGTGCGTGTTTAGAGGAACTTTTATTAATACATTCATATAAAATATAAAAGTGACAACAGAGAAAAAAAGCCATAAAGATGCCTGACTGAAGTTCTATGCAGACAGCAATGGAAAAATCATGGCATCAGAAAACTGAGAAGTTACTAAGTGGTTATCCAAGAGCTGAAAGGAAACACTGAAAGCAAGGATGAGTCATATGCATCTGAGCCTACTGAAAGTTTTAGCAGTAATGAACCAAACGGACAAAAACATAACATCTGAAAAAGGAAAAGATCAAGAATTAGACACTCCTGGTCACTAAGGTCTATAAAGGCACCCAAAGTGAAAGCAATGCCTGGCCCGAGTGCAGTTTCATAGCAGTGATGGAAAAAAGATCTTACAACATAGAGCCACATTGGATAGTTCCATAATAGTTTATTTCCTTTTTTCACTTTTGAAACACCTATCAATTTCAATAGCCTTCTTCTTATGAAAACTGGTAACTGATGCACAAACAGACCTGTTCCACTTCATGATTATTCCTGCACTTCATCTCCTTTCAGAAGAGAATCACTGCAATTTTTCTACTCCATATGAGTAAGAAAACCTTACTGAGATCACAACTACTTTCATTTTTTGCTTTTTCTTGCCTATTCCAAAGCATAACCTATTTTTTCCCCCTAAAAACCACTCTATATCACTAGGGTATTTTAGTGAGCTCTTTACAAAAATAACCTAGTTGTTTTTGCTTCTCAAAAACCAAGATTACCTAACAGAAGAACTCTACAAAGCTTTTGAGTACTTCAAGTTACATCTTTCAATATATGTCATATTCTATTTGTTACTTCTCACTTCTCATTTGAAAACAAGATGTAGTTCTATGTGAAATTTTTTTCAGGGCATTCTACAACTGTTTATAGCCTCACCTAATGTTAATAAAAAGTTATTATTGGACAATTAAAAACTGATTAATATTGACTTATTTCTACAGTTGAGGAGACTTGTTTTTCAACAAAATTTAAAGAAAAAGCATGTCAATTTCTTTCAGAAAAAATCTTAACTCTGGCTCTAGATGGTCCTGCTAAATTCAGCTCACCAAACTCCCAAGAAAGACAATGAAGCCATATTTCATGTATATTTTAAAGTATGAGATTTAATAAATAGAAATTGATATAGACACACATGCACCTCAGCATATTACTGATACTCATTCAGGAGATTCTTCAATCACAAACTGTACTAATCACAGCTTTTGCGCTAAGACGTGCAAAGAAAGCCATTCCTTTGTTGGCAGGTGCTAAGCCAAAGGATTTGTGGATCATGTATACACCTAAAAGCTTCACCTGAAAGCTAAAGGCTAGACAATATCTATAACTAATTAATACCGACCAACAGAAGCAGATTTTTTTTCAGGTTTTGAGCATAGAAACAATTGTGCAGGGAATTAAATGGGCACTGCTCGCTGTGTGTGAATAGTTCAGGGCGGGTGAATTTAGGAGCAGTTGAGATCCACCTGTATAACTAGGCTGAGTATGGAAATACCAGGTTCTCACAGTTCCATGTATCGGCACCAGACAGGTTCTAGAACTCAAGAGTAATATTCCAGGTGGTATTGTTCCTTCACAAGCACCAGAGTAACCTCACAGCATCACCAGACTGATGATTAACACTTGATGATCATGTCTCACGCTTGAATCAGCCTTCAAAAAGACAAAAAGCTTCCCCGTCAGAAGGAAAACAAGCCATGTTGTTCCAGACAGGGACAATCCTGCATTCTGGATTTGTACAGTGCCTGAGATAACACAGCCCTAATCTACAACCTGGAGTTGTTTTTCTGCTGCACTTACAGCTGTGTCTCAGCTCAATACATACAAGTAGAATCACAGATTTAAGACTTTTCAGGCTCAACTGTCAAGTCATCAAAACAACTTTTGCAAAATCCTGACCTTCGTTTTGCAGGCAAACTATTACTGATTTAGCCTGAGGGAAACTTCACCGGCTCTGGACCACACAGTAACAGCAGTCACGTTGCAGCCAAGACCAGCAGCTAAATTAAGAAAAAAACATGAATTTTTTTGCTCACTGAATGAAGCTGGTGCTCATTATTATAAGTACTAGAAGGGTTATTTCTGTAGCAGCCCTGTTTGCAGGTACAAACCATATTAAGGCACTGCACAACTCCAGAGAAATAAAAAGCAACCCCGTATGAATGGCCCTTTGGGGTTTGATTGGAACACTGCAAACAGACTCACATTATGGCTGATTCAAATCTTTTTAATGATGTGCATCAATATTGATCTCATTCAGCCTGCTACACAAGTCAACAGTATTTAAACCTTGCATCTACCTGTTGCTGGGAACATATCTTTACAAATATAATGTGCATATTTACAAATAATCTACAAAATCTACAAATACAGTTCACAAATAAAAATTATTTTAATGAAATTATAAATACTTCTAAAACCCTATAAAAGTTCTGCAGCATCAGGGACAGGTCTGAAAAAAAAACCCAGAAAAAAAAAAGATAATTCTGCCAGTTTCTCTGTCTGCAGTAGAAGATAAGAAAGGCCAACCAGAAACATTCTTCAGGAGCAAAGTTAGATCCTTCAAAGAAGTGTTTCATAAAGACTTAAAAGAAAATGGAATGCTGAAGACCGGGTAGGGTTCAGCTCAGCCACAGAGGGAAAATAAATGAGCATGATTTTTTTTTTTTCCCCGTATGACAGTGAGCATTGGCTCTTGCTAAAGTAGATTACCCCCGAAAGGATGGAAGTACCAGATAAATCCAGCCAGAGGGACACACCAGCAACACAGCAGAGCAGGGCAACCTGGGCCAAGAACTGGGATCTGAGGACAGGAGTTTTCCTCATCTCTATCTACGCTGCAGTTTATCCTCTGTACATATTGAAGGGTGGAAAGCTGGCACTTGCAGGACACAATTCAGAGAGATGGATCCGAAGTTAAGGCAGATGTGAAAGCAAGTGAGATAAAATACATTACCTGATGCTATGAGCCAGCACCTCCATGCTAGATGAATTCACTGTTACGTGGAAATAATATTCTCACTGTTAATCCCAAACAGAATGGCCATCGAACTGCTTGGGAATATATCTTTTAGATAGAAAATTTAACTGGCATTTACAGTAAATACAGAACAATGGACTTTTCAACAGCTACAAAACCACTGATTTTTTCTAAGATGACTTTGGCCTCCAAGCTAAAGTTTCTACAAATTCTAAATTGGCATCAATTATGGCAAAAAAGGGCTCTAATTCATTCCCCCTCATAACAAATAATCATTCATATGGTTCGAAGACTTTGAAAGACGCAGAATTTTGTCCAGACAAGAAAAGAAAATAGAAGGTTAATTAAATTTAGAATAATCCTAGAATCAATAAGTTCCTCATGCATGCAGACTTTAGAGCCTGGAAAATGCCTTGGCTGGCCTTGATTTTTGGAAAGGTAACTTTTCTGTTAGTTGTGCTTACAGATCTCAGAATCTAAGGGTCTAAGAAAACAAAACAAATCAACATTGTGAAGGATTTCTCCCCCCTGAATAAAGATAATATTGAGCAACTCAAAGACCCACATAGGATGTGAGAATACTTTGGTGGCTACATAAACAACTGTCATTTAGTCAACAACATTTTGCTGTCTCATTTAGCTACACACAAGTTTTAATTCTGAGTCAGAATTTCTCAATTATTTTAACGTGGCTGTATCATTCATAGTCCTTCGCTTCCAAGTATATGTGGGGAGGTGTGAGGGGGTGGAAATCCATACGTGTGTCTTCTGTCTACTCAAAATGGTTACAAATCTGTGCCAGATCCACACACACAAAACAGAACTGTTATGGTTCCAGACTACAAAACCCGCTCTCTCATAAAATGAACTGCTGCAGTTCAGAAGTCAGGACGCCTTTGATTCATTTGGTGAACTGATGGCCACCTACAGAATACACAACACACATGAATCCCTGATAACAGAGGAGGATCATAACCCTGCAGCGTAAGCTAAATTTATTTGCAGCCTATCTACACAGCATCCCTGACAAATTGCATAGGTTTCAGTTTTAAATTAAGAGGACTAAACATAGATCTCCACATCTTGGTATATACATTGCCAGTGTAAGCAACAGATTTGGGAATTAATTCCACTGCTCCAGCATGGATAGCTAGTGCAATGGGAGATGCCTTAGGGTATCCAAGCAACATGCATGGGCTTGATAAATGTGAGCAAGGACTTCTGGAAGACCCTTCTCTTCTGAACCACCAGCCAGAGACCCCAGGAGGTTCTAAAAGAGTTTTAAATTAGAATTTAGTATTTGGGCAACTGTTCAATACATTCCTTGTTCAATACATTCCTTGTTCAATACACTCCATGGACTCTCAGAGAGGGGATTTGGCTGACCAGGCATTTGCTGTGTAGTTTAGGAAGGGCTAAATTGCTCTCTAACCTCCAACTGCTAACAAGATTTCAGGCAACTACAACAGAAGCATGTAGTGCATATGTATATATGTATAAACTGACACTTAAATTTAAGTGTTGATCTTGAACTGAATGCCACATATAAAGTTACGATTGTGCCTCAATTTCTGCCACAGCTAGACAGGATTGGTGATACCTGCTATATGAACATGTGGCAATATTAATAAGCATGTGTAAAACAGATTTCCCGGGCAAATTTCTAATCAATAGATTTTTATCCTATCTTTGATTTTGTAGAAGTGATAATTACCCAAGACTACAAAACAGCTGAAGTGCTTACATATATTGACTCTTGCAGTACTTGAAAACAGAATTAAAGCCGGGTCATACGTGGATTCTGTAAGAGGCTCACACACATCCAGGATGCCAGGCCAGTGATCTGAGTGCTGCAGGAAACTCCAGAACCTCAGGCACCTCCTCAGATCCCAGTGGGAAGAGGAAGGTGCTCAGAGGCTGGCACAGGAACAAGACACTGAAGAAATTGATTCAATTCTTCATTGATCTACCTTTGTGACCTTGGATGAAGAACATGCAGGAACACACATTCCAAAGGGGTCAGAGCCTTTGTGTGTTATTTGGATTTTAAGTATAAGCTGGACAGGACAAGTACTCTCCATTACTAGTTGTTATTTAATGAATGATGCCAGCTGAAGTAGGTCTGCAATGCTCCTGTCTAAAATTGTGATTTGCAGTTATCCACGAACTCTGTTAAACACTTTCAAAATGTATTTTTAAATCATTTCCATTTACCCTTACTTGTCTCAGACTAGCAAGGGTATTTAACATGCCTGTGTGTTTTCCTTGTCATTTCAGACACCTCATCACAGCAAAATGCCCTTGAAAGAAGAGGTTGGAATACCAATGCTCACTGCTGAGAGAGACCAACCTTATCTCTCAGCTGCAGCTCTGCACAGGACACGCAGGTGAGAGATTTAATGGCTGTGCTGAGGGAAAACAGCGTTTACTGCCAAGCCAGCAAAAGCAGTCCAGTTCAAAGGGAGAAAAAAAAGAAAAAAGCCCACTGTCAAACAGCATGCAGTCAGACAGCAAATAATGAAGCAATGAATAATAGATTTCTTACATAATTGCTATTTTATCCTGATATTATAGGGTGGGTATTTAGTTTGCTGCAACACTTTAAACCAGACAGTCTCTTCTCCTGTTAATCCCTGATCCAACTGCAGACAAAAAAGGTGTTGATACTTAAAATCTGCCATATACAAATACTAATTCTTGTATTCATTACAGACTGATGACAGTGGCTTCCATTTTGACAAATTCTCTGCTTTTTTTTTTTTCCTGTTCAAAGGACAGATGGACATCAGATAATATGTGACATAAAAGTCAGATAAGAAGCTTCTCCAGCAGCTCTGAAGTGAAATGAAAAATTTGTTAAGGAAGTTTGGGTTTTTTTCCCCCTAGAGCATGATCAAAAAAACAAGAGAAATCTGAGTAATTCTAAGATATTACTGGTAATGTATTTATAAAGTATATTTATCCAGTTCCTCCCTACAAGACAGATTTCATGATTTCACAAACAGAAGAAAAGACCACAATGGGCCACTTAAGAGTCTGTATCTTATGTGAAGATACAAGAGATCAGATTTAGCTTCCCCTTTTGCTTTCCCTAAAACACAGACTTATTTTCCCAACTTCTTTCCACTTTTTCCCACTTCTTTCTTTCATCAGTAGAAAGTCCAGTCCTATATTTTGCACTCTTAGTTTACATATTTTTTATGAAGTGTGATACAGCTCTGAAGAGACATTAACAAAAATAAAAGAAAAGAAATTAAAGAAGAGTTAGTTCCCACAGAGGCATGAAGTATCTGTGGTCTCAGAAGGTGAGTATTTAATACAGTTCTAAATCATTTAGTCATTCTATATGTTGGTTCACTCTCCAGCAAATGCATTGTCAATATTAAATTGACAGTAATTAAATAGCAGATACATTAAAATACAAGTGAGTGACAGAAAATTGATCTTATTTCAAAGCAACTGATCTATATTTAAACAATCAGCTTTCTTCTGAAACATGGAGCTGCAAACCACGAAACCAAATGCATGGCATTCCCCAAACCAAAATATTTTCCTGTAGAAGAACATGTTCATACAGAAATTCCAAATAATTCTAACTTTGACAGTCTTCATGGGGAAAAAAAATAGTATTTTTGAAGCAAATCATCCAGATCCACGGGAATTCTTGTCTGCGCTTGATATTCTGGCCAAATTAGATCACTAGATCCCAGGAAATGCTAATAAAAAGTCCACAAACTCCTAACTTCACTCTCACAATGACTGCCTTTAATTTCTCCATGTTCAGACATACAGAGGCCTGTTAAACTCGTGTGTTGTTTTTCCCATAGTTCATTCCATCTGTAATTTTGTCCAAGACAGATTTAAAGATCCAAGTGAGAAGTGGATATAAGAAAAACTGGAGTTAAAATTATCTGTTAGGACAATATAACTCTACCTACTACTCAATTCTACATTTCTGATCTTGGCCACTTGTGCCTCAGTTAATTCCACTCTGAATTTTGCTCACAGCCCTATCACAGATTACTTTACCTCATCATCTAGCAATGCATATTTAGTTATGCTTCTATTTCTTCACAAGTAAGCTCATAAAATTATCTCAGAGTATTTATTGATGATTTAATTTTAATTTTCTAAACACTTTTGTAATCCGTTATCATGATTTCAAAGTAATACTCTATTCTAGTCGTATGAATCAATTCATAGAACAGTTATGAATACAGCTTGAATTAAAGTTTAACACATAGACCACTTAATTGTCTCTTTAGTCACTTAAATAGAACAGTGCAGATAAGCTATGAATGGAGAATGTCAGTACTGAAGCAATCAAAAAATTTGAACTATTAAGAGTTAAACAGCCTCAATTTTCATACAAAGCACAGTATCCCAATTAAGGGGGAAAAAAATATCTTACTAAAAAAACTCCCGTTCCTGTCATCCTGTGCCCTTCGACATAAGGTGCTCCATATCAATGTTTGCCATAAAATATGATTTGATATTGTATTAGTTTGGAGGTCAGTACTTGTTTCAACACTTTTCTCTGTAAAGAAATCTTTTTCCTTGCAACACAAAGTAAGTAGGGTTTAGTGTAGAAAGGTGGTTTTCCTCACTGTTGAAAAGACAGAAAAATACAAATATTAAATTGTAATTTAATATGAATTTTTAAATTAGTATTTATACATTTTAGTCATAAGCTGAGTTTTTACAGTCAGAACTTCATAATCATCCTTCAACTTAAGATGGACAAGCAAAATCCTACTTTGCTTCACTTGAGATACCACCAATTATATTCAATTTCCTCAGGCCACAGAGATAAATTTGGGCTCAAACATTACAATACACAGCAAGAGGCACCTTGGGTGTACCACCTGCTCTCGAAGGATCGCTTGGAACTGTTTGTTTTATTCCATGGCACTGATTTCATCAACTTGAGCAAGAAGAAATTCATGCTCCAAAATGTGTGTAACAGAGGAATGTCACAATTTCTTAAATTAGCATTTAAAAGGCCACTAAAGAATATTCTCACACTGGATGATATCAAATGATAGCAACCACTTCTCATGGAAAGGATAGAGTCTGCAGCTAATACAATAATTTAGAGTGGGAATGAATGTGTGTGTTTCTAGGACACAAGGAAGTAATTGAAGACAGTTCGAGCCAAGACACATTCCTTGAAGGTAATTAAATTAGAATTTGAACAAAAAATAATTTCTTATTTTGGGCAGAGCAACTCAGAGTTATATATTTCCTGTTCTGTCAATGTGCTTGTAGCATCTTCAGGTATTATTGCAATGTCTGGTTGCTATTTACAAAGTGTTTTACAAACACCAATGAACACAAATTCCTGAAGGGACATGTACCAGACCACATCCAGTGAGCAGATTTTAAAAAGAACCAGTTCTCCAACAAAACACTACATGGTTTCAGGGCAGTCTGCCCCATGTTAGACTGTCCTAAGAGAAGGCCACTGAAGTCTTCAGGGCATTACGTTCATTGTAGTGATGGGCATAAAATAAGAAATTTCATCTAAAAGATTTAAGAGAGCACCTTGCCAAGCACAGAAAAGACACTCCCATCAGTCTGCCAAGGCTACAAGCCAAGGAAGCACAATGATCATGGACCAGGGGTACAGCGCAGTCACATGGGCTTAAACTGAGCTTAAACTGAGTCCACCTTGGCAGCAACATGAACCAACAGGGACTAAAAGACATTCATTCATCAAGACACATATTCTGACATCCATAAAGGCAGTCCCAACTTGCTGCCTTGTTCCTGTAAAGATACAAAAGAGAAGGTGGATGGCAGACAGGTTTCTGTATTAACATCTACTTATTGGTGGAGTTAGCTACAAAACTGCAAAATACATGTTCAAAAGCTACTAAATATATAGAATGACAGGAGGGACCTTTAAAGGTTCATCTGGTCCAACCCCCTGCAATGAGCAGGGACATCTTCCAAGAGATCAGGTTGCTCAAAGTCTCGTCCAACCTGGCCTTGAATGTTTCCAGGGATGGGGCAAACAGCACATGGTACTTTGAAAGCACATAGAAAACAAAAGCTTTTCCAGAAGACAGAGTAGTTACCAAGAACAAAATCATGCCACAAAGAACCTTCAAGGCATTGAGAGGCTTTTTTAAATGCCAATTTAAGATCTTAAAAAAAGTATTTAAATCTTAGCAGTCCATCTTTTTTTGACTTTTACCCTAATGTTTTTGAACCATTCCCCAGTTAAAACTGATGCATTTCAATTCGTTAAATAAGTTCTTCAGTTTATGAAGATAAACACAGAATTATTTTTACTGGTTTATTACTATACAAATTTCTGGAAGTAAAACCTTTATGCAAGCTTAATGCACAAAATTCATCTATCCCTAAAATATAGAAGGAATTACAGGTTAAGAACTATTGTAGCACTACTTCTAGAGCAAAAGCTGAGCAAAGAAATATTATTTTTAAAGCAAAATTTAAAAAGGCGGAAAGAGAATGCAGAGATATCTTTTCCATTGTTTGTAAATCAGTATCCTCAAGCAGTGCTTTTATAATCCACGGGATAGTTGCATGCTGTAACCAATAGAATATTTTTTTAATATGTAATAACTTTCTGACCATAATTTTTTTATATGTAATACTGATGTGGAGAACTCAGTTATACAGAATTTGCTTTGTCTGAAATCAAAGTATTACTTTCTTTGGTGAATGGGGATTTAGAGGTGCTGGTATTTGCAAGATGAATTTGTTAACTAACAGAATACTGCAGAAGAACTTACATAAATAAAAGTGACCTGAACTCTATGGAGTTTTAAATTCAGGGTAAGAACAAACAGATCTCAGACAGAGATTTCAGTCTTCAAAATGGCAGATAACAGAGAACCAAACCCAAGCTCCTTTCTTTCCATTATCTCAGACCTTCATTTATCGATGTACAGAATCTGCTGCAATCTGGGAAGCCACTGAAAATGGATAAATTGGAAAAAGGAACTCTTGTTTACCCTCTACATCCTTTTTTTTCAGAATAATTTTCTAGCCATTTCATCCTGTCTCTTACATTCCTTTTGAGATCTCATTATTTGAGTGCTTTCTTGGTTTAGTGCATTGTTTATTATTTCTAATAAAAAATATCTGAAAATTCCGCCTTAAATCAAATGGAGGGGATTGGACAACCTCAAATTTCATCAATCTAGGATTGTGTCACAAAGTCATAAAACCCCAAACTGGGCAAGAATAAACACAGCTTTCTTCAAAATAGGTGGAAGTGCAGTAGGCAAGCACAAGCCTACACAAACTCATGAGATGTTTGGAAGGGGTTTTGAAGGAGATCATTGCAATCCATACACTTGAATGCTAAAAAAAAGGCATCAAAATTTAAAGTTGGTCTCTTTTTGAAGTGAATCTTTAATAGATTTTGTCTAGTATGGTTTATTTCAAATAAATGAATGGGGGATCACATATGATAAATAATTTCATAGAGCAAATAGCTTAAAGCAGAGCAGGCAGGATTGGTGCAGGAACTGATGGTGTGCAGAAGAAGAGAACAATCTCTGCAGTTCCAGCAGCGGAAGTACCACACCGGGGGGGGGAAGGATATTAATATACTTCTATTGAAATGGATTATTAGCAGTAATTTTATCTGGCATACTAATGACAACCCACACACAACCCACGATAACCCAGTCAACAGATCAGCGCTCACGAACTTGCCAGGGGCTTAAAGACTTCCAAGCAGAGGAAGATCAAGATTGGGATCACGAGTTGACCAAGACCAACAACACAGGGAAGGTAATGCAAATAGCATTTGGAAAAAGCCACTGCAGTCCCAGGGCTCAGCATCAATACCTCTAGGTAAAGAAAGACAAATGATTATGTCACTTCCCAACGCCTCAACTCAATGCTCAGCACAATTGAAGGAGAGATAGATAACAGATGACGGTGGCATAGGAAATGAATACACTCTTGTCATCAAAGAATGAGCTCCAAGATGACTGTGGGAATGCTAACAGGACAGGATGATTGGCATTGCTGTTGGGAAGAAAAAGACAGGAGTAATTTGAAAGATTTTTTACATGTGGGAGGGAATAAATGCAGAGCAAAGAAGGCGATAAATTTGAATCGGAACTGTAAAAGAGCAGCACGAACACGTAACAGTGATCACGTTGGAGAGAGGAAAACAGAAGCCCAAGCACAATCCTATTTCACACCATTTTGCATCTTCCAGTAACGTCAGAATCGCGGGCACAGTGATTCATGAGGAAGATGCTTAACAGCAATGCTGAATAATGAAATAGTCAGGGGGAAAGTGTGGGAGTCGTGATACCCAAATGCATGGTCAGCTCAGCTCAGAGGCCGTTCTGGCTGATACGTTCCTGCTGCCACAGAATCAGGCAAAGAACAGTTCTTAAGCTGAAGTTTGCAGGGCACAGATAAACTTTGATTGATTGTCTGTGTCTGCCACCTGGAATCAGGGCAAAGATATTGCGACATATTCAGCATAAAAGAACAAAAAAGACGTCAGAAAAAGAAAAGGAGTTCGGTTTCAGTCGCTCAAGTTTTTGCATTGTCAGCAAAGCACATGTAAGTGTCCAATAAACCAGGCCAACTGGTTTTAAGGAGCCAGATAAAAATTGGGAAGCTGAATCAACTCCAGCTTTTGTGCTGATGACTCAAGTCAGATGAAAAAACAGGAATGATCCAAGGCAACTTAAAGAAGGTTCCTACCAAAAGAGACAGTGAAGCACAAACAACAGTGAGTTATGTCTGATCAGTAAACTGGGAATACAGTCTCAAAACCAGATCTAACAGGAGCTTGTTAATAACCCAAAGTACTAACATTCTGGAGGCTATTTTACTTCCACAGAGCCCGATTTTAATTTGGGTAAAAACTTCAAGAAGTGGCAGTGAAAGAAGTGCCCAAAAATGCACAATAAAATTATTCTAATGACTGCTAAATCAGTACAAATGATTGATTGTTTTAAATCAAGTGGTCTGCAATGACAAGTTGAAATGTGGGCAAACAGGAATCAGGAGAAGTTTGATACCAGCACTCCTGAATCTACTAAGAAAATTCTACTTCACACAGAGCTTTTTTAGGAATGCTTTATATTCTCAGTCTGAAGTTGTGACTTTTTTTATAAGGGGAGGAACATGAGTAAGAATCAGGGAATAGCTACAACTAGAGGGCAAGTCCCTGCAGGGTCAAAGTAGAGCAGGTTACTGAGGGTTGTGGTCAGTCAGGTTTGGGCTATTTTCAAAGACTGAAAGTCCACAGTCTCCAGGCAAACTGCTAACACTCAAACACCCTACATTAAAAAAGTTTTTAATTTTTTTTTTTTTTTAATATTTAAAAGGAATTTCCTTTTTTTTTTATTTTCCCAATATGTGCCCTTGGTATTTCTTTTCACTGAACGACACTGAGAAGAGCCTGGCTTCAGCATCTTCACTCTTCCCCATCAGATGCTTATATATACTGATAAAATCCCTGAGCCTTCTCCTCTCCAGGCTGGACTGTCCCAGCTCTCAGCTCACCCTGCTGCCACCACTGCACTGAATACTGCCCAAAATGTCCTTGGCCTCTTGGCCACCAGGATGCCCTGCTCACTCATGTTCAACTTGGTGTCCACTAGGACTTCAGGGCCATTTCTTTACAACCAGTGCACCCCCAATACACCCTAGTGAACTGCATATTGTTTTCCAGGGGCAGGATTCAGTATTTCCCTTTGCTGAATTTGTTGGCCCAGTTCTCCAGCCTCCTGAGGTCCCTCTGAAAGGACACCCCACCTCTGGCCTATCAGCCACACCCCCTGATTTTGTGTTGTCTTCAAACTTGCTGAGGGTGTACTTGCTCCCATCATCCCCCAGTCACTAATGAAGGTGATGCACAGCACTGGCCCAAGCAGCAACCCCAGGGGTGCACCATCAAGGACTGACCTCCAGCTGGACTTTGTGCTGCTGAACACAACCCTGTTAGCTCAGCAGCTGAGCTACTTTTCAAGCCTCTTCACTGTTCACTCAACTCTCATTAGTTTTTTTATGAGGGTGTTACAGGGCCAGCGTCAAAATACTTAAAGCCAAGATAAACAGTATCTACTGCTCTCCCCTCATTCACTGAGGCCATCACTTCACCACAGACCATTGTCAGGTTGGTCAAGTATGACCTTCCACATGCTTAACATTTTACACTATAATTTAAGGAATGAACCAAAGCCTCTATTTAACATTTTTTTTCTCTCTCCTATTAGTTTCCTTTGTGTCCCCTCTGCTTTTTATTCTCTCTCTCCATGTCTGAAATTCAGCTGAGCACACCCTAGCACAAAAACATATTTTCAGATGGTTATTCAGTAGCTTCACAACACAGACATGCAAAGATCGGAATATAATCCACAGTAATGGGATAGTCATTTGTGTATCAAAAATGTATTTTTCTTTTAAAAAGTTTGAGAGAGTTTACATGACTAAAGCTCATGTTAATATGGCCCCAGGAATTCTTTATTATTCTGTTTTAAGTCTCCCCAGGCAGGTAAGAAAATCTCGGCTTCAATAAATTTCACATAAACAACAGTATTTTATAGGTGCAACTGTATTTGCATTTAGTTCAGATCAGGATTGTGCTTTTGAAAGCAAATCTCCTGACAACCCTCACCTATCACACTTTGTTCTACACCAGTGATCAGGCTGAGTGTGCAAATTGGATTTTGCTGGACAAAATTGAAGTGGAAGAGGCATGCTCAGTTCAGAGGACTTAAACTAGATTAAAAAGTAGTTTTGAAATACCAAACCCACACACAAATACAACTGTTTTCCTCTACAGACCCACTCTGGCTTTGCTGTCCTGCTCTCTAATGCAGAATATCTGCAAGATCTCAGTCCAGAGACAGCTTCCTTTAGCAGAGATTGTCGGAAAGTAAGAACTTCAGCACACAGTATGTGGTCACTATATGGAAAAAAATTAAATTTAACAACAATGCAAGAAAGATTAGGATGGTATTGGAACAGTAGTAACTATTTTCCATCTCTTCCCAGTCATGCAGGAAGGAATGCAAAGAATGAGAACTTCTTATCTGTAATAACAACAGTGCACAGAAGGATGAGGAAGCAGTCCAAATAAAAGCAGGATTTTAAGAGACCGGTAACCAACCATGTTCCACCTGTGGCAGTGGAACACAAGGATGTCCTACATTTGCCAATGAGACAACAAAAAGACTGCTACCAGACAAAGTAAATCAGTGAATCTGTTTTCCTCAGCAGATGTCAGTATTCACATGCAAAGATTAAATGCTTTACAAAGCCAATATTAAGAACCACAGGATAAAGAAATAACTGACGTTGCTGAGTGGTCTTCAAAAGTCAAAGAGCAGATGAATAACCATGCACCTAAACGAACATTACTTTTCAGGATATACCAGTAAAGTTCCAGGGAAGTGTATGTCTCATAGGCCAGTAGAATAATCTACCTTGGAAAGGACCTCTGGAAGTCATCTAGTGTAACCTCCTACTCAAGGCAGGGAGAGCCTCAAAGTTAAATCAGATTATTCAGGGCCCTGTTCAGTCAAGTTCCAAAATATCTTCACAGATGGAGGTTTTTCAGCCTCCTTCAGCAGCTTGATTCAGTGCTTACCCACTGTGAAAACTGTTTTTCTCTGTAAGTTGTGATGAGGGAAATTCTGACTGGGTTTATTTGAACCAGGGAAAGGTGTAACAGCAAGGAGAGTCTGAGTGACTCCTCCCTACACTCACTCGGTGGGAGAGGACAACAACCAGGTCCCTCCTGAGTTTTACTCTTTTTCTTATTCCGAACCAACCCAGCCTCCCCATGTGCTATGTGCTCCCTTTCAGTGCCCTCTCCAGCTTGACTACATCTTTTTTGCACACAGAAGCCCAAAACAGGACATGTTATCCCCGATGTTGCTTTGCAAGTAAATAAAATGAATCACCTCCTTCAGCCTGCTGGCTCTGCTCCTGCTGACGTAGCACAGGACACAGTTATCTGTGACTGAAGACTGGGATCTTAACATTTTAAAATACAGAAGCCTTGCAGTGATAAAACAGAAATGAAACACAGCTGGAAGCAAATTTACCCCTGTCTGCTGCATCCTCAGAGACAGAAGGGTTACCCTGCAGGTGACTTTCCATCCAGCAACAAAGTGGCTTCCTGCACTGCAGGAAACTCAATGTGCTCTCTGGTTCCCTGGGAAGTCCCTTTCCAGCATCTCTGCAGCTTGTGCTTCTACTCCCAGCCCTTCCCAAAATTCTGCTGCACTGCAGGTTTCTTCCTCTTCACCTTTTTGCCCTGCTACTTCCCATCCTGGAATTCTTTTTCTAGGGCTCAGTTGCTTCCAAGGAAGAAATAACATCTCTTTGGCTGTCCAGCAGCTCAGAGAAGGCAAACCAAGCTTCCTCTCCAAGTCAGCCCAAGACATTAAAAACCAAAACAAAACCACAGATGCAGGATATAATATGTTAATACTAAGCATTCAAATATAATGCAAATATCACCTGTTTCATAAGCACTTTAAAGAGCTTTGAGTAAGACCGACTTATCTAAATCCTGACCCAATGATCTCATTTGTGAGCCGAGGAAGTAAGGGCTGCATGAACAGACTGTTAAAATGGGTTGAGAACCTGGTGAACTGACAGGCTGAAACACTAATTATGAAGTGCTCAACATCCACTTGACAACAAATAACAAGCAGAATATCACAAGGGTCAGTACCAGGGCAGAGACTTGCTCAGTATCTTCCTAAGCACTCTGGACAACAAGACAAACTGCAAATTTGCTGTAAGTGTAAATTATACTAAAGTAGTAAATAAGGGGTAAAGATTTAAGTTGCAGAATTATTTTTTTTTTCAGTTGAAGGGTAATACAGATGTCATCTGCCCAGAGAGGTTGTGGAGTTTCACAGAGGTCTTCAAGAGCTGATGAAAAAAGTGTCAGAGCTGACCTCAGCTAGTGTTGGCAACAGTCCTAAACTTTGAGCTAGAGGCTCAACCAGATGGCCTTCAGAGATCCCCTCCAGCCAATGTCTGTGACCCTGTGAAGACACAGTGCAGGCTCAGGACTCCAATGAAAATTTGGGGAACACTCCTGGGGAGGGCAAAGCCTATATTGGTCCAGTATGTGGATGCATCAAATAGAACACCTGCCATTCTGCTCAGGGAAATGGGCACTTGTTACCACTCTCAGACTCAAAGAGTAATTTATTGGTTTCAGACCTTCTCATTACAGGTTCTTATTTACTATTTGCATGAGGAAAATTGGGAGTTCTGCTTGCCTGTAGACTCAAAAAAACCCTAACGTAAAGAGAAGTCAAATTCTCAGTATGGTAGTCATACAGTATATTTTGCAGTGCCAAGAACTTAGAGAAGAGTCCCTTGCTTTTGCTTGACAATTCTCTTGTTCACTCCTCCTTGACTGGCACTTAAATATCACTGTACATTTAAATACCTCAATTACATTTACCCAGACTTGGAACTACAATGCAATTCTTCACAGAGACTTCTAAACATATAAAACCATCTTCTTACCTAGTTTGCCTATAGGCTCTTCCAGTACTGCCAACAGAAATAAGATGTACACAGGACTGAATTCCAGTTAGAGCAAATAATTTTAGAAATAAAATATAATTTTTTTCAGTAATCAGAACTATTTTCCTGAAGCATGCATGCACACACAACATCATATGTACACACAACACAGAAGAAAAATAAAGGCAAAATAAAAAGAAAACAAACTGAAAGGAACGTTTATGATCTGCCCTTAGATACTTAGAAAAAAGTAATCATGACACTCAGTTCATAGAAATATATTAAGCTGATTTTTTATACTCGTGTTAAAACCATTTTAAAATACTACCTTATAGCAGGAAGTTCATAATTAAACGGCTTAGGATTCATTGAAAAATCAAAGTTGTATAAATACAAAATGATATCACCATGATCATTTAAGGCATTACGGAGAGACATGAGTCATATCTACCCAAAAAACTGTTCCTGGCATTGCTAGCATGGTATTATTAATTTTGGTTGTGTTCATTCCTCCAGGGTGTAGTACACTGTATTAGGTGCTGTACTAACAAGCATCACAGTCCTAACATGCTTAAGATAATCAATAACCACATCAAAGAGATCAGTCTTTCCTGTTTGCAGGGCTTGAAAATTATACTTCTTTTTCTTTGTTTTATGCATTTCAAACTACGGATGTATTCAAATATTTCAGGAAGCTTTCTATCCAGTCCATTCATTTCTTTTACTATCTTTATGCATTACATAGTCACTGTACCCATTAAGCACCAATTAACTCTGCTAAGTATTTCTGTGCATATCTGGAGGACATCCTTCCTCCCCCCTAAAGATAAGAATACCAAAGATTTCACCCCACCCCCTAAGCAGTCAAGTGGAGAAGACAAGTGATATATTCTTAAATTAGAAGATATAAAGTTAAAACTTAAGTATTTTATCAAGTTATTTTTAACAAAAACCATCTCCTTAACAAGGCTGGGATAGGAACAGCACAAGTACTCAATCTTCTCATTTTGCTCAAAACACACTGTAAATGTATTTCAATAATTTACTACTACATATTTCAGCTGATCTCATTCATCTAAGCCAGGCTGAAACTTGATCCATCTTACCCATTCCCTTGCTTTCAAATAATCCTATATACTTCAGCTGGGCTTTGATGAATAAGACAATAAATATGCACAAACATGGATCAGACTTTAATCATCTTAATGCAACAGTACTTCTTCCCTTTTGCTTTACTAAAAAGAAAAAAACGAAAGGTTCAGGGGCTCCCTGTACCAGCCAGGCATTTTAAGTGCCTTAAATCATTCTTGGGATGAATTTTCTCTCTACAGCTACCTGAAAGGAGGCTGTTTTCAGGTGGGTGGCGGGCTCTTCTCCCAGGTAACCAGTGACAAGATGAGGGGAAACAGCCTCAAGTTGCAGCAGAGAACCTGAGCCTACATACTAGGAAAAATGTCTCCACTGAAAAGGTCACCAGACATCGGAACAGGCTGCCCAGGGAAGTGGTGGAATCACTTCCCTGGAAGCATTCAAAAGGTGTGTGGATGTAGCACTTGGGGACAAGGTTTAATGGTGGAGTTGGTAGTGTTGGATCAACACCTGGACTTGATGATCTTACAGGTCTTTTCCAACCCTAATGATGCTGTGATTCTGTTTATCCTAACAACATCCCACCTACAGTAGGTGGGTTAATAATGGAGTCCTGGTCAGGAGAGAAAGATAAACCTGTGAACACAATTTGGGTCCCAAGTCCCAAATAGGCCCATAATCATTTTGGTATGCTTCCCCTCCACAAGGCAAACTACCCCCAGATCTCCGTGATGCAGTCATCATCACCCTGTACAAGAAGAAAGGAGAAAAATCGGACTGCTCAAATTACCGAGGTATTACTCTGCTCTCCATTGCTGGTAAAATCCTTGCAAGAATACTTTTGAACAGATTAGTACCCGCCATCGCAGAGGAACTTCTACCTGAAAGCCAATGTGGCTTCAGAGGCAACAGGAGTACCACAGACATGGTATTTGTTCTCAGGCAGCTGCAAGAGAAGTGTAGGGAACAGAACAAAGGTCTCTATGTGACCTTTGTTGATCTCACCAAAGCTTTCGACACAGTGAGCAGAAAAGGCCTCTGGCAGATTTTGGAACGATTGGGATGTCCTCCCAAGTTCCTCAAAATGATCATCCTGCTGCATGAGG
>VXBX01003004.1:198550-221185 GCA_013400415.1 Scytalopus superciliaris
ATGGAGGATCACCGCCTCCCTAAGATTGTGCTCTATGGTGAGCTTGCCACCGGCTGCAGCAAGAGAGGAGCCCCGAAGAGGAGATACAAGGACTCCCTCAAACAACACCTCAGCCTTGGCCATATTGACCACCATCAATGGTCCGCTCTGGCCTCCAATCGGGAGGCATGGAGGCACACCATCTATAACGCTGCTGCTTCCTTTGAGAGTGCACGCAGGATCAGTCTGGAAGAAAAAAGACAGCACAGAAAGAACCGTGCCTTGCCAATACAGCCTGTGGAGACTTTCCACTGTGCCTTCTGTGACCGGACTTGCCTATCGCGCATTGGCCTTTTTAGCCACCAGCACGCTTGTAGCAAACATGGGTAGAGCCCTTCTCAAATCTTCGTTCGCGAAGCCCAGCCATGATGATGATGATGCTTCCCCTCCACAGCATGGAGAGCAAAGGTGCTCCAGGAATGAGGATTATCTGGGAGCTGAGATGACCACAGTGCAGCAGTGCCCTCACAGGTCACAGAACCACAGAACATGCTGAGTTGGAAGGGACCCATAGGGATCATCGAGTCCAGCTCTGGGTTTGTCTTCAGCATCTCAACAGCCTGAGCTGAGCAGAGTGCTGGTCACAGTGACCATCAACAGCCTTGAACACGGAAAACAGGGGAAACAAGTCCAGGTATATCCAGGGAGTCAGGAGGAGAAAAGAGATGGGACCAGTGTCAAAACCAGAAAGGCTGCAATGCAAGTCTAAGGCTATACTGTGTGTCCAAGGATCTATGTAATCAGGCCAGGAATGATGGCCCATCCAGAGCTTATATGGAGCTCCTGGATCAATACACAGAGGTGGATCTGGTCACAGTGACTGCAGCCTGCTGTGCACCTGGGGCCCTGACACAACCACCATGTGCTGGCACAATTACATGGTAAAATTATTTCAAGGAGACTGTTCACTCTTATCCTCTGAAACAGCAATTGGGAACGATTGCAGGGACCATGCAGGCTCTCAAACCATGCCTGGAAGTTGTTAGGGAAAGCACTATTTGTGCTCAGCCAAAAGCAAGTCATGGACCATTTTAACAATTCAGCTGAAAACATCATCTCACGTTATAGTGCTGGAGCCCTTGCCAGAACATGATTTGATTTACAGCAGCCTAGGACCATGGCATTAGACACCACACTGTCACGCTTATTAGGATTGAATTCCTTCCCAGAAGAAGCTCACCAACATTCAGCTGAGTGACCCAATAAACTGATTTTAGGTTTTAAAGAAAACTATGACAAGCAAGACAAAATAGAAGTTGCCTTAAAAACCAATTTAATAAGTAGGTTATAGACTACTCTGCGGTCTCTCTAAACTGCTCTCCTCCAGTTCAACCCTTCTCTCAGCTTTGCTACTATATCAGGTGTAGTCACCTATTTATACCACCTTACCTGGTAGTGCTGATGGTATGGTGGTCACAAAAGAACCTATTTAACAGGTTTGCAAGCAAACACAATGATGAAATTGTTTCAGTCTGACTTCTCAGCTATATACAGGATACCATAGATGGAATATAACACATGGAACAAGGAAAGACTTCAGAATGCTGAAAATAAAGTGCAGAGTTAGAAGCAGAGTGCAGATACTGAGCCATGATACACTACAAAAATTAAAATCTAAGTCCACCATAAGCTGTGAAAGATAGTAATTCCTCCGTAGAACCCAAGGATTAAAAACTATTTTGTATTTAATATTTGAGAGGCAGGGTATTTAAAACTACGTTCCTCAACATATCTTTCCTTCTTCCCACTGCGACGAGCTGTGTGGTGCATGGAGGAGTCAGCAGATGGCACCCATGGCCCTCAGTACAACCCGAGCACACACAGCCTCATGGCCTTTAGTTCACACAGTGGAGCATTCACAGAAAGCATGGAATTTTTTCCTGTACCAGCCAGGATTTTTCTTTATGCGGGAGAAATAGTCTAAGTGTGTAAAAACTAAGTTTATCTTCACTATCGAGGTGACTTGCTGAATGATTTATCAGGTGCAAGGAGAGATCAGAAAGAAGTGGAAAAGTACTTCTCGCTTTCATAATTTTAATCCCAAATTCCATAATACTGGTATTTTCACTCCAGTTTTCAGAAGTGATCCTTCTGTGTGAGAATGCCATGTTCAAATATTCCCTTTCAGCTCAACAGACATACACCTAAGGTATGACCTCAAAAGAAAGAAAAACAAGAGAAAAAACCAACCAACATACAGACAGTGACTCAGGTGTAGCATAAAGCTCAAAAACACAGAAGGCATTAATAAGAACCTAAAGTTTCCCTAAAAATCAATATCACAATATTGACACAACTCATGTTTTATAGGTCTGGGGTTAATAGCAGTGCATATACTACAGGAACATGGATAAAGAATAGTTGAAGGTCCTTCAAAAATAAAGCAAGGTAAGGAAGGCATTAACTGCTAATGCAGAAGTAGAAGAGAAAAGCAAGGCAGGTGCCAAATATTTTAAGGATATCATAACATCCAGAAACTGAATACTGGATACTTGCAGTGCATAGAACACACAAAATCCTAAAGAAGCCACTGTCCTTATGTGATTTTTCAGCTTAAAAAGAATTTTCTGAGAATCCAGTGCCTGTTTGTGTTCAGACTCCACCACTCCTTCTCCCCTTCAGTTATACCACCAGAAAGTATTTGGTTTTTATATGAAACTAATTCTCATACCCAGTGCAGACCTGCGCAGAACGTTTTTCCCTCTCTTGTTAGTAAGAGAAAGAACAGGCTGGAAAAATACAAGGTTGTGCTGGGAATGGAAGATAGGAGTCTCAGAAAAATCTCATCTTCAGTAAAGGTACTGATAAGGCTTACATCCCTCTCTTTCTGTTTCAAGACTGACAAATAACAGATAAGGATTTAATTCCTCAACCTGAAGTAAACACACGAAATGCAGACACGAAGCTCGGACAAGCTATTTTAAGCAGTTGCTTTTGTTGTCATCACTACACAATGTCAATCAGATCATACATTTTAGATCAACAGAAAGACTATGGTGCAGAAGGGCTTTGAATAGAAAATCAGAACTATGCTTCAGTAAGTGACAGCTCCACAAAAATTTCCCAGAATCTAAATACATGCACAGGACACTCTGCATCTGCTATATGTAGGTCATAAACCAGCAGGGAGTCAGAAAAACTTCCATTCAGAACTGTAAGGGTGATAGATTGAGACAATCAGTAAGGAATAAAACAATTTATTTTGGAAATACCTATTAAAGGTACAAGCTTTATTATTTAAACCATTTGGAACTGGAATATAAAAAGGAAGACAGATTATCCTCCTAAGAAACACTCCTGCACCGTTTGTGCTGTGTGTTTCTCCCTTTCAGCTGTGAGACAAACAGGAGCAATTAGAAGCAGCTGCATCACAGAACACACAGCAGGTATAATGGACACTACAGGTAAAGACAGACATGAAAGGAAGATATGTAGTTAGAGATACAAAGGATAAAGGGATTTACAGAAGGACACAGGAAGGAAGGACAGCATAACACTGTTCTGTGACATATTTCTGCAGCTCCTGTTGTTGGCAGCAGACTTGAAAGGAATTTGGAACTTTTTGTGACCAAAACCTTCAAGTCAGATGGTGAGAAGCAGCTGCATGTTTATTCAGAGGAACAGGATCACTGGCACATAAGAACTGAATGGGTCTAGAAGTTACTTACTTAAGCTTATATCATTATATACCCTGAACTGTCTCTTTGCTTGCTACAGTGACATTCTTGGGAGAATCCACCCAAAAGCTTTACAAAGGCAAATAAGTGAAAGCATCCAGTGCCAAAAGAAAGAAAACTTGCTAATGTATATTAAAAGTGTTTAATATTGCATAGGAGGCAGTCTCTGGGCCTGTGCTGTGTCAGTGCTCCCAGTCTGTACATGGCCCTGTCCTGGGAAGTGAAGGAAAACCAAGTAAAAATGACTCCAGTTCCCAAACTGGCAGAAGGCTGATTCAGATAGCCCTGTGACTTGACCAAACACAACCTCAGCCTTGTGAAATACCCATTCCCTTCACTTCACTACTGAGTGAACTGCCTGTACTTTCAGTCAGAGATACCACAAACTCCAGCTGTTTAACAAAACAAAAAAACAAACAAAAAAAAAAGCCAAAAGCTTTCAAGAAGAAGTATCTTGAGAAATAGGACAAATAGGAAAATGTCTTTAAATTCACTGCAAGGCCAGTAAAAGGCAACACATACTGACTTGAGTCCACCTTGCTGCAGTGTAATAGATGCTTTCATTACTCTCTTGCCAAGGATGCTGTAAATTCTTTTTCCCGTTCTATTGCCATCCTAACTTCCAGCTCATTAGTCCCTATCACATGGAAGGTTTCTCTTATCCCTGAGACATCCACATTACATCTACCATATCTGCAAAGCCTCTGTTTCTGTATTAAGTTTCAAAGCCCCGTTCAAAAGTCATGTAATTTAAGCAGGATAGAGAGTCCAGAAAATGTAACAGAATTAGAAGAAATTACTGTAAAAGTAACAACATTAAAGCAAGACAATTAAAAAACCCCTACAAGATACATTATTTTAAAATTCACACATTCATACTACACAGGAAACAGAAACTGAACAAAATCCTCACTGATGGAATGGTATACTTTATCAGCAGATCTGTTGCTGGGTCTGAGAACAGTCATGGAGAAATCCTTGCACTACTGCAGCAAATCCCAAATTTTCCATCGGCTGGAAAAGAATAAGGAATTTATCTGGCACAGAAGAAACCATGTTTTCAAATGCACAGAAGTAACTGATAATTAATTCCACCTTGATTCAACTCAGATCTCTCAGCTTTGTCCTCAAATCTGTTGCAGATTTTATCTTAATCAATGCCACAGATTTAAAGCTGCCATCCCTTCCACCTGTATTACCTCAAACCACCTTCCCATACTCCTCATTTTCTAAGACAATATTCCTCTTCAAATACTACTTTTTACTCAACTCCATTAAGCATTAATTTATTAATTGAACTAGTACAGTGTTCTTAACACAAATTTTGTACAAAAGATTTGAGAAATTGCCTTAAATAACTGGTAATTAGGGTCATAAATTTGTTTTGAATATGATTAAGCCAGGATGCCCTTTCTGTAAATGCAGTGTCTTTATGCACTACTAATGGAAGGCTGACCTTCATTTAGAAGCCTTTTCCTTGGGCCAGAAAACTGATATCAGAACTTGTGGATGGATTAGGACCTCTGATGGTATTAAAATAAAGTACAGCTGCTGCCCTAACCACATTAGGATGGCTTTACTGCACTTTTTGATTACTATCAGCTAGGAAAACAGTATTTTTGTTGACTTCAGAGTGACAGTTTGCTGGAGGAAGACGGGCAAAACTGTGTTTGATTATTAGCAGATATTTGCTGATAAGAACACTACTTAGTGGGACAAACCAAAGACTTTTCTATAAAGGCAGCTTTTCCTTCTGAGAGCTGTAGCTCTTGCTTGTGTCAGCAGATACCAGGAGGGTTGACTTCTTGCTTTAATATGCAACGTGCCAGCATCAGTTTCAATTAGACATAAGGAAGTTCCTGTAGAGTTCATGGCTGTGGTTTATTCCAAGTGTGACCTGATGTCTTATCATCTTGGCTTTACATTGCTTTATAAAAACACACTATGCCTTAGATCGCCAGACAAGAAAAAAAAAACCAAACAACCCCCCCCCAAAAAAAAACCAAAAACCACAGGAATAACACTGGTCCAGAACAGCAAGTTTCACCAGTTACAATAAATCTTCCCATCCCAGAAAGGAACATATCCTGCTATGATCCTGGAAAAGAAAGGCTCGGTATTCTACGTACACACAGTCAAACTCTAACAATATTTTCAAGCAGGATAATCAGAAGGGAAAAACCACCACCACCAAAACTTCTCTGTCAGCAGAAGTCCCTGGTTGACCTCCCCATTCCAGCCAACACTGGTGGAGTTCAGAAGAAAGCCACACTCGCCTCTCCCTCAGTGTTCCAGGCCAGATCTAACTTCCTCAAAGATCAAAAGGCATTTGAGTCCAGGAATTTAGTTCAACCTATTACAGGAGACAGACAACTGCAAAGTGGAATCTTAATCTAAATTTGTACAGCATTTAGGGATGTCTAAATCAGACCTGCCCACAGTTTATCCTACGGTATCCACTGTGGCAGAGAAAGAAGCGATTCAGAGAATGATTCTTTACTGACTTACACACAAGACCTTGCAATTCCCTATGGCTCCCAGAGCCTGTTTTCTCATGCCATAACAGAAGGCCCTCATAAACCTTGGCATGGATTTACTAACACCTTTGTTAAAATGTCTCACTATTCAAAACTCCTTATTTTAGTAGAACTGATAAGAAAATTATATTCCTGCATTTAAAAAAAAAAAAAAAAAAAAAAAAAATAAATCAAAAAAAAAAAAAAAACAAAAAAAAACATNCTTACCCTGGATGGTCCTTTCCCAGGAAAGATTTCCCACCCACCCTGGTCTCAGATAAGGCATTCCCTCTAGACAGCACACTAGAACACAGCCACAGAAAGCCAACACTAGAAGAATTTTTCCATAGCTGCTCTTAAGGAAAAAAGTACGTTTCCAAATTTAAAAAGCAGACAGTAACTGCTGTCTTGTGCATTCTGGAAAGGACATTAATCAGTTTATTTTTGTAATTTACAAACAACTAGTACGGTTAGATGCTTTGAAGCACTACTTTGAATTTCAGCTGCAAGGAATACAGACCTACCTTTAACCCAGTTGGTCTTCTGCCAGGCACATTCTCCCATCGAAACAAGGGCATTTGTGCTAACCAGCACCCTGTGCATGGATGGGAAAGTAGCCTCAAGTGCTGCATAAATTGGTAGCATCCACATTACAGGCAGTGGCCTTTCAGGCTCAGAAATACTTGTTACTTACTTTTTGGTTGGTTGATGGGGTTTTGTTGTTTAAAAAGAAAACAACAACAGCAACAACAAAACCCCAACATGTTTTCAGAGCAGGAACTGGACATTGATTCAACTGAGGAATATTCGGAGCTTGGTCACTCCTGGATGGCAACAGGACAGTCGTGGCCAGCTATACCTTCTACTTGCATGAGATGAAGTGGGAATATGCAGATTCAACTTGGCCGTGCTGTTTCACATGCCCAGCCTCAGCATGCCCTTTGTGCTTCTTCAGTGGCTACCAAATCATAAAGCTTATGCATTCTTTCCAGACAGACAACAGAAATACTGAAGTACAGCCAGAACCACCTAAGAGAGAAGCTGAAAGGGATGCCTAAACTAGGCTAATACTCCTTACAGCTCCTTTGGAAATTCAGCAGATCACCTCAGAGAAAATTACCGTCAGACCCTATATACATACATAAATGCAAGTTGTCTTGTTAACAGCTACAAGAGCAACCTTAAATAATCTCCTCATAAATATGTATTAAAATTCTGAATATGCAAACTGCACCAATCCAAATCAGTTCATTTTCTTCCTCCAAACCAGAATGAATACTCAATAGGTCCCAAATGTCAGTGAAGGTTAACTTCCCTACTGCCCTCTCTCCAGTGAAACCTCAGCACCTCACTCCATGGTTTGAGACCTATGGAGCTCCAGACACTCAGATGCTTTGGGGACCTTAATGCCAGTCATGTTTTGATGGTTCATATCCTACAGTATGTTCAACTTCATGAAGATACTGCTTTTCTTCTCTGAGCTCCTCAACATAACTCACACCTGACCTGTGTGTAAAGCACAGGAACAACAGCCCCACAGAAGAGCTGTTACACTACAAACCTTTCCATGTGCCAATACAGAGCTGAGTGACACAGTCTAGCAGCTCTACCATGGGAAATAAAGGACTGACCAAAACAGAGTCACAGAATGGTTTAGATTGGAAGGGACCTTAAAGATCATCTCGTTCCAGCTGCCATGGGCAAGGACACCTTCCACTATCCCAGGTTGCTCCAAGCCCCGTCCAACCTGGCCTTGGACACTTCCAGGGATGGGGCAGCCACAGCTCCTCTGGGCAACCTGTGCCAGGGCCTCACCACCCCTCACAGAATTTCTTCTTATTATCTAATCAACCTACCCTCATTCAGTTTAAGGTCATTTTAATGCTAAATATCAACAGCTCTTTTCAGTTGTAGAGAGAACTTATATAATGAGGCTGAAAAAGTCAGGATCATCACTCTGGCAGTCAGATGGGATATCAAATGCAGAGCACGGAAGGTCACAGGTGTTTTCAGACAAAATACTGTATTGCACAGAGATGGTTTGTGGGGAAAGTATTTGAAATTAGTTACAGAAAAAAAATAATGCAATGGAAAAAGAACTTTAGACTGTATACTTCTCAGAGGAAGATCAGCTTCCTATAGCTTTTTTCTAGTGCTTCCATGATCATGCAAAAAAGCAGTGCTTAGCTGTCTGCAAACCACCACCCCAGGAAGAGTGCAAAATAGGATTCCCAGAGGGCAGCTATGATTAATGAAGGACACTGCTCCTGCAACTTTTCTTTGCAAGTTCTCTATATTTTCATTTTATTAGATGCATAGACAGTGCATAGTAAAAAAAAGTTTCCATTTTTACAGAATGACAGGGAATAATATTCATCCCATTTATAAAGCATGTCAAAGCAAAACAGGTAGAGATTCCACAGCATGAGGCACAGCCTGCTTCAAGTGGCAGTTTCTGATAATGCTATCATATCAGCCACCAACAACCTTAAAAGGTAGAAAACTGAAAGTAAAACAAAGCAACAGCAAGTGTACCAGGAAGGCAGAATGAAGCCTGCATTCCTTTCCAGCCTTGGAGCGTGACTTCATCTTTTCTAGGGTGACCTTCCACTGAGTCCAGGCTTGAACACTAATATTAGACTAAAAAGAAGTGTGCCACCCTCTAAATATAATGATGACTCAACACCTAGAGGCTTCAGTGATGTAATATGACCAGAGAGATTCTGACTTCACAATCTAGATGTTTAAAAATGAAGTCAAAAGGAACAGATCTTCCCCTGAAGACACAAAGCCTGCCTAGAGCCTCCCAGAGCATCTTCTTGAAGTAGCCTGTAGGAAAAGGGAACCAAAGAAACAGTTCACACATGGCAGCAGACACACTGACTCCACTTTGTTTAAAAGGAACACTGAACAGACACATTTCAATTATCTGCCTCAGAGTCCAACATCAGCAGCAAGTTTCAGTTCCAGAATTAACACATAAAAGTTAAAGACAACACAACAGACCACTGAGCAGTCCAGTGCCTTTTACTGCACCTTAAAATAAAAATAGCAGCATGAAGATGTACTTTGTTGAGAAAGCTGAATGCAAGTACAAAGGAAAAAAGCCTTTCCAAGTAAAGCTACATAACTCTCTTAAAGCATCACCCTTGGACAAATAGTCCAGCACTCACCTGATGTACCCTTGAATATTTTCAAGGTCCAAATGCAATAATACACCTTTAAAAAAAAAAGTCAAAGGAAGTCTGAGTGTTTAGCAGTAAGAGCAAGTAGTCATCCAATGTATGTAAATAAAGTTGTAATGTGAAAGAATCCCTCGTGAAAATAGTAACTGTTTTCATAGTAAAGTCTTTCTATTAAAGCAGGATTATCTTTTCCATTGACTTGTTAGTTTGACTTTTCTCCTTCCTTCCCCACCCTGCCTCCATAAGCTCATGGTTCAGAAAACACACTTTTTATCACCTCTATTCCCTAGTCTTGTCTTTGCACACTGACTCTCAGAAAAATTGGGATATACTTCAACAATTACTCAAGGAATCAGACTAGTAGGGTTTGGAAAGTATCTCTGGAGGTCATCTTGTCCAACATACCCCTGGCTCAAGCAGGGACATTTAGAGTCCAGATGGCCAGAAGCATGCCCAGATAGCTTTGAATATCTCTGTGGATAGAGAGAGAGAGACTGCACCACCTCCCTGGGCACCTTGTGCCAGTGCTCAGTCACCCTCATGGCAAAAAAGTGTTCCCTGATGTTCAGAGGGAACCTCCTGTCTTTCAGTTGATGCCCATGGCCTCCGGTCCTGGTACTTGACACCACTGAAAAGAGCCTGAACCAGCCGTCTTTGCACCCTGTCTTCAGGTCTTCCTACACGTGGGTGAGATCCACCTGAGCCTCCTCTTCTCCAGCTCAGCAGGCACAGCTCTCTTGGCCTTTCTTCACAGCAGACAGGTCCAGTCCCTTCATCTCTGTGGCCTCTCCCCAGTAAATCCATGTCTTCCTTGGACTGTGAAGTCCAGAACTGATCACTGTGCTTTTTTCACGCAGAAATAATATCTCCTTTTGGTTTAAATTACATTGGCAAGAAAAAGCACTTAATGCACTTTGGCTATCACTGCCTAGGCAGCTTCACCATAACTAAAATGTTCAGAAACTGATGAATCATTCTTTATGTGAAATAAAACTATCAATTTTAACCGGTCCTCCTTCCAATCTGAGCCAAAAGAATGGGGAAAAAAGGGAGCATACAGCCTGTAAACAGCTTGAGGAAACACATCCTTCCCTCTCCAAAGCACATTCTAATAATGACAGCTTTGCTTAAGCACCTCCTGAGGCACTACAGCATCTGAAGAAACCATCTTAAAAGACAAAGATGCTTCACTTTGACAGTGTGTTTACCAGTCTCAGCCTGAAGGAAGTTCCAGTCGAAGAACAGAAAAGATGCTTTTACAAAACAGTGATACATGCATAAGAAAAGCACAACAAAAGGGTTACTATCCAGAAAGTTTAAGGGTTATGGGTAGCAATTAACTGCTGAAACAAACCCTTAGGAGTTATTAGAGTCATGCCCTTTGGATCACCAACACAATGGCTTTATCAGGAAAGCTAAAAGGAGCAGCACCTCCCATTCAGTCACACCATCAGCCAAAAATAAGTCTCAGTTTTGCCCTATCTTGCCCACATAACTAAGGCCCATCAGTTTTTCCAAGAGATGGACAACTCCCAGGGTTTAGGACTAATTTTATTTTTAGCTTCTTTACAGTAAGACTTCCATGACCCACCCGAGTCAGTGTTGTACACTCCAAAACCCAAAATAATCTGCCCCTACCATTAACAGCTTTATGCCAAAACAACTGAGCAGAACACAAGGCAGTGATGGGATGCAGTCCAATGTGATCCCAGATTTGCAACAGATTATCCTGTTAGATAATCTTCTCCACACCTTCGCTGGTCTTTAAAAACTAAAAACCTCCATGTTTTCTAGCACCCTGTAAAGAAGGTACAATTTCATTTTCTGTAGAAAGGAGCAGGCTGCCCATGAGGGGAGTGGAGATAAGCAAAGCCACCTCCCCTCAGCTGTAGGAAGCTGTTATCACATAGAAGCTGCTAAGCCATCCTGCACAAATCCTTAAATGCCCACATTATTGACCCAGTTATCTGGGGCATTCTCCTGTCTAAGTACAGATTTCTTTCCAAGAACACAGGTCTGGAAGGTAGGGAAATATTTTTTTTTACCACATGCTCTGTTACTGTAACACAATCAGATACATGTTGGTAGAATTGATCTATATTCTCCCTCTCTCCGGTGTTTAAGGGCAGTGAGTCCAGAGCAGCTTCCTTGAAGCCTGATGGCAACACTCATCTTCAGATCCCAGGGCCCACAACTCTTCAGACTCGCTGTGGTGAGACCTCAGGGTGCCAGCCACGAGAAAACCCAAGCCTGGCCTGATCCAGTGTCTTTGCCTGCAAAGCACATGGACTTCAGCTGCAGGAATTCCTCATCTGCAGAAAACGAGGGTCCAAACTCAGGCTGCCTACAGGTGCCATCGTCGCTTTTGACAGGCAGCACAGGATCCTTTCTAAGAGGGATTGCAGCCTCACAGTACTGGTGAAAGGGTATTTCTGACACAGGACTCGGTAAGAACAGGCAAAGTAAATCTGCTTATCCACAGCACAGGTGTACGTGCAGCCAAGTGTTCCCTCTGGGCTGCTGCAAGTCTCTGCTCAAGCACAGACTGGCACTTACCCTGTATCTGATACACAGTAGTTTAATGCCCTTAAATTGAAAAAATAAATAAATAAAATATTTAAGGAGTTTGCTTTTAAAACCTGACTTTGGTGAGTATATTGCTTAGATAATTCTGTGTTCGAAGTTCGAACTTTACAGTTCAGCCTCTTAAACTTCAGGTAATGTAACTTTAAAACTGACAGCATAAATTCTTTACATTAATACTGCTGCATGTTAAAGCCACTCAGAACTTTATATATTTGAATATTATTTATGCAGTAAGTTCACACACCAAATCAAACCAACCATTTACAATGACAGGTTTCTCCAGCTTTCTTTAACAGTTAACTTGTAACTTCCAGACCAATCACACCTTCACTTTCCTCCTAGAAGTGCAGGTTAGGAGTAAAATTCAGAGAGACACTGCAAAAAACTTTATTTTCTGTAGAAGGAATAACACAATGAAATGACTGTCGATGTAACCATTACTGGAGTATATTACTTTTAAAAGTTTAGTGTATCGTTAGATATACTTTGGATCAATATATACTTGAAGATGTGATTGCTAGCAGCATTTACTGTGATTGTGTGGATTTTAAAGTTTAGCTTAGTAACTTGACAGTATTTTGTATTGAATTCATGTGTGCTCTTATCTTGCAGCAACAGTTATTAATAGAAAGGATTATGGGTATTAATCAACTGGGAACACAAGTACATGTTCTACAGGAATAATAAAACCATAATCAACTCCCCAGGTTGTTGGATTTAATGAGAAATCTGAAGGTAATCCCATCTCCATAAATATAGACTTATAGAAGTAACTACTTACCTGCAAACAGAGCTGTTCAATCCATGGAACCCACAGATAGTTTACAGACCTGCACGTGGCACAGAATATCCACCTCCACAACCCAGCTGCTATTCTTAAGACACATCCTTAAGTCCTGCAAGTCTTTGGGGACTGCTATCCCACATACTTACATAATCACCCATTCCATTTCCTAACTAAGCCATCAGCTAAATACTAGAATGCAGCTCTCAAAGGGGAAAGCTCAGGAGCAAGTGGGGATAGAATCCCTGCAGGATGAGGAGAGATTCTCTAGTTCTAGGCAGCCTTCCATTTTCTTCCTTTAAAACTGAACTTTCAGACCCCTTCAACTTTAATCAAGCTCATCATCAGATGGTTAGAAAATTCTGCAAAATGGCAGAACATAAATGCAAGATGCTTACTAGCAAAAAGTCTTACATGCAATAAAATGAGGCACTGTTTTCCAAAACTGCAATTTGGACTGTAGGATTTATATATATATATAGATATGAACATTTTGTTTAGTGCTCTGGTATTGAACCTTTATTATGGAAGACAAAGATCCCCACAACAATTCCATTTGTGCAGACTCCACTTTTGGTACATTTAACAGGAAGCCTGTATCCCCAGAAGTCCTGTTTTATTTCTCTTTCATCTGATAATTTCTCCACTAAAGATCAGTTGTCCATCCTGGCAAGCTCTGGTCCCAATGAATTTGTAGTTTTACCTGGATATGTCAGACAGTTCCAGCCAAAACCCACTGTACCACTGCTAGCTTGTATCTGAATTGAAAATTCTGAACAGGACACTCAAGTAGTCTCAGCTGTGCCTGTAACAATTAGCCCAGACTCATTTCATGAGACAGTAAAGCCCCAGGCTATCAGTTTTATATTCCTGAAATCTCAGTCAGGAAGAATACTAGACTTAGAAACAGGAACTGAATGTTTCCTGCAAAGGTTGATTTTTTTTAATGATTATTTTAAGAGCATATTGTTCTCAACATTCTGTTTTAGATTAATTGCAGAGTTAAAAATATTTTCATAAAGCTTCTCTTGTCTTTTTTATCTGGAAAATCTAAAGTGAATGATAGTGAGAACATAGTATTACAGATAACTTAAAATACTTCAGACCTTACCTGTCTCTCTACAGCTACATGAAAGGAGGTTGTAATGAGGTGCATGCAGGTCTCTTTTCCAAACTAGCAGTTGGTAAGACATGAGGAAATGGTCTCAAGGCATGCCAAGGGAGGTTTAGACTGGATATTAGGAAAAACTTCTTCACTGAAAGGGCCACCAAGCATTGGAACAGGCTGCCCAGGGAAGCAGTTGAGTCACCATCTCTGGGGATATTTAAAAGATGTGTGGTTGTGGCATTTGGGGACATGGTTCAGTGGTGGACTTGGCAGTGCTGGGGCAGTGGTTGGACTCGATGATCTGAGAGGTCTTTTCCAACCTAAACAATTTCCTGATTCTATCATAAATACAAAAAAATCAGCTTCCCATCACAGTGGTGTGTGATCAGCAAGGAGGAGCAACCACCATGTGTTTCACTTGCCATGAAGACACGAACCTGCATTTCAATATTGTGGAAATCTGAACAAAAGAAAAATATCTTTGTTGACCTCAGCTGACAAAAAGGCTTTTAAGCTCTTGAGATAAACATCATGGCAGTCTTGGTGTGACCTTAGAAAGAAGTCATATTTGTGATCGAGTTTCTTTGCACAAGACAGATTAAACTGTTTCTCTGACCACAATACACAAATATAAAGCACAGGTTTCTCTTACACAGAAAACATGGAAACTGGCACAGTACCTTACTGTCCTCGTCCTCAAACACGGACTGGTGAACGTTGCAGGCAAAGAGGGAGTTTGGAAGATCGTTGAAATCAATTATTTCATGAAAATCTTCCTCCGAAAAACACCTCTTTAAGCTGCTGTCTCCATTTATAGAGTAGAGTAAGAACTGTCCTCCATCCTCCGGGATGCAGCCATAGTGACCAAGGCCCCGCATTCCAAAGAAGTAGGAGTCTCCCCTCATCCCTGGCAGCGTGGAGAAGTGACACACAGTTACACTATGTTTTTAAACATTCCACATTCACAAGTTAACCCAGAGATTCTTAGTTTGGGGGCTTAGTTTGTAGAAAGTAAATTTTAAGGCAACAGCTGCCCTCTGACACAGGGCATTAAAGACCTGTCTCACCAAGGTTCAAACAGGGACTTGGCTTTAGCTTCATTTATTAGCACAGGGAAGGCCTAAACATACCAGCACAAGCTGCTGGACACAACCAGAAGAGAGACATTACCTTAAAAGAAAATAGTACATTATATTTGGGTTTAAGAGTGCCATGTTTGTTACTGGCAAGGGAGGCTGGTCCTTTAGAGCTTACAGCCAGCTGTGGAAGTGTAATGCACTGGGTAAGAAGAAAATGAAAATAACTTTGAAAATAATACCAGGCATCAACTACAAGGAAAAGAAAAGACCCTGTTAGAAAGCAGCATGAACACAGAATCATTGAAAAGCAATATAACTAACACACAATTCTATTAAAAAGAATAAAGTCAATTTTTTTTTACAGTTTCAGTACAGAACATACCTTGTTTTTCCATGCTTATTAGCACACACTCATCTTAATCACATTAGGAAGCAACTAAAGCCAAGGGAAGAGCAGGCTCAAGGTAATTCTCGGCACTTTTAGGAAAGTCCTGCTGACTTTTTGAAGCCTGTACCCCAAATGCATCGGAATACAAAGGCAATTTTAAGACACACAGAAGTAACAAGCTCATACATGAAAGAATATCCCTCCCGTCAATACAAGAGTGAACTTCATACCAGCCAAGGGGACTAAGTCAAGGTCCAATTAATTATCAGTATGTTAATTAGTATAAAATCAGGTATTTAGCAGTCCTTAGTACCAATGTATTAGACATCAAATTCCACTATAGACCTTCATTAAGCTGACTAGAAGCTTACTGGATAATAATTAATTCCCTTATATTTGTTTCTTTTAATAACAATATTCAATCATTAGCTGCTTTTTTTTCCCTTCATAACACAAGGAGTTAGAGAGTTACATAAGGGCAAAGTGCTCATCTGTTTCAGATTTGCCCTTGCTCTCTTGCATACTTGCTATTCTCTATAAATAGCCGTAAATATTAACTCAAACACACTATATAGAACTAGTGTCCAAAATTAAACCCTATGGGCTTATTACACTTAATCTCGGTAAAGCTAAATTATGGAGCTAATTTGCTATGCCTGTGTCTTTCATATAACCCCTGCTCTGCTGCTGCTCTGAAATTAGATTTGGCTGATGACAGAGCACATCGTTCCATAACGTAAGGTTATGGAAATACCAGTAATTGTTATTGCTGAAGTCTCAGGGCTAATGACAGAAGTTCTCAAGAAAACAAGCTGAAGTCATGCTCCAAAGTTATCAGTTTGGAGCACGGAGTCCACACTTGCCACACTCCCAAACCACAGATTTATTAACCAGTGTTAGTCAGAACCACTAAGGTTGAAAGGGGGATGCAGAGGTTATCCAGCCCAAATCACAAGGGCACACCAGGGTAATTCAGGATCGCCCAGAGGTCCATGTTGGACAGTCACACCACTCTTAGTGCATACAGTGATGTGCAGAGCTGGCGGGGTACAGGATCTTCATTGTCCTCCTTCTCCAGGTAGTAGAGTGTGTTACACAGCTAAAAACAGAGTCATTTCCCAGTCCTGTACTCTGCTCATGTAACTGATGAAGGAGGGGGTTAAACCAAACAAGGATGCAGTGCTGTGAGGAAGGAACAGTAGCATGAAAGCCTCCAGACAGTCACCTGTATTTACTGTGTTAACCTGAGGACAGTTTTTTTGTCTATCAAATACACACTTTTTCTTTCCACTCTCTCAGTCCAATATTAACACAACTATCTCCAACTAATCTCAGTCTAGGGACATAATTCTAACTGAAAAAAACCAAGCCTAAACAAATGACAGAGGAGATGGCCCAGAATGACAGCAACATTGCCTCTGGTATTCGAACCAACTCACTTAAGTCTAGTACTACTGCACATTTCAGGATAAACATATCCAGGCAAGTACTACAAAGAAATCCTCACAGCAGCCAGAAATTTCACTTCAGAAGGTAATACTTTCTCTAGCAAAAAAGGAATAATAGATCATCTCCTCCAAGAACAATCATCTCTAAGTGTATTTGTCATCATGTCTAGCCTGTGTCACTAGGTTTATGAAAATAAACCTCAAGCCCAGTGTGTTACAAAACATAATTTACATGGCAGAGCAGGCTTCTGTCAGTCTGTATGAAGTATTTCATTCACAACAGGCAAACAACTTGCATCAGGGAAGATACTGACTATTTGACAGGCACAGAAGCTGACATTCAAAACTCCTAGGAATTTGGATTATGAATGTTAGAGCTAACTTCATGGCAGCTAACAAGTTTCATACCTCCTTTCCCAATTCATAACAGAGGTATTAGGGTGTGCAGCGAAGTAAAGAATCTCCATCTATTGACTGAAGTCAGAAAAGTCTTCCTCACTAAACAGTTGTTTATTTTTCCCCTCCTGGAAGAGCCATATTTTTCCTCTCCTGAAAGGTACTAGATAGGAAAGCTTTTAAGTCAGGAATTCAGCAAACAAAAGAGAACTGGATTTTAAGTTACAACCACGAAGCTCAGGTTTCTAACCAATAACAAAATGAGCATACACTACAGCAGCCAAGATTAGAAGTTAATAAATACTTGTATCATGTCAGTAGTTTTGTTCTGCTAGAGCTCTTGAACAGGAAAAGATTGTTTCTTTTTTCAGCCAATTATTGAGATAGATTTGCCCAGTGGGGCTTTGGTATTGGCCAAGTCTTTTTAAGAAAGTCACTGTCACACGTGCCTTTTGACCAGCTCTTTTTCCAGATTTGTAGGTAGGTGTGCATACCTGCACATGCCTTTTCTACACTTCAGATATACTCAGAATTCTGATCAGTGTTCCTTCCACTAGCAAGTCAACTTATATACTCCAATTACTGTATCCTCTGCCTAATTTTTGATAGACCTGCACAGTTAAGAAATTCTGTATGAAATAACAGTTGTTTCACAAATTTTATTTTGCTATCCAAGGACCACATTCTGCACAGTACTAAGCACACCACCACAGTTAAAAAAGAAATCTCACTAATAAAATACATTTATGTTCCCCAAGAGATATAAACTGCCTATGAGTCTGAGCTCAGTGACAATCAGAGGGGACAAACATACTTGAATCAACAACAATTGTTAGCACACTTCAAACCCTTGGGCTGTAAGTACAGACTGACTGGACAAATTAGCACTTCTGCCAAAAGATGCCACATCATCTGTCACACACCTTGGGCTGCTCACTTCAACACCAGTCACCTCCCTACACAGGGAAAAGCCCAATGCAGCCTTTTCTGGTGGAGAAAGCATCTCCTGCTCAGATTCACTGCACAACCACACAGACTGATTCCATTAGAAGAAAAGACCAAGCCTACAGAAAAATCACCACATCAAAAGTTATCATCAGCCAGTCAGCAACTGGAAATCTTAACTTTTTCCACATTATAAATAATGTTACACACACAAACATTTTATATANAAACACTTTAACGTTCAGGTGTTTTGTTGTGAGTAGAGTTTTGTGCCTTCTTTGAAGTTACTTAGCCACTTCAGGCAGTCCTCTGGCAAAAAAATATTTTCTTTCCAATTATTCTCCTAATTTAGAACAAAAGAATTTACATTTCAAATCCCATAAACCAATTAATTCTAAGTCATGTATAATCCATGAACTGGATTTCCACATAAAATAAGCCAAATTAAAAGTAATCTTTTATGTAGCTGTAATACAATCACTGGATCACATTTCTGTTTATATTAAAGCTCCCTTCCACATCTTCTGACAAAATAAGTTAACTTCCCCCACTCAGGGTCATTTTTATATTATTAATAAAAGAAAAAGACATCCACATAAGAGTAAACCATACTTATTTTACTTGCAAAATGCAGTGAGTTCAAACTGAGTTGTGCATTTGCTTCTCCCTTCCCAAATCAGGAAATTTTTCAAATACTTAAGATACCAGAAGCTGTCATACAGAATTTCAAAAAGAAGTGGCAATGCCGTAAAAAATAATGCAGTAACAACAAGGCATTATCCAGCACCAATACTGATGATAAATTATCCAAGATCTGAACTGGAACCACACCAGCAAACTCTGCAGCACGATCGTTCCCTTGAGAAGTCTGAGATACTGAGGCATAATCAAACCTGAGCTCAAATTCATGTAACCTCCAGCTAATGCTGATCACTTGCCACATCCATTTATTCCCATTGTTTAAAGTTCACCCAAATGTTATCTGTGTTATTTCTGAATTTGGTGAAAGGTTTTGACCTTGAAGTTTCAGGTCAGATAATCCCACAGAGCAGAGAACCCCAAGAGCGCAGCTCTATTAACCCTTGGAAAACCACAGCAGCCACCTCCCCCCTCCAGGCCCTATACATCACTTTACCCTGACGTAAGTTATTTCAAATTTCTCCTCTGTGGTCCAGGTGTGCAAGGGTTTCTAATTTGGGGCAGCTCAAAACACCCTTCCCACTGGAAGAGATCAGGTTGTGTCAGTTCAACACTGTAGATACTGTGACCAAATGATCTGTAGATTCCAAGTGGGAGCTCTGTGTTCGTTCTGTTACCTCACTATTTTTAGACACAGCACACCTCTAATTAAAATTAGCAGAGACCAGCAGAAAATTATATTCGCTGGCAAACAGCAAGAGCTCCCTGAAGTTTTTACTTGAAAAATTACACTTATTTAGTGTGAAACTGAAAGGGCAAAGATGTACATCTTCCCATGAAGTTAGATCCCTGCAGAGCAAAATCTTTAGCAGAAAAATTGTCTTCATTCAACAAAAGGAGTACATGAAGTGTTTGAATGGACCAATGCCTTATATACAACCAAGCACGTATACATTTGTCCACTGTTTTTATGGAAAGTAATCAGGCATTTCCTTGGTGAACATTTTCCTGTCTTCAGAGTTTTTAAAAAGAGTCCCTCAGGGACATCAAGAAACAGGCACATATCTCTTGAAATCACTAGGAAACTTTACTTTTTTTTTTTATTAAACACTGCCTGCCATGACAAACAACATGACTAAAAATAGAATAAAGCAAACAAAACGTTACAAATAGAAGCTTTAAATATAATCACTATAAACTAGAAGCATTATTGAGTCTTGAGTGCAAACCTGGAAACTGTAATCTGCAGGAATTAAGAAAATTTGGGGGAAAAAAAACCAAAGCAAGAAAAGTTGCAGTTGCTTTTCTAGAATAGTCCAAGAAAAGTGTGGGGATTCCATCTTGGCTCCTACTGAATAAAAAACAACCTCCCAAAAAGCAAGTTTTTCACATTTCAAAGGGAGGGGAGTGGGGGAAATCAAACCCAGTGAGTGAGATTGTGCTGAAACAATCAGGTTTTACTTCAAATATTCACTGACCACAATAGCAGAGTCACCAATTTCAGTACTGTCAGCCTAGGGATGCAACTCCTGCTGAAGTCACCTGGACCCACACTGAAGACTTTGTAAGAAGGAGAGAATGTAACAGGGAAGGTCACACAGTAACTTAGTGAAATTCCATTCCACTCTGCACAATGAACACTGGAGATGAGCATTATTTTTAATGGTGCTAATTCTTCACTGTGGAAAGCTCCCACAGACTTAAATGGAGGCCTTTTAGTTAATTAGAAAGAGCAGAACAGGACCTCACGTGGCAGGATTAATGAACCTTTGCAGTCTCAAAAGCAATAGGGACTATAGTTACTCCCTCAGCCTTTACTCCTGGTCTTCCACCTGGGCAATGATTATTCCCCTTACAGGAATCCAAATCACCAGTACAGGTGTCCACCCACATTTCAGCTCCAATTTGGCTGGCCCCACACGAAAATAGTGTCAATGTCCACTTTTCCTCTTACACTTTTCCTCTTCCTCTCAGATATGAGGAAGAGGATTTTAATTTTTTTTTTTTCTAAATGCTAACTGGTGCAAATCCCAAATGTTCTAATCCTTTCCATTGACATTCTAGCCGTATTAAATTTAGCTGAGACTTTGTAACTATTTTTGGAAGCTTTTAACATCCAAAGGGACTATTCAGTTTTATTCCTCTAAAGCAGGACTGGCCAGCTCAAGCAGTCCAAGATGTGCACATTGCAGTGAAGGTTCAGCTGTGCCTCTCACGCCAGGGATGTATCCCGTGACCAGCAAAGGGACTCAGTTGGCATTGGCTTGCTGAGCATCTGCATCCCCAGCCCTGGAGAAAACAAGCCAGGAGACGCTGGTAAACCCAACTAAGCCAAGACTCCTGTCGCATTCCACAATAGGAAGGTGATACTTTGGAGCAACTAATGCAAGGTGTGAAGATTTCGTGTGCTGTTCTTATGGTCAAGAAGCTGAGCTCCAATCAATCGGGCACCACAGTTACCATGGCAACATTAAAGTTATTCAAAGAACAAAAAAAACCCTCCTCAAACACAAAGAAACCAGAACAAGCTTCCTGATTACCTTCACTTGGCCTCTATGCTAATCTATTTAAAGCAAGCCCGTTTTATAAGGGGCACACGGCATCAGAGCTTCGCTGGCCTTCAGCCAGAGCTGTCACCTCACACAGGGGTCAGTGGAACACTCATTTAACAGCCCTCCAGCTTGTAACCTGAAATTCATAACTATACCCCAATTCTTACCAAAAACCTACTTTCTCCTTCCCTCTTGAAAGGGAAAAATGGAAGAAACCATCTATGCCAGAACTATCTGCATCAGAAGCCATGCACAGTGCTTAATTCCTAGAAGATACTCAAGGCACCACAATGACTTGGAATAAAATTTCAAAGTTTCCTCTAAAATGATTTCCTGCTGGCACACACAAACAATTTATAACTTAAAAAAAAAAACATTAGGGATACAAATGCAATGACAAACACTTTCAACACAAACAATGACAAACCAAGCCACTGAATCTGAATACACACTACAATATTTGGAAGAGGACAGAAACTAGATCACCCAGCTGACAACTTCTCTGAAGTTTAAGGAGAATAGAGCAGTTCCTGCTATTAAAAGGCACCAGTTACCAGTAAACACAGCTGATCATCTACAGAAAATCTTCTGTCCTTGCTTACCCTTATGTGTTTGCAGTTTTTGTCACTGTTTTATATTCTCATAGTATTCCAACTTCTGTCTGTCCAGGAACGAATGTGCAACCATATCATTTAGTTTTACTGCAAGAATAAATGCAGCAATTTCTTTACAGTAATTATGTGTTTTCATAGAAAAAGACTTTTCCTTTTCTACAGAGGAGCCATTCTAACTAGCTCAACAAAGAGCAAACCATTTGTAAGGGCACAACTTGAAAGCTTAAGACAGAGGCTGATGTAAAGCACAACCCCTGATTAAACTACAAGTCTCATTTGTATGATTTCTTTCAGCTGTATAAACCTATCATACATTTTCCTTTTAAGAAACTTCATTAAACTCCAAACTCAAGCAGTGAAGGACCACGGTACTTTAAAGAGATGCAAAATAATCTCGGAGAGGTGGGGAAAACAAATAAATCGGCAACTTTGGAGAGCTACCTGTTATATAAGCATCAAATGACATTGGTGCGGGATCGCTGAACCACAGAATGGTCTGGGTGGGAAGGGGACCTTGAAGACCACCCAATTCCATCCCCCCTGCCACGGGCAGCGACACTTTCCATGGGAACAGGTTGCTCAGAGCCCCATCCAACGTGGCCGTGAGGACTTTTAGGCACGGGGCATCGCCAGCTCCTGCGGGCAACTCGTGCCGGTGTCTCGGCGCCCTCAGCCAGGG
>VXBX01003004.1:221476-253761 GCA_013400415.1 Scytalopus superciliaris
CACAGGGATGTGCGGCGAGAGGGGATGTGCAGGGACAGGGGACAGAGAGGGGGGACAGGGGTGTGCGGGGACGGGACAGGGACGTGCGGGGAGAGGGATGTGCGGGGACAGGTGATGTGCAGGGACAGGGGAGAGGGACAGGGATGCGAAGAGCTGGGATGTGCGGGGACAGGGATGCGAAGAGACGGGATATGCGGGGACAGGGATGTGCGGGGACAAGTGAGCAGGACAGGGGTCAGGTGAGCGGGGACAGGGAAGACAGGACAGGGGCTGTGCGGGGACAGGTGAGCAAGGGCAGCGGACAGGTGACAGGGGCAGGGTACAGGTGAGCGGGACAAAGGAGAGATGAGGCAGGACAGGGGTTGTGTAGGGACAAGGGATGTGTAGGGACAGGGGACAGGTGAACGGGGACAGGGGCTGTGTAGGGACAGGGGAGCGGGGACAGAGTCTGGCAGGATCCAGGCAGCAATTTATGTCCTCATACCAAAGCTTCTCCCTGCCAGGGTGTTGGCCGCCCCCACCCTGATGGTGAGGTGGGGTGGGGGGAGTTGGATGGGGTGAAGACAGGTGGGATGGAGTAGGAAAATGTGGGATGGGATGGGATGGGATGGGATGGGAGCAAGGAGGGGTGGGATGGGATAGGAGCGAGAAGGGGTAGGATGAAATGAGAGTGGAAGTAGGAGAGAAGTGGGGTAGGATGGAATGGGAGGAAGGAGGGGTGGAGTGGGATGGGATGAAGAGAGGTGAGGTGGGATGCAGAGAGAAGTGGGGTGGATGCCCACACAGTACCAGTGCACCTTGCCATGGTTCTACTGACAAACCCCAAAAGCCCCCAGGGATGATGTTGAAGGGGGCCTGATTGCTCTGGGGGATGGAGCTTCAGAGATCATTCCCACCTCCGACCACCAACATGCAAACTGTCCTTTGCAGTGAGCTCCATCTGGAATGGATCCAGTCACTGCTCATCTCTTCTTCAGACCCACAGGTGACTAAGGTGTATCTCCCCATTGCAGACGAGGCCAGAAGGTGCATTGGTAGGACTCTTAAGGAATGTCACGTTTACTATGGAAAAAGCTGATGCTGGTCATGATTTTAGAAAGAAGAAAAAGCCCTCAGATGCCCCAAGGTACACTTTAGTAAAAGAAGGGCTATTTCCCCTCTTCCAGCTGTACATCCAAGACTACTCAATGTCATGGGCTAATGCTGATTTTTCTGTGGTCTCTTCAATTTAGAATGTAATACAGAGGGATTTAATCAATAGAGTGATACAGAAATGTAAATAGGTTTCTCTAAAGATGGCTTTGAAAATCTATGGGACATAATGGAGAACTAGAAGACTCCCATATAATTATTAAATACCCAATAAAAATCTATGTAAAGAATAATTCTCCATTAGTTAAAAATATAAAAAGATGTGTGCCATTTATAGCAGCACTTTCCAATAATAGCATAAAAAATGGTGTAATGATTGAAATCAATAGCATATCCCACCTCACCTCTGCAAACAGCAGAGACCAATGCATTGGAGATTCTTCTGCTTGCAACAGAAGAGTTTCTTCCTGGTCCCTTAACTAAGGACTGACTTATGTCTCAATACATATCTGGTTTAGACCCCTTTCAGGTTTTCTGCTTTGGTTCTACTTCTATTTTTAAAAGGCAATAGGTAACTTATTAATTATTATCTTTATTGGTTTGTCCTCATGCCTAAAATATCAATCCCTGACCACAATTTTTCTGCTTTAGGCACTATGCAGAAGGCAAAGCAAGCTATGAAACCAAAGATGTCACAATATAAACTAATCAGGTTTTAAATCAAAGTATATGATTGTTGGCTTTCATTTTAAGAAATTAAACCTGGTAGGATATTTTCCTTTGTCTCCATTTACGTATATTCCCTTTGCATGTTGTGTTATTTTAATATTCTGAGTAGGAAGAGCATCCAAAGTGCTTTTTCTGTCCTGCATTTTATGTTACAGAATTTCCTTGTGTCTTCTTATGCCCATCCTCTTGGCTGTGTCACGTGCACAGTAGTTCCCTTCAATTTTTATTAATTTTCATATTGGGAAGAGTATTTTCATTGTGATGAATTTGCCTTAGCATATGATTTCCTTGTAGTAATATAGGAATCTCTACAACTATGAAAGCAAGCTAATCCATGTACAAGAAAAATTAGGAATGTCAAGGTCAGCACTTTGGATCTACAGGCATCCAGACATTATTGCTAAAACAAATGTGAAAAAAACCCTAAATTCCATTGTTTGCAGTAAAATGTCCTTCAAACTAAATAATCATGGAATGGTAACAGTTGCAGGGTTTTAATATCCTCTGTTGTAAGTGTTCAAGATTTCTACTAGGAAAGGTCACAAAATAATATATTATTTAGACACAGAAAAATGGTGTTGCCAAAATAATAAAATAAGAGCAACTGAGAGAATGTCCTTTTTGGAGTTTCACCCTTTACCCACGTGGGCCTCAGAGCTATTCAGGCCATGCACCCTGTGCTTCCTAAAGGCTGTGGGCATCTTCCCACAACCCAAGAAGCTGCAGAGTGCCAAAACCTGGAGGAAGCTGTAATTCTGGAAAGGATACCAAAGGACGTGATGAAACAGCTGCTACTTGCAGGATCTCAAGCGACGCTGCAGACATGCTCCCAGAGAACTGAGTGGGAGTTTGTTGCTGATACCCCAGAGCACAGGCTTAGCCCATCTCCTCCAAATCCCGAGCTGCTCATTATCTCCAGTCTGCACCTGCTTCCTATCTCCAGATTTAATCTGTAAGCAAAAGTGGCCTCTCGAATGTGCTGAAGCAGCCACCGTGAATTTCAACACAACCAAAGCAGTGTAACCGAAAGATTTTGCCTCTCACCACCTTAGTCTGATTTCTGGTCATCAAAATGCAAACCCTGATTCAGTCCCGCAGCCTTTGCAGAAGCTTTGGTGACAAAGTTTCCTCTTTTCAGAAGAAAAGAGTAAATAATGCCTCAAAATCTGTACATGCCCAAGAAGTGAATGCTTCATCTTTTACATTTCTGCTCACTGGGATAATCCCACATTCTTTGGCCAGATATGGATTATGATTTTTCTGCAAATGTCTCAGTCTGGAGATTAGACTGGATAAAGCAAGTAAAATTAATGTTGACTCTGTCAGCATTATCATACCCTTGACTGTTTCTGTTACTTTTTTAGAATACAAAAAACACAGTTGGATCCATCTAGCTCTGTATTTTGTCTCCAGCAGCCAAGACTGGATGCTTAGTGAAACAGTGTAAAAATAGATCCTGTATTCTTCTCCTATTTACCTTGCAATTTTTCAACAACTAGTGAGATAGGGATTTCTGGGACTCAGGGTTGTGTCCAAGCTACTCCACTTAGTAGCTACCAGTGTCCTGTTCTCTAGGAGTTTGTCTTGTCTTTTTGACCCCCGTTTGTGGTTTTGCTTTGCACAATATGCTGTGACAGGATAATTCTTCACTCTGTAAAAGCAATTTCAAGTCTTATTCCTGAATCACTGTTGCTTAATTATAGAGGCTGTAAATTTAGTATTTTGACCTTCTCATCATCATTGTAAAACAAGGGGGAATGGCCTTAAACTGAGAGTGGGCAGGTTTAGATTAGATATTAGGAAGAAATTCTTTCCTGTGAGGGTGGTGAGACCCTGGCACAAGCTGTCCAGAGAAGTTGTGGATGCCCCATCCCTGGAAGTGTTCCAGGCCACATTGGATGGAACTTGGAGCAACCTGGTCTGGTGGAAAGCGTCCCATGGCAGGGTGGAGAAGGAACTAGATCATCTTTATGGTCCCTTTCAGCCCAAATAATTCTGTGATTCTATGGTTATTTTCCAGACTTTATCTGGATTTCCCTTTAGCTATCCCTCTTTCAAGCTCATGTGATATTCTTTGTTTTCAGTGGGAAACTTTATTACCATCCTCTCTAGGCTTTCTAATTTTACAAGAAAACACTACTTTCTTTAAAAGTTTGATTCTACTAAAATGACTATCAAATTTTTCAGGATCTGGAGTAGGCAAGAGCTGTCTGGTCAGGGGACTTTGAAGAAGTCCAAGCATCTGAGTACCAGAGTCCTATGACTTTGGTGGTCTCCTTGTCATATAAGGGAGGAGCTACTAATTCTTAACAATCAATTCCCCTTTTTGACCACTTCCTAGCTCCACAGTGATATTTTCAGAGCACTTTCCACTTGAGCCTCCAGATCTCCTGCAGCAAAAGTGATAGCTGGAAAAAGTGCCTATGTATGTACAGTTGGGGTTATTTTTTCTCTGTACATTTCTTTGCACTTATCACTGCTGAATTTCATCTGCCAATTTATCACCCAGTCACTCAGTGCAGTGAGACAACATTGCCTCGACACCTCTTCAGTGCCATCCTGTGTGTGTACAGCAACTGCAAAGCAGCTTAGCTACAACATATTACAGAAAAAATCCAAAAATGTGCAAAGCAAACACCATCTCTGCTTGGTTTTTTTTGCTCTACAGAGCATTTTGCACAGTTATGGGTTCCAGAACAGTAATTGCATGATTGAAAAGTTGCTGCAGAAAAGGAGAGTATCTTTCATGTGGTGTAAAATTTCAGTGACTGTAGTGCCCTTGCACCAGATACTCCATGGGCAGGTTGATCATTGAGCAGAGCTGTTTCCTTTTGGGGTTTGGGGATGCAGAGAAGCAGAAGCTTCTCCAAATCTGATATGCTGGGGTCAGGCAAGTATGATGAAGTACCTAAAGGGGGCTTCCAGAACCTAAATTGGCTAATGAGAGATCTGGAGAGGGACTTTTCACAAGGACATGGAGTGATAGGACAAGAGGGAGTGGCCTTAAGCTGAAGGAGGGTAGGTTTAGAAGAGTTATTGGGAAGAAAGTCTTCCATGTGGGTGTCATGAGGCCCTGGAATGGGTTGCCCAGAGAAGCTGTGTGTTCTCCATCCCTGGAAGTGTTCAAGGCCAGGTTGGACAGGGCTTGGAGCAACCTGGTCTAGTGGAAGGGTCCCTGCCCATGGCAGAGGGGTGGAGCTGGATGAGCTTTAAGGTCCCTTCCAGCCCAAAACATTCTGAGATTCTACAAGAACCTGTTGCACTGCTCTGGGAACCACCAGAAGCACCCCTGCATTTGGCTCTGTTGCTCCCTAAAGCTTCCCTCTGGTATATCCCTGTTGTTTCTGAGCATCTTCAGGGGCAAACAGAGGTCAGACCACAGGCTTGTGTTTTTTAAGGCAATGAGAACAGGAACAAAGAGTCTTCACATTTTCTATCCACTTCTGAAAGTGGGAGTTACCTGTAAAAAAGGTCTTTTTGATTTGACATTGCAAAAATTCCCTATCTAACATGAAGTTGCACAAAACTTTATTATCTTAAGCTAACCCTGAGTTTTGAAGACAACAAAAATGACACGTCCCCGTTTCTGGTTAAGGAATATTTTTAACCAAGAGATGTTTTTTTCAACCTAGATGCATGATAGATCAAGGGGAAAAACAGATTTCATTGACTTTTAAAACAATCTCCATTTCAAGAAAGAAAAACACAAACCTTTTGTTCCATAACAAACAACATCCTTAAAGTACAAGTACAGTTCTCAAATGTGAAATATTATGGCCAGATGTAAACTGTCCCATTTGAGTGAAGTTGATGAGAGATGAGGAGGTTTTCAGCTTGTTCCTTGTTTAAAATTTTGTGTTGTTCTCCTGATGTCCTTTTCCCTGTGATCTTCTTTCTTCAGAATCCTGGACTTTTTATTTCTCAACTGGTTGACTCAGACCAAGGCCTGTACAAGCTACTGTGCAAATTCAAAAGCAGTCTTGGAAGTGCAGCCACAACTCAAGAGTGTGACTGATGATATCAGCTCAGATTCCTCAAGAATGAACTGTGTTTTGCTGCCATGTGTTAACCAGCAGAAGCACTGTCTCTAGGATTTACCCAATGATAATATAGGAAGCTAAAACATCTGGCTCTTCAAATTGTCATAATGTTATAGAGGGAATGACAAAGATGCCACACAAATAAAATCCAGAAAATAACCACAGTTAAACCACGATGTAAGTTCAGTCTCTAAACATACTTGCTTACCTTCCTGATGCACTGATTTCTGTTTTTCAGACTTTAATCCTCCCATGAAGGGAACTTCATATATTTGAGGAAGTGATAAGCATCGTGATGGTTTTTAGTAAGTAATTTTTACCACCTATGCTGCTATTTCTTACATTTGTGATGAGAATTATTAGAAGTGACTTGCCCATTGTGACCCAAATGGAAATAAAAAAATGCAATGAGCCATAGCTATGTGACCTCAAGCCAAACGCTTCAAACTCATGTACCTAAATATAGACACCTAAATAAATGGCCTGGTTTTCAGAAGCACTGTGTAACTCTCAGAGTTGTAGGTGCTCTGAAAAATCAAGATGCTTATTTAGGTATCTAAATACAGACTGAGCTTATGAATATATTAATTAATTTGCTTCAGAATGTAAACAACTAAGAAAACAAAGCTACTAGAAATTCTATTTTTATATGTGCTAATTAGAAGGCCACAGAGTTTAATTCACTGCAAGACACAATTTACTCCTATAAAGCAAATAGTGTGGTAATTATTGTTTATTAATTGTGGAGAAATAGAATTTAGGAGCCCTAGTTCTGAAGCAGTGCTAGGCAGGTTTGATGGAGAAGTCCACTGTACTAGATTTCTTTGTCTTTTATTAATTTTTATTCATAATTATAGAGAAAGACACAGAAAGGCTTTCCAAAATGTCATTTTAAGGAGCTTAGTTTATATTGAGAGATCATAAAAAAAAATTTATGTGTTTCAATCTCTTCAAGCGTGATCCATAATCTTCAGGCTTTTTGTGTTTTCCTTTGTTCATGAAATTTTCATTCATTATTCTGACACTTTTAGGTGACTATTGAAGGCATAATTGGAGTATCATGGGAAGCAGAGGGCTGTGAATGATGAGTTATTAATCGGTACATGGCACCACATACACATTCAGTTAATAGAAAATAAGCAGCTCAAGCAGGCAAGTAACAATTGAGATTATATTTTTGAGCCTGAATCGTGCCTAGAAGTAAAAACTTACTTTTTCAACACTTCTACTAAGACATGTTTTGCTTACACACTTTATCTGTGTTTATGCTTAAATATATGTAATTATTATTTTTATATATCTTCTGTAAATCCCATCAGTGATTGACAGCTGGCCCCTGGATGGTGCCAGTGCCCTTGTCCTGCCAGCCCTTGTGCAAGGTGAACACTGGAGATGGCAAAATAGAAACGGTCTTGGTGACATGGATATTTTTGGGCAGTCACAGCTCCCACAGCACTGACTCATTGCAGCAGAGCAACCTCTGAAGCGTGTCCTTCTTCCACACCAGCCAGAGGGAAGACTCTACCCCTTCCTCCTGCTCTCCCAGCAGTGTGGTAGAGCTCCAAAAGAGATAGCCAGTCAATCCATCCCTTTTAGCTTACCGAGGCACAGGTCTGCCAGGCTTAACCTTGCAGTTCTGCACTCCTGAAGCTCTTTAGATATTTGGCAGCTTGGTTTTCTGAAAATCCTGAAGGAAAATGTAAGCTGAGCTGGGAAGAGGGGAAAAAACAGCACTAGTGAAGTTCCAGGGACAACAGGAGCAGGGAAGGGAAGGGAAGATGAAACATGGCCTCTGGTCTGGATTGATGCCCTTGGGCTGTCACCTTGGGAACAAACCCGCTGTACCATAAATTCATTATGTAAATCTGTTTGCAGAAGGAGCCTGTGCTAGACATGTCATCTTCAGACAGGCAGCCCACGATGACATCCAGTGGCACAGCACACTCCCAGGCCCTGAGATGCTCAGAGTCTGGCAGGCAGGACAGCCCCAGCTCCCACGCTTTACCCACCTTCTACCTTCCACCCCTGTACCAAGATGCCAATGTTGGCACATCTCTGTGAGGAGGAATAAATGTACCTTGCCAGGTGCAGGTCCATGCTGACAGGTGTGGCAGCTCAGAGCAGATGTTTTAGTGATTGCAACAAGTCCCTTGGATCTGTCTTGGCTTGTGGGTCTGTAGAGATCTCGTTTCCTACACACCCATATCCACCTGCATGTGCAAACTGTGCGTGTCCACAAAACCTCTGAACCAGGCTGTGAGGCCAGGGGCTGTAAGAAAAATTCAGCTGAATATATTGCTCAACACCCAAAGGACAGACTTCTATTATTTTAAGGAAAAGCCAGATCACTGTGATGAAATTGGCTTTTAAGAAAGTGGTGCTTGATTTCAGTTCATGGTAAGCAAAGACCTGTTGCCAGGTTTTCAGATAGTAAAACATTCTTTCGTTTATTTTTTCAGAAAAAAGGAACTTCAAACCTCAGCTTTAATGCCTGGAAACGCCCTTGTAATAATCCTTTTTTATCTGTGTATTATTCCAGTTCTATAAACAAGCTTAAAATAGTAAATGATAATACCAAGATTTGGACAGCAGAGCATCAAAGGCAGTATCTTCAGCTGTAATGAATTCCTTAAAGAGCAGAACTCTTTAAGTAGCTTGCACTGCTTATCTGTTCATTTTAACCTGGGAGTCATACTCAGGGAGCCATGTCACAATACTGGAAAGCCCTTGATTTTCTTCTGGTATCAAGCAAAGAGGACGCACTTAATGCTTTTCTGAGCAATGATGGTTTTCAGAATAAAGGCCAGCTAAAAGGCCAGTGCCTTGAAATTGCCTCTGGATCTGTGTCAACAGTAACAAAGACCAACACTATGAACCCAGTGAAACTTACTTGTTTAATTCAAAAGGGTTGAGTCCGTGATGGAGACCTTTGACATGAGAAAGTGTGACAGAGCCACATCTGCAGCTTGGGTCCTGCTTCACCAGGGCATGACTCCACAGCTAGAGGAGTCTGGGCATGCAGTGCTCAGGGACTACATCCACAGAGCCTCACTTAGCTCTTATTTGGGTCGGAGCTTCACAGAAATCACAAGTAATTGTCTCTGAGCAAGGACTCAGGAAAAAGGAAATGCCATTTTTCTGGTCCCTAATTATGCTTTGTAAAGAACATGATCCTCCTTAGGTTTGGCATCTCTGCTTAGCTGTGATTACTTGATCTGAGTATTAGACCCTCAGAAAATATGTTTTCTGTCTTTGTAGACTACCTGAAAGTTGCTTTATGGAAGCAGAATGCTCGTACAGAGAATTTAGGTCTTCAGACTTTCCTGATTTATGTTCTGCAGATTCCTGAAAAGTAGACAGATGTCTTTCCTTTCTCTCTCCACCCCAGGAGTGCACACACCTCAGATCAAAAGCTTCTGTTTCAGAAAAATGGACAAGTTTGTTGTCAGGACTGTTAATACAGAAATGTAATTTCAGTGCTTGGTAAAACAATGCAGTTTTCTGATCTGCATTTTTACCTCACTTCAGGTGGGAATCTGCTCATTTTCACTTCAGTCCACTGCAAAAAGGCACAGCAAGCTCCAAAGGCCCATCCATTATTGAACTTGGGTATCCTCAGGCTGGGCTCAAGACACTACTGAGCGTTCCTTTTCTTAAGCTCACTAGATGGACTCCAAAGCTGGGCAGGCTTAGCAACATTTCCATCAACCTTCTGATTCAGCTCTGATCTCCCTCAAATTTATCAGCAGCCGTTTGGAATCACAGCCAGGGCAGTCACAGTGCTATCAGTGGGGATGTAGTATCTCCTCTCCAGCACTCAAGTTGTTTCCATATCCAAAATCCATGTTTTCCCCTCCAGGCATATTATCCCACTGGACCTTGGACCCAAATAGTTTGCTCATTTGCCATCACTCCTTCCTCACTTGTCTTTTTCAACACTGCACACTTGGAAAGATTATTCTAAAACAGTGAAAGCCTTGTGCAGCTTAGGAGAGTTAATAGGTGTACTTCCTACTCCCAGGTAGCTGCTGCTCAGCCTTCTACGTAATGCTTTTCTGTAGGGGTTGGCTTTATGAAAAGATGTTGTATTTTTACTCAACAAGAAACTTGTTCATAGTCTTTAAATTCCAAGCTTTGCATTAAAGCCAAAGTATTTCTGGAGAGTGTGGGATACAACTGTTTCACTGTCCTCTTAAAAAGTGTGAATGAAGAGATGTAAAATATTTCTCCTGGATATTCCAGCTGTAACTCTACAAGTCATGTAATTTACCAGGAGCACACATCAGGAAAGCACAGAACTTATCTAGAGCCTTCCAGACATCCATTGCTATCCATAACCACATTTGAGCAGTCTAATGAGTGGGAGCAATATTTACATCTTTTAAGCCATATAGACTTTTCAGCAGTGGGTAAATTGTCATTACTACCCTAATGTATAGGTGAAGAAAATGAGGGATGAAGTGATTTACCCAAAGAGCACAGTGAGTCAATAGGAGTTGGGAATAGAGGGCAGAATTCCCTGCCTTATCCATTGGAGTCCTCAGATAATATCATTTTATAAATGCTCTATCTTTGTAAAGACTTCAGTGCTATAATTATCCTCCCAGGACTCTCATGGAAACAAGATATTTATAACTCCATTAAGCCTTTCCTAGTAATTTTATGATCAAAGTGAAGAAAACAAATAACGCTGTGACAATCAGTCGCATGCCCAATGTCATTCAGAATGGCCACATGATGAAAGACTCTCCTTGGCTGTTGCAATTAAGTGCTTGCTATCTTTTGAATGCCTTTCTTGTGTCTAATTCCCCTTCCACCACATACTGGCAGAGAGGAAATATTTTTCTGCCATGTGATGAGCCACACGTTTAGAATGTACCAAATAACTGGGAAAGATGCTTGCTGCCAACAAAGCCCACTGGTTTGTGCTATAAATGCTTCCTAAAATCCTTCAATGTTGGCCAGTTTCACCTAAAATGAGCAAAGCCACCTCAGTGTTTCCACCAACCCTTGTATGTCTTTAAAATTGCAGCACAGATGCCAAGACTAACTGTAAACAACAGGTTAGGGACCGAGGCATTTGGACCCTGGTTCAGCAAAGCACTTAAGCCTGTGCTTAAATTGAAATCCAGTTTTATTCTGCAAATCCATTTTAAGAGTTTGTTTAAAGCAAAACACGTGCTTAAGTCCAGGTTTGCTTAGCATGGTGCTTAAGCCCAGAACACAGTGAGGGCCTTAGAATTAATTTCTTTTCGTCAGGAAGTCATTATTTTTAGCTCACCTCTCAATGGCCATGGCCCTATCTCTGAGTCCCCAGACATCTATTTTGAGGAGGTATACGTGCTAAGCCTAAATTTCTGGGTTCTGTGACAACCAGTGGCACAGAAAGGAGAAAGAGACCACTTGAAATACTTGACTGCTCAGTGCAGATGAGAGGGGCCTTCAGGGAGGCTCATTAGAGGGAAGACATGAAAGGAGTTGTGATTATTCTGGGAGGTGGTTGCTGATACTGTACGTGATCTTTTCACTGTGATGGCTGGAAAAGATTCACTTGCAGTAGGCAACAGTTTTAATTCAGAATGTTTTCATGAGTTTTATATTTCTGAGGGAAATCTGTGTTTTCAGGGAAAATATTTATTCTTTCTTCAAAAGTATCAAAAAAGTGTGATTGCAACATGATAGTTTCCTTTTTTTTTTTTTAACTTTTCGTTAATATACAAAAAAATCCAAAAATTATTAAAGGAAGTTTGATTTAACAGAGTTTTTTTGCTCATTTCTCATAACTCTAGATTTCCTCTCTCTTTAAGAGAACGCCTGCTATTGTTTCACTGGCTTAGATACTGGAATTATTGATCAGGTAGATCTGGCCTGTGGCATGTCTGGAAGAGAAACAATTGCATTCCCTTTAACATCCATACTTCATAAAGAAGGTAGAAATACAAAGATAGGTCAAAATATATTATTCTTTTTTCTCTGTGGGCTTAAAACTCTCCTGCTTCATACACTTTTGGTAGTGGCATGGATAAAACCTGGTTCTGACTCCTGCTACTGATACATAAAACAGCTTTCTAACAGTAGAGAGGGTCAGGTAAGAGGACAGATCGCCCACTGAACTTTGGCACTGCTGTATTTAAAAGCAGATTGGATAAGCACTTGAAGAAGAATAATTTGGATACTGTTAATCCACTCCTGCACAGGGTATCGTGATGACCTTTAAATTCCCATTTAACCCTGTCCCATGGGAAAGTCTTTCCCTCCCCCAGCAGCTTCTTAATTATTTCCAGGCAGAAGACCCCATTTGGCTCTATCACTTGACCACCACATTGCTTTACTAATCCATCTCCCTTGGTTTTTTTCCACCTAGGAAAGTACAGAGAGCCTGGACCATCATCACCCCCAGGGCAGTGATGGGATCCAAGAGCCAAGCCCACTCTACCTGCTTGTTTGGTATTTCTCTGCCATGAACAGCTATTTCTTTCCTGCCAAATGCCTACATTTGTAATAAAAATAAGTCCTGCCTTTCAGGACAAATATTTTCATGTCTGATTCTCCACTGCTTAGGGAGCTGATAAATCCTGTAGCCCCACTGAGGTGAGGTTGCTGCAGCTCCACACCCCTGGGTCCAGCCTGCAGTGAGCCTGCACGTGGACTCCCAGCAGGCACACCCACCAACACGTGTAAAAACGTGTGTATGCACTGATGGCTCCACTTGACAACTCAGGAACACTCAGCACTAACACAAGCAGCACCAACAGCCTCATCCTGCTCCCTGCTCTGGCATAGCAGGTGGAGGTCTGTGAGTGCAAAATAGATAGAAAAATCATCACAGAATCACAGAATTGCTTGGGTTGGAAGGGACTTTTGTTCCAACCCCGTGCTATGGGCAGGGACATCTTCCACATTCCCAGGTTGCTCAGAGCCCAATCCAACCTGGCCTTGGACACTTCCAGGGATGCGGCAGCCACAGCTTCTCTGGGCAGCTGCACTCACATCCCCACACCCAAATGTGCACACTCGGGGGAGCCCCTCACCCAGGAAAGGAGCTGGAAACAGAGTGTGAGGAGACAGGGCAGACTGTCCTACCCAGATCAGGCACTTGGCACAGCCAGACAAGGACTCAGCAGCCTGTGTACATGCAACCAACCTCTTTTATCCCCTTATTTGTCTATTTTTCCACATCTGTTCCTTCTCAACCCACCTGGATGCTTCCCTTTCCCCACCTCTGGTTCTTCCCCTTAACATGCCATAAGAAATCTTGTACAACCACAAGCTGCTCCTCTCCTGCACCCCACAATGTGTCCCATACCCACAGGCAGTGTTACCCTCAGCCCAAAAGGTGGGAACTGCTCCCATTTTGGCTGCTGGGTGTCACCCCAGGACATGGACAGCCCTGGGAAGTGCTGGGCAGGGAATTGCTCAGGGTCCTCACCTGCTTTTGCTTCTCTGCTCCTCTGTGTTTGAGGGGAATGTGGTTTTATCACATTCCCAGGCACTTCCCAGAGGGTATTTTTCTAGGATGGGGAAGAAAGAAGAATGTATTTCTCAGCATACACAAGATCACACCAAGTCTGAAAAGCTCAGCAATATGCAGAACCTACACCCAAAATGTGAGCGTGTTCAGGACAGACTGGAAACCACGTGCCCTGATGTGCTTGTAAATCTTCACATGTGCCTCCAGCTGCCTTTTATTCATTCCAAACAATTTGATGCTGTTCTTCCTTTAGGGATCTTTTACCTTTAAAGTCAAGTTTGCCATTACAGAATTTTTCTTTTTTAGTTATCTCTCTTGGGGCAAAAAAAAAAAAAAAACAAAATCCAAAACCAAACAAAAACCCCCAAGCCCCAAAATTAATAAAACAGAAAAATAAAAGCAATACACCTTTAGAAAAAAGTACCTTTGCAAAACTGCAGGAGGCATAGAATCCTAGAATCACAGGATAGTTCAGGTTGAAAAGGACCTTAAACACTACCTGATTTCAACCCCCTGCCATTGGCAGGAACACCCTCCACTAGACCAGGTTGCTCAAAACCCTTCCCATGTGGCCTTACAAGATGTTAACATTTTCAGATTTTAAAATTAAAATATACACTGCTGGGTAATACCATACATGAAAATGAGGGCAATAGCTTCCAGTTGTGGAAGAGACACTGAAACAGCAGTTGAGTGCAACTCTTGCAGAGTTAACCATTATGAGCTAAATTAGAAGCTGGATGAATCATTTCCAGCCATATAAATCATTGAAGTTGTGCTATCCATAACGCAGGTAAGCCAACCATGTAATGAATTATACAATGTGTTATTTTCCTATGCTTGTTATTCCCATAGTTTTTACTGTTCTTGAAAGTCTATTTGTGTGAGTTTCTTTTTTTGCAAATACTTTTAAAATGATGAATAATCCTTACTTAAAAGACTAAAAATACATGCCAGCTATTATTGTATATGAAATCTGACAGCACAGAAAGTGTTATCTGAACTTATTTGACAGCTCCTTCAAACAACTTTTACTAGTTATTCTTTATAGGATTGAATATTCTTAGATTTGTGCAATTTGTTCTATAAGTCATGTGAAAGGGAAAGCAAAAGTGTTCTAGGTATTAGACACCCAGTCTTTTCTTGCAATCACTTTTTATTGGAAGCTGAACATCAGAGTCAAACTTTCATTGCATATTCATGCAAGGACTGATTCCGAATCCTGTGGAGCAAATAAAACTCAGTAGAAATTTTAGGGGCTCCAGTAGAACAAGATCTCAAGTGCTTGCAATTTTTTCATTACAAATGCATTTTATTTGCAGAAAGCTGGCACCTATTGCAGGCAGAGCATCAGGCAGACCTTCACCTACCCACACAGGCAGTGGCACAGAAGTCATGGTAGTTTATCAGGCTGTGGATCTGACCCAGTGGTCTGTCCTGGATTTTGTGCACATCAACACCAGGGAGATGCACAGTCTTACCAATCTGATTTCTTAGCATGGGGCACCACTTTGGCCTTGGTTTGAAGCAACGCTTAGGAAGCAGTGACCTGGCCCAAGGGAGCTGCTTTTCCGCTGGTTCTAGCACAGCTTCCATGCAGGATTTCCAAACATGGCAGCTTTTTGTCCTGAATGTTTGGTTGTCAAGTTTAGCATATCAGATTTGCAGATTCTGTGAGTAACTGACCCCCAAATTATGAATGCAGCAGCAGCGTTTGGATTTTAAGCACGAGGAGGTGGTCAACCAGGTTCAGAGCACAGGTGTGACTACTCTGGTATGGCACAGCACAACGCTGAGTATGTACAGCATTGAAAGTTGAAATTAAGAACTCTTCAGGCCAAGAACCTCTCTGAAGATGTAGAATAGGGAAGCAGCTCAGTGGTCCATCCATCCACAGGGGGCTGGCAAACAAAGGTTAGTGCTGGGCAGCTTTTATTCCCGGCATTTATACTGGACCCGGCACGGTGCCATGGGTTGCTGCGTCCCCACCAAATGTAATGGGCTCTGAAGAAAGAAGAAAATCAGTACAAACACTTAGGTTAGTTCAGTGAATGGATTTATTGTCATGCTTTAATATTAAGATATAAACATATTCTTTAATCTTTGGTCTTAGAGAACTGAGACTGAATACCAAGAGTATATTTTGGCTTTGCCAAAGGCATTGAGTAGGGATTTCTGAATCCTTTTTATTCCAGTCATTCTGTCAGGATGACACATGAGCTCTTAAGAAACTCACACAGTTTTGAATATTTTCAAAATATTCAAATACTAAAATGCAGACTGTGCCATTCTCCCTTAATGATAAAACCTCTTAGTGTCACAGTTGCTCCTTCAGTCTTATCCTAGTCATTTACCTTCCACCACTGAAAACAGAGTGGAAGAGCACTGTGACTGCTGTATCTGATTCCATATTTTCAGAGTACTAATGATCCAGTTCTATATTCACTGTTTTTGTGAGGGGCAAAAAGCAATTATCAAATCTCAGGTGATGTTTAGGCAATGATGAGATGAAATACTCTTGTTGTATGGACAGTGCAGCCCCACTAACTGGAATTGCTGAAGTTACTCTGGGTTTTCTGAGTTAAAACAAAGAGTGAATTATGCATTGTATGTTTTTTAACATCTTTCTCGAAATTTCACTTCATTATACATAGCCAGAGTTGAGCATGGCTGTTCAGCTGAGCCTGATGAATGAAGGATGTAAAGATGGGGAATGCTGTATGATTGCATGGAACTCTTACCTCCTTTGGTACTGCATCCAACAGCATAAATTCATACTTGTATAGGAACAGCACAACAAACAACTGGATTTCCATGATTGCAAACCACCTGCAAAAGAAAAGGAAGGAAAACCTTCGCCATCCAGCCTGACCACCAGGTATGTGGTACTATCAGGTAACAAACGCGGTGTCTTTGGCACATTTTATGCTCCATGCTTTAGTCCTGCCTGAAAGTTTATCTTCCATAGAGAATTCTGCTGTGGCTTTGTTCAGCTTTGTTACTCAGCAAAGAACATGAACACAGCCGCTGCCCCTTCTTTCTGATGAAATGTTAGACCCACAGTATTCCTCTGACACCCTGTTTTAAACCAGTCCCTTATCATTATGGATTTTTCCACTGTATAAACATTTATGTTCTCCTAACGCTTGCTGACTTGAAATAACTTCCTAGGAGTGAGAAGGCAGTCAAACACAGAAAAGGCCATATGACTAATCGTGCTATATAAAGTTATATAATACAGCTGGGAGCCTGATGACATCAGAGAGCAGTGACAGTGGGAGTTATTATTTAATGCATCAGCATTAGGATGCAGTAGGAGACCCAAGGGCATGACTTCTCTTTTCTGTAACACTCTCAAAAAGTTCTTTCTTAGTCAGCCTGGAGAAGATTTCGGATAACTGCAGGTGAACTCCTCTAGGCTATTGTTTTTTAATGTTGATATGTACAAGAGCTTTCTGCATTCACCATGCACCTATGCCAGGTCATGGGATTACTCACTTGCAAAATTTAGACGTAAGTCTTAAACACCCAGTTAAAATAGTAATACTACCTTCCTCTTCTGCAGTTTTTTTCCCACTATCTGAGAGATGCTGGAAAACCAGGATAAAACATCTATTGGGAAATTCACGGGGGAGGAGGCCACATGAGCGTGCATGGTGTCAGCCTGGAGTTGGCCTGGCAGGTGTGAAGAGAAGCTAATAAGCCCCAGGAGACCCAGGCTAACTCCTGCAGAGCTATCAGGATCTGCACATGGAGCTGCCCTGGGCTCTGGAGTGAGAGGATGCTTGTTTGTCTTACCACAGCCTCAGACCCAAATTATCTCTGTGATTTCACTTCAGAATTACCTTGTGACAGGGAGCTTTTGGTGACCTTGAGCTCAGGGAAAAGCAGGGCAGGGATATTTCAGTGCATATTAGCCCAGGTTAGGCGGGATGTACTGGCCCAAACTCCATGCCTGCAGCACGGTGCAGTGGTGGGATCCCTCCAGTCAGAGCCCTGTTGGCACAGCAGGGCCCTGGACTCCTGGTGCTTGAGGTCCTGCCTCTGTGCCCCCTCACTGGTCTGGCAGGGGGTACCATGATGCAAACAAACACCCAAATGCATCTAGATTTCCCAGAAAGTGGAAGTGTTGCATGGACAGAGTCCTTCAAGCAGCAGCACAGCAGATGTGGGCTGCCCAGCCCAGACACCTCTGTACCCACAGTGGGGTTCCTCTGCAGCCTGTCCAATGGAAATAACCATAACTGACCACAGCACTTCCCACCACCAGATCCCAAACTGCTTTTCCCAACAGGCTGCTGTTGTTGTACTGCTCTGCACACAGAGATGCTGAGACACAAGGATGATTAGCAACACATGTCTGAGGATGGTCAGAAGGTCCATACAGGAGTGAAAAGCCATACTACAGCATCCCAGTGTGTCCTTCTCTCCCATGGCTTGTACTGAGCGATAGCATGAGCTTTCCTGCAGTTAAATGCTACAGCTCCTTAGTTTCCACCTGTCTTTCATGTTTGTGACTGAGTCCTAGCCAGTCTTCCTGTAAACACCCTGAGTCACTGATGCCTTCCCATTTTACCAGAGTAGTCAAACTGACATCACATTTTTCTTTTAGGCAAAAAAGAAATGGCTTTGTGGGAGCTCTTCCCACATCAGTTTGCTAGAATATTTGACAAGTAAGTTATTTACTAGCTTTCAATTTGATTAAATTCGCTTTTAATTTAATGCTGAACTTTTGCAATGGAGAAATTAAATGTTTCATGCATTTAATTTATAAATCTCAATACTAAAATAAAGGAAAATACATCTTAAACTTGAAGTATCATTGTTTCATTCAGCCATATCAAGGAAATCTGAAATCTAGATACAACCCTTGTTTTAATTTTCTTTTTTTCAAGACCACCACATTATTCTTTTACAATTACTGCTGAAAAACTTAAAGTTGTGTGTTACCATGAAGATTGACAAATGGTTTGAAAGAGGTTTTTTGTCTATCAGTGAGAAAAATATTCTCCACCTGTTGTCTATGTAGAAATATTAGCATTTTTTTCCTAACCACAAACTTATTTTAAAATTGTTATCAGAGTCCAGAGAACAGCCTGAACAAATAGGTCAGGATATACAAACAAGCAGCTTTCAGAAACATTGTTTTGCACCCTTCCCTGTACCTGCAGATGCCTCTTGTGAATTTTGCTGTTGCCCTTGCTGGGAATGAGGCTGTGCTCATATTTAGCTCAGGAATATGGTACAAGCCATGGAGGTACAGCAGTGAGTGAGCACTTTCCTCTGGCAAGCCTAAATAGTGAATGCAGTTTTATTAATTTTGCTCATGTCTTTAATGCCTTCACAAAGTCTATCTGGCACTTACATCCAACCTGCTATAGCGAGCAGATTCCAGAATGCAGATCCTCTTGCTCAACTCGAGGTAAAATGACTAGTTTTAAGGATTCTTGGTTACTTGCTTCTTAGAGGAGACCAGGTTTCGAAGGCAGAGAATTGAGCATAGAGATGTTTGAACACAGAAACAAGATACAGCTGGCTCCCTGGGACTTGTTCCAGGAAGAGGGACAGGAGAGAAAACAGCAGAAGGAATGCAGGAAGCATCAAGGCTGGCATTGCTGGAGGAGTAAAGTGAGACAGGATCTGCAATTTAAGCCATTACACAATTGTGTGGGCCTTGATGTAAAGACAAGATTCAAACAGAGAGGGGCCAGTCAAGATATTTCAAGATCAGCAAAGATGTCAATGGCATTGAAGAGAATGGAAAGAGAGTTTCAGAGCAGAGAAATGTTCTTTAGGTTTGTTTAGAACCTAAATGCCTCTGTCTGTAAATGGGCAAGTTTGGAAGTGGGACAACTGCCCCTTGATGAACAGATACCTCAGCAGAGGCAGAGCTGGGCTGACTTCCCTAACCGAGGGTGGAGGGCAATATCCCTTGATACACTTGTCTCAGATTCTGCTTTTACATTGTGACTTAACCCGTCTTTTCCAGGAATGAAACCACTTTCAAATCAATTTAAACAGGGTCTGGATGATGCCAAATATTAGGAGACTGATAAAGAGCAAAGCAAACACTTTATCTCCAAGTGTAAGAGTAGCCCAGTTAAAGAGAGCTGTTCTCTGCAGGGTTTGGGAATAAATAAACCCCAGCTGTTTCACTGACCTTCCTGGACACTGATGCTTCCCTCCTCCGAATGCCACAAAGCTGTCCAAGAAAGCATTCTTCTCTAAATTTGCCTGTTTCCAACGATCCTGTGGGAAGAAACTTTTTTTTCCAAATCAGCCTTATATAAATAAAGCTTAACTTTATTTCTCCAGGCTAAAAATGACCTTGGACAGCTAATCCTCAATACAAAGTTGCACTAATGCCATTTTTCTTTTTCATTCAACCTGCTAAAGTCTGGATTCCAAAGTCAGCACTGACTCAGGGTAAGAAATGAGGGTCCCATCTGAAATGTAGTTAGGTGCCTCAAAATGCTGGTGGGGTTTTCAAAATCACCCCAAAGCATTCTTCCTATACCTCTAGGGATCCTGCATCTTAAGCTATTGAAATGCCTATAAAAATGCAACCTTCTTCTTTTAAATGTACACAAATGCAAAGCAAATGTTCAACCAGTACTGGGGGAAGCCTCAGCCACAAAACTGCCCCGTGACACACAAGTGGCTCGAGCACATCTTGCACAAAAAACACTTCTAAGATGCTGTGCACAGACAGTGTAAGGTCTATGAGCTGTAAATGGTGTAAGCCAGTGTGTGAGAAAAGGAACTATTTGGAACAAAACCAGCCTATTTGTACCCAGAGGGATCCTTGCTCCATCCTGAGCTGCTTTGAGGGAAAAGGAACAACACAAGGAACAAGGCAATATGGGCTGAAGTTTTGGTGGGTGACACTGAGAGCAATAAATCTCTTGACTGCTGAGTGACAAACTACACCAGCCTCCACAAACTCAGTGCAACTCTGCCAAGTAACACCCTGTCAAGGTTCTGGTGGTGAGCTGCTCATGAAGCTGTCCCGGAGAAGATGCAATCTGGTCTTTATTTGGTTTAGTGGTTTTTATTGTTTTGGTTTGGGTTGGGTTTTTTTTTTTCCAGCTAAGGCTGTTTAGAGCTTTCTGAAGAGGAAACCTGTCAGCATCCAAATCTAATAAAAGAAAGAAAAAAATCTAAGCAACGATGAAAGAGGTGATACAGTTGGAATGACAATGTCCAAGGGATACTCACCTATTCCTCATGGTAAAAGGGAAAGTTTCTAAAAAATTACTTAGCTTGCTTTTTAGGAATAAAGTTACTAAAGAAATAAGCTTCTGCATTAGGATTTCAACTTTGGATTTCAAACAGGCAGGAATTGTTATGAGAGATTTCAAATTAGGAAGTTTTGCTAGAAGGGAAGTTTTGTTTAAATTACTCCTTGATGTATTTCTATAAAAAAGACGAACTGTTCTATATTAGATGGTGCTAAAAAGAGCAGTTACAAGCCTGCCCACACAGCCACCTGCAGTGGAATAATAATCAAGAAACTAGATTAACTACTAAATTAGCAGAGCTAATACCTAGCAGAAATCATCTGACAGGGAGAGGAAAGTACTTGGAATCACAGAATCATTGAATTAGTTAGGTTGGAAGAGACCTTTAAGATCATTGAGTCCAACCATTAACCCAGCATTGCCAAGCCCAAATGTCCCCATGTCCCCAAATTCCACATCCCTTCCAGGGATGGTGACTTTACCACTCCCCTGGGCAGCCTGTTCCAATGCCTGACCACCCTTTCAGTGAAGAAATGTTTCCTAATATCCAATGTAAACTTCCCCTGGCATGCTTGAGGCTGTTTCCTCTTATCCTATGAGTTGTTACCTGAGAGAAGAGACTGACCCCCACCTGGCTACAACCTCCTGTCAGGGAGTTGCAGAGAGTGATGAGGTCAAGATCAGTGATAAAAAGTAGTGCCATATTACCTGGAACATGTCACTGAATTTACAGTCTTGCTTATTCTTACAGGCTCCTCCTTTGTGTGCACATCTTCTCTGAATATAAGACCACCCTCCAACCAATGGGGAATACCCAACTTTGGGCAAATTTCACCTTGTGCTTTCGTTGTGAAATAAGTGAAGAGGAGAAAAGGCAGCAAAAATACCCACAGTAAGAAGTGACAACTCACAGGTTTGAACATTTCTGGGTCTGGAAAATATTTTGGATTCCGGTGCAACCAATATGGTGACAACATCAGCATGTCACCTGCAGGGATGGTGAAATTCTGAAAAGGAGAAAAAAGTCTAAGGAAAGACAAAATCACAGGTTCAACTCCCTTCCTTGCTGTTTCTCTTCCACCAGCAGAAAGTCCTAAAAGAGAACAAGTGAAGGTGATAAAGCCACAGTGGACATATTACATGTTTGAAGTTTCTTCTTGTTGCTATTTTCTTCCATAAAACCTAAATAGTGGAGGCTGTGGAAAGACTATGTTCTAATTGTTTTTTTCAGGTATCAAAAGACTAGAAGCATTATTTCTGTCTTTCCTGCTTCTTGATGCACCATGTGAGCTGAGTTTTTGTGGGTTTTTTCTAAATCTTTTTCTAAACATTTCCTCCGATGCAAAGAAATCCATAGGAAGTCTTATATGTCAGTAGACATCAGCAATTTCATAGTCTGGAGCACTGATTCCTTAAGAAAGTGGTTTTTTCCCAGATATTTCTTTGCCAGACTCCTGAATGCTGACACCTCCCTTCTGAATGGCAGTGAGGAAGACAAGCAGAAAATGAGTCCCTTCTACTACATTTGTTGTGCATGATTACTATTTTACATACAATCAGCACAGTATCTCCAGCTCAATTAAATTTTATCTTAAATCAATCAAAATTTGAAAGTAAGACTTGAGCAAGAGAAGCAAAAGCACTCATAAATTAATAATGAATAAATCTGTTAAAAAGAATATAGGTGTGAGACTGGGCAATAACTCTGCTACTTTAATTTTATCCAGATCTATTGGGAGGACCCTTTCTAGACAAATCATACAGTATCCTTTTGGGGAAAAAAACCCACAACCAAACCTCACCTTAATTCTAATTGGGTTTATGACTTTCTTGGTGATTGCACCTGGAGACCTCAGCCGTATGGCTTCCAAAGTGCACCATTTAATAAAAGGGAGCTTCTTCAGGTCTTCTTCAGAGACTTCCAGTTTATCTTTACCTGCTGTGGTATGAGAAAGAAGACTCAGTGTAAAAAATGAGATACCATACTTGTTTTGATACAGGCTGACATGTCTTGCTTTAGAACAGTTCATAAAACACTTCAAGGCACAGTTTACATCCAAAATTTTTCTTCATTTTTCAGAGCAAATAAATGAACCCAAATCAGTAAAATTTAAGAAAAGTCATTGATGATAATGCAATAACTCTAAGGTGCCATAGCAGATATGGTGCTGGCCAAGAGAGGGCACAGGAAGGTCAGTCTCTGGACTTTTTCAGTGCTTTGGTAGGGCACTGCATGGACATCTCAGGGACTGTAGGCACCAAGACAAGAAGCCATGGCTGAGCTCTTGGGCTGTGTTAACACAAGCAAATGAAACAGGGCCAGGAGAAAGGCCTAAGCACTGCTTTGTGATTTTCTTTATTGGTTAATTATTGACATGTTTCTTGATATGGTTTTGACCCATGTCAACAAAGAGTCTCCCTTGAAAGTCTAAGCATGGTTCAGGGCACTGCATATGGGAATGCTGCTCCCAGTAGGTAGCTGCTTTTTGAGGGAAAGAGATTAGTCATGGGGGGTGGATCACACTGAATAAATTGGCCTCTGATGACAGAAAAGAGAACAGTTCTTGGCCTGGTTTTTTCCACAGAATAGCTGGAACTGGTGAGCATCACACCATGAAAAGCAACTGAACTGAAAGACCTCGTCTGATCCTATCACAGGTGCGTGGAAAAAGCACAACACTGGTTAATACAAATCTAAGTTTAAATGATAAGAATGAAGAAACAAACACATACAGTTCTTTTCCTACCTTCTTTTGATAACATCAAAGGTGTTTTTGCTTAAAAATACTTCTTGAGCATATGCTGAGTAAAGAACTGAGAGCTGGACTCTACTTTATCAGTAGCATTCTTAGCAGCAACACTCATCATTCCCAGTCACTGACCAAGTGTGCTGTGTGCTAGGCCAACACAGAATAAATCATTCTAACTTCCAGGACACGACCAGATTTATTACCTGCTTTCCCAAAAACAGAAGCCAGATCTTCCATGACCTTCTTGTAAATGGAAGGATGAGAGAGTATGAAAGCAAGGGTCCAAAATGCAACCTAAACAGAGATGGAAACACTTGAATTTAGGAATATGGAACATAAATACGGTATTTTTGCAGCAAATCAGAGGCAGGTGGAAAAATTTGCACTTTTTTTGTACGTGCCTGTTGTAGTTGGGATGCACAGGGAGCTGTGCTTCCTGGGTAAACCCATATCTAAGGGCTCAGCTCCTGGGAGATTATGTTTAGTCATCTGCTGTGTACTTATCTTAAGTGAACATTATATAGCTTTGGCCCTGGGCTTTGAAGCACAGAATCCTTTCTTTATTTGCAAATAACTAGGTGTTAAAATGAACTACGAATCATTGTGCGTGATTACTTTCAGCTGCATGAATGAAAAAAAATAATAAATTCCTACTAATTTTAGCAGAAATGAGGTTAAATAACTTGCAAGGCATTGTCATAGTGAGTCACAGTAAAATGGGCAGGAAAAGTTTTAATTAACAGCAAAACAAGGAGTAGTATATCCCCTTTAAAAATAGTTTGCTAACTGATTATGCAATGAAGTTGAAAATCAAGAAATTTAGGAAAGGAGAAAATCCTCTTAAGTAGGATGAAACCAGAAGGACTGGTAGCAGTGCCAGGAGTCTCTCTCCTCTTGCTGAGCTAGCGGGAGATGCAGGCTGCACACAGATCTGGTCATGGGCCATCTGTGCTCATGAGGAACGAGAACTCTTACTGTTTATTATTTCCCAAACAGCCCAGCGTGGACACAGGTTCTCCTTCTGCAAAGCAAATCTGGTAGCTCAGTTTTCTTGTGCAGCACTTGGACATTGTGGCTTCACTCCATGGGGCTTCACTCCATGGGCTAAGGAGAGATAACTGAATTGTTTCAGATAAAAGTGCTTGTAAAAAAATGCCCTTGGAAGGTGAAAGGCCTTTTTTTCCATCATTCCATTCCCCAGAACAGTGGTTGTGCCTATTCTCAGAAACAGTGAAGTATCTGTATGTCTATTTACAGCTGAATATTACAGAAGTAAGTGTTGTGGAAGGAATGTCAGTTATCCCGATAACAGACAGCAGGCTATGCCTCCCACTTATACCAACACATGAATCCACAGAAACCTCACTGAAATGGATGAATTTCCCTTAGGCTAAATTTCAGTAATATCCAATCTACAAAAAACATAGATATATCCATTAGGGGTACATATAAAAATAACTCACTATCATGTTTTTCTAAATCACATCTGTAGTGGACGTAACTGTGCTGGAAAGAGCTTAGTAGTCATGGTAAATAAAGGATGTTTTTGCTGCTATGGATTTTTCATCTGAGAAATTCCTATAAATGTCTTTGGTCAGCCTAAGCTGTGTTAAATATATTGGGCTTGTTAGCATACTTATATCAGTATCATTAATCCAGCAAATCCTTTTCTAACATAGACAAAACTTGATGGGAGTAGAATCAAACTATTGCTTTTCTTCCAATGGCATTTGTACAGCAGATTTCCCAAAATGAAAGAGACAAATTCACTCAAGGATTTACACACAGATGAAGTTACTCTATATTATGCTTTTGATATTCTTTACAATTGGTAACACCAGGATATCTAAAATAGCCTTTACTATAACACAGCCACAGTGCTTCAAAACAGAGCTAAATGCTCTTCACAGCTTAAGACTGTGATCTTAATAGCTATGAGGCTTATGTTGCTGAAATGTTATGATAGGGGACAACATAATTTAGGAAAAATACAAGAAGAGCTTTTCTTGTCATTGCTTCTGTGACACTGCAGCCTGGGTATATTTGTGGTGATGCATGTGGGCGTGATAATCCCTTCTTTGGAATCCATGCAGTGTGTGTGTGACCTCTGCTTCAAAGTCTTTGCTTCCCAAATACAGGCTTTTGAGCAGGATAGAGAGAAGAGGCTTCCCTAGCTGATGTACTTACAGGGACAGCATTTGCTTGGGCAGCCCAGAGCATGAGGAGACCATAATTGGGAGCTAGATGTTTTCCTTGCAGGTTGTCCAGGAGATGTTGCAGTAGTGTCTGTTACAAATAAAAGATAATGTCTATTTTCAAAAGTATATTAAAATGTTTAGGCTAGGGCTTACTGGAATTCAAAGACTAGTTTATCAAGAAAAAGTAATGTTAGTTATGGGGTTTTTGCAACCACAAAGCAGAAATGACAAGTGTTAAGAGAAAGTGAGACTCACTCATAGGCAGAGGGCAAGAACTCAGTGCCCCACATGAATCCATACTCAATACTTGCACTGCTCTCAATTTCCTTAAAGCTTTTATGGGACTGGGTACCCTCAACTCCCCATTTTTGCTTGTATGTGGAAGAAAGAAAAAAGAAATATCTATTCTAACTCCTGTCCTACTCCTCCAAAGAACCTGAAAATGGGAATGAACCAGCTGAATGAATCCAAATGAAAAAAAATGTTGTCTCTGTTCATGCTTGATATCAGAAAACTCCCTGGTTTCAGGCACTTTGTAGTGACCTAAGCAGTGACTTCAATGGGTGGATATTCTTTGAAACTATAGCAACTGTGTAATGTTCTAGGATCAGCTTTTGTTTATAGTATTCCCTTAAATACAGAGCAACTATGCATTCAAGGCAAAGCTTCCTGCCTACTTTCCAGAGGGGAAAAGGCTGACCTTGAACAAAAAAATATCCACCGAGTTTGCGTCTCCTACTTCCTCCACCTTCTTACTTCCCACCATCCCCTCTCCACCCTCCTCTTTCTTTCCATTAATCTGGTTTATTTCATTAAAGAAAATGTGGTATGTAAAGATTTTAAAGTCTAAATAAAACCTGTTTTGTTTAATGACCTGTTCTACAATCATTTGGTAGATCAAAATTCCCAGGCCAGTCTGCCATCACGTTTGTCAGCCCTATCGACAGAATTCCTGCCAGAGCTAAGGAGAATAACCAGGGGAACAACTTATCACAGCTTTGACACAATCAATATTTAGGGTACTTGGCTTCCAATCCAGTAATCTGCTATTTTCTACTAGTCTGGCTGTTGGAGGACCTACTCACTCTACACCAGGGTTTAAAAATAGTACATGTAAGTTTTTGAGATTTCACAGTGTGGTGCCCTCAGAAAAACAACTGAAGGGTCTTTCTCTCACCTCTTTCGACTGCTCACTGCAGTGCGATACTGGAGGCTGGCAATGGATTGTAGCTCTGAACCCTTGGCTTAAAATTCCCCAGAGGAAGACACTAATTCTCAGAATCATTGGAAATAAACTAAAGGAGGGGTAGGATTCAGAGTTATGGGTCTGTCCTACTGCAGGTGACAGCAATACTGGACAATGAAGGTATAGCTATAAAAGCCGACATATTTGATTTATTTCTTCCAGTACTTAAATAATTCCTGCTCTCCATCACTTCAGTCAGAGTATACAACAAAGTCATCTTATTTCCTAGCCTGGGATGTTTACCTTGGATGTGGTGTCTGAAGGGTTGGTTCTTTCAGCATCCAACACTACTTTCTCAAATAATTTTAGAAGCCATTTCTTGGATTTAGACCAGTTCCTGTAAAGAAAAGCAACAAACAAGAAGCACTTAACTGAGGCAGCACAAACCAACATTTCCTTTTCCATGAGAAGAACTCCTTGTTTTTTTTCCAAAAGCCTCAGGGTAGCAGTCAGTTGATGAACAGCCAGGTGTCAGTCTGACTGACAGAAGTGATGACTGACAGGAGGAACAGCATGTTCCTCACCTTCACCTTGGCCAGACCTCATCTTGCAGCCACGACCTGTGACTGCAAGACTCCTACATTTTCCTACCTTTCCACTACAGGTTTCCATTGTGGCTTTGGACAGATTGCTTAGGCCAATCTTTTCAAGGATGATCCTCTTGGAGAAAAACAAGACCACATTTTTAGATCATTCTCAATTCTTTCTGAAGGCTATTTTGAGGTGCTTAAGGCAATATCGTGGCCCTGAGAGTGCTGACCGCTCCCTTCCTCAGAGTTTGGGTCCCTCTACTCAAGGTCAGCTGAGCAACAGTGCAGCCACATAACCTGCAATTGATCTGCTGGGAAAACAGCTTAGGTGTGGAAGAGATCACAGAGACAACTCATTGGAGACTCCTCTGAGCTTGGGATTCACATTTAGGGTCAGGCAAAGGCCCTTTGCTCTGTTCTGCTACTCCCTGGCAGGTCCATACTGGACCCTTCCCACCTAAGCAAAGTTGTTTCTGCTTTTTGCCAGGGAAGTGCACAAGACAAGATCAGACCTTTCTTGAAACATCTAGCTGAAAGCCTGCCTGATCTCAGCACGTGTCTTCACTAAAGACAGGGCATCATCCTCCAGGGAAATGTCTCACATAGTTGATATTCAGTAAGTAAAGTGCCTGCAGTGGATACACCAGTTCTGCCCCATTACCTCAGGAAGCACTCGGGCATCTGAGAAGCGTATTCGAAGTCCTCATCGTACTTCTGAAAATGTTCTTCAAACTCCTTGATTTCACTCTGACTTGTCGGGCAGATGCCTTTCCCAAACAAAGTGTTCACCACTGCTGGATACATGACATTCCTGCAAGGACAAGATCCCCAAGACTTAGGGGCCACAGGAAGCTGTTGCAGCAGTTTCAGGTCAGGATGCAGCATGTTAAATTGCCAGCACTTGTGGGGCTGAAGCGTAGTGCCAGTATGGAAGGGCTGGCACAAGGTTTGTACCTCACCAGCACCCTTGTTGAAGATTTTAAGCAGAGACTTGGAGATACACAGACCTCAAGCAGGTCCTCTGCACGTGGCTGAACTTCATCACTTAGCATTTGGTCACTTGAGCAGTGACAGAAAGGCTCGGGGCACTGAGGTCCCTTTCTCCCCATTAACAACCCCTCTTATTTCAGGTTGATCCATAGGAACGTTCCAGGCATTGCACAAACCCATCTGGACCATGAACGCCTAAACTTCCCTCCTCCGGCTGCAGCTTTGCTGGACAGACAATGGTTTTTTTGCTTTCTTTTCATCTCACTCTGTCCCTGTTTGCTCCTCCATTATCCTGCAAACTCTGAGTTCTGTTCTGTTCTTGAACCCTTCTGTACTCCATAGCTCCTAGAAACCCTTACTCAGTCTTTGCAGGGTCCCAGCCCCTGCTAAACGTGTTTTTCAGGGAATAGCATTCACTGCTTTTCTAAAGATCATAAGGAAGCTGGGGCCATCTGGTGGCTCTGTGGATTTAGTTTTGAGGCAGCTAAATAGGAATTATTCAGGGCATTGCATTCCAGTTCTTTTACTCTGTCCTGTTTGGCAAAACCATAAGAACAGATCACTCCCCACCAGATTTACTGTGGATGACTTTTATGGATGCTGTATTTTGTCATCTAGCAAACAACTGGGTTTTAAAACTTTAAACAAATAACAGCTGATCTGGATGCCAGGACATCCATGGCAGTGTGAAGAATACCCTGTCCCAAGGCTGCACCAAGGATGCAGTAGGTCGGGATGCTCCATGTATGACTTAGACCGCAGTCTGTACTGGTGCCAGTACAACACAGAACAACAGGTCTATCCCTGTCCATAGAAACCTGAGCCCAGGCTAAAAGACCACAGATGGATTCAGAGAGGGGAATAACAGGAAAATGTGAGCCAATAGGAGCACACCAGGCAGTGGGGCAGCTCCCCACTGACTCAGTGATGCCCACTTTTTCACAAGAAGCAGTTGTGACTTTGATCTCAGAAGACAAGTAGGAAACATCATGGGATGTGGGGGTTTGCACCCCACTATTGAGACCAGTGGGATAATGAGGGGATTTCATAGCAAGGACTGGGAGGTTTCAAAGCCTCTTTCGCCCACAATTTTCCCCAGTTAATCCATATTGCAGTAATTGCAGTGCTGGGTGCTGAGTGTTTTAGCAGCAGTAAAAGCTGTATCTTACTGTATTATGCAGAAAAAGTCAGCAAAAGACAACCTGGATGTGAAGTGTAAGAAACAGGTTCAAGCCAAAGGCAATATTTGCCCCATCCCTTGGAAGTGGTCTAGGCCAGGTTAGATGGGGCTTTGAGAAACCTGGTCCTAGTGGGAGGTATCCCTGTCTTTGGCAGGGGGCTTGGAACAAGAAGATCTCTGAGGTCCTTCCCAACCCTAACTATTCTATGATTCTATGAATATTCAACTTGTAGTACTGATGGAGAGACAAGATAAGGGTGTTGTCCCAGATCACCAAGAAAAAGGAGGAGTTAAAAGCTCTGCTGTTGTCACATAAAACTGTCAGTAAAGGGATTTTTGTTACATGAAGGATGAAGTTCTGGCAGCAAAGTCAGTTCAGAAGACTAAGTTATGTTTTGGTCTAGGCTTGGCCCAAATGTCCAAGTTTTCAACCTGCTGAAGATTAAGCATTTAGTTTGTTCTTAAGTTCTTTATAAACATGTGAAGCTTTTACTCCATCTTCTGGGAAAGGGGACTTGTTGGAAGAGGCTGTGTTTTCTTTTTTCTTCCAAACAGGTAATTCAGATGCTTCTCCTAACTGGAAGAAACACCTTTAGATGAAATCCTGTGAGCTGCCTGAAATGGTGAAGCTGTTATGAGCATCCTGACAAAACTTTTGTAAGATTTGAGAGCCTGAGCTCCACCTGCTTTACAGTGACATCTCTGCTCCCATAAAAGACACCCCTGCAGTAAGGATGTACTGCAAAACTCCCTTACCTTACCAGGTCATTGAGATCTCCTGTGCCCTCTGTGCCCAGCTGAGCCATGTGCTCACGTAGCTCCTTGCACAAAGTGCCTGTGAACATGTGCAGATTCGAAGGGCTCATTTTCCCCTTCATCATGCTGTACAGGTTACCATGGTTCTGATAAAATGCTTCTGCAGGGACAGAAACTAAATACAAAAAGAAACAGAAATGTTTTGAAAAGTAGGCAAAGTATATTTTCACTGAAAGACAGAATGAAAACTTTTACACATCACTTTTGACTCTAATTTAATGCCTTAACCCTCCTTTTCCTCGAGTGAAATTCCCTGAGAGCTTCTTTCTAACATGCTAAAGATTTTGGTGGACCCTCTGTTTCTACCAATCTGTGTAACATCTTCCTGCCTCGTGAAGCTTCAGTGCCAAAATCAACAATCCAGAGGTTTCCCCCCAGTGGAATATAGAGAGATGTGCATCCACATCCACACAACTGACTGTGATGAGAAATACCAACCCAAGAAAAAAGTTTGTGTCTCCTTTCTGCAGTAGTACATCCTCTCAGAAGAGCCTGAGAGAGCTGGGACTGTTCAGCCTGGAGAGGAAAAGGTCAGGGGGATCTTATCAGTATGGATAAATATCTGGTGATGGGAGAAAGATGAGGCCAGACCCTTCTCAGGTCGGGAGGCAATAAGCACAAATGGCAATAAAGGAGACTCCACTAAGACACAGGGAAGCTTTTATTGTGAGGGTGATCAAACACAGGAACAGGTTGCCCAGATAGTTGAAGAATCTCCAGTTGTGGTGATATTCAAAACCCAACTAGACACAGCCCTGAGTAATCTGCTGTCACTAACATTGTTCTGAGCAGGGACTTGGACCAGGCAATACCCAGCAGTGCCTTCAAGACAGGGAGATTCTGTGATTTAATCTCTCTGTCAATTTGCTTCTCCCTTATTTCACAGTCCAAAGTTGCCAAACTACTCAAAGAATTCCTGTCAGTGCTATTCTGTGTGGATATAAGCACATGAGCTGACAGAGCATGCCACTCTGGATGTGATATATAACTCATCCCTCTCTAATGACTGTTATACTACAGGGTAACAACAAATTATTGCTATAATCTGATTTTCAGATGAAGTCACAGGACTATAAACTATTGCACCAAACATGGTACACACAGATGGACTGTCCAGCCTCAGAAAAAGACCTGATCTCAAACTGGGGTTGCTTGATGATAGAAGTACTGATAGTCCCTGGATCAGAAAACTCTTGATTCCTTGAGACTGAATCCAAATCACTTTGCAGATTTACAGTGCTGGATCCACATGGAGAAATTGAATTTCACCTTCATTTCATAGCGTGGTCATGGGTTAAAACAAGCATTTAAGGCATGATCAAAACACCAATAGACTTTCAGTTTGGCTTTAATGTTCCTGGGCAAACTAGATTTGATTTTCTTTTTAAAAAAGCCGGGTCTCAGTTACCTGCATTCTTGACAGCTTGTTGTACTGCCTGTTCAAAATTTAAGTCTTCAGATTTAAAAAATGCTTCAGTTCCTTCTTCCTCTGTCACAAAAGTAAACCGTTTTCCCAGAGCGAATATTGTGAATACAGGTCCATGCTGGAACAAACAAAGAGTTCACGTTACTCCACTGTTAACTCAGTGCTGCTGAGAGGTCAGGAGGGAGGAATTGGTCCTTCCTACTCTCTGTGCACCTTGGTTTGGGACTGCAACATGAATCAGAGCAAAATTTATAGACTTATGGACCAGAAGAGAATGTGATCTGTGGCTGCCTGACCTCTTGCAGAGTACAAGAGATTCCTTGTCTGAGAGCAACACTTTATAGTTGAATTACATCACATTTCAAACAATACAACCTACCTGGATTTAGAGAACCCAAGGGATGGATTATCTACTTCATCCCTTGGCTGTCACAGCAAAGTGCCCACAGTGTAAAAATCCATAGTCCTACCTATTTCAGTCTATATTTTTTTAGTAGAAACTACACACTCCTGCATTTTTTTATTTCTCTCCTCTCCTCTCCTCTCCTCTCCTCTCCTCTCCTCTCCTCTCTTTTC
>VXBX01003004.1:253839-274413 GCA_013400415.1 Scytalopus superciliaris
AGTAGACACTACCCTCTCCTGCATTTTTTTACTCCTCTCCTCTCCTCTCCTCTCCTCTCCTCTCTTTTCTGTTGTTTCCTATTCTTTTATTTTCTTTCTGTTAATACCAATGATTTCTTTCTTGTATAGATGGTGAAAGGTTAATATCAAAATAGCCAACAAGCAGAACAGATTGGCTTATATCCAGGGATGGGTTTTGATGCCATAAATATTTCTTTCATCTTCCCTTAATCAAATATCCTAGAGCCCTCTCAAAACTTTCAGCAATAGGCATTCACTTCTCAATTCCTGCATTATGAGAATGATCACTGATAATTTTAAATGCTCTAAACTAGAAAACAGATGTATAATATTTACTATCTGTCAGATGTAGGCATAAAAAACCATTCTACCTTGCTCACATAGTTTATGCCATTGACTGTAACAATTTCTTTTGATGCCTGTGTCTGTTTTGTAAAGCTCCTTCATCAAAAGGTCTTTGAAGCCAAGAAAAATATTCCTCTTGACATCAGTTAAATTTTGATTGTGTCCTTCAACTGTAAATTATTAAAGAATGACTGTTCAAACTCTCTGGGTGATAATAAATAAAATATTGTTTTAATAATAAGTGTTCAAGGCCAGGTTGGACAGGGCTCTGAGCAACCTGGTCTGGTGGAAGGTGTCCCTGCCCATGGCAGGGGGTTGGAACAAAATGAGCTTTAATATCCCTTCCAACCCAGACCATTCTATGATTCTATAATAGCTAAATTGCTAAGGTTGCTATTTTATGCCCAGGTCTTCACTATTAGGCTGGATAAAAATCAGTGAATTTGTACTCTGTTTTAAAATTAGATTTTTTAAATTTTAAATTAACGTTACAATGCATTTAAACTAATTTTAAAATAAAAGCAAATTTGAACTAATAACAACCTGCAATAACACTTAATTATTCAATTAAGGTCATGCTCATTTAAAGACTGGAACTTTATTTTAGATGATTACATGTGAGTAAGATGCCTGAGCTCCCATAACAGAGATCAGAAATTGAGCCTGTGCAGTCAGGGGATCCTAAAAACTGATTCATGAGACCAGCTCCTGTTTTTGAAGGTGAGCTGAGCTGAGCTGCCCTTTCCACTGACAGGACCAACTGTGTGTCCACTGACCCTCTTGGTTGTCTGCAAACACCTACACAAACAATCTGGTTTTGATTCTCATCCAATTTCCTGCTGTCTATCCAGAATAATTAAAAATATACCAACATGAAAAAAAATTGAAATAAAATAAGCTCCATAAAGGACCTCCAGGACAAGTCTTTGAACAGCACCTCAGTTTCAGACAAGTCGCACCCTGGAGCCCTTCACCGAGAGGGATAGACTGAGATCTTGTTTTGAAAGAAGTATTAAGCAGAATGGAGTTAAAGGAGTGGTGGGCAAGTCAGTGATAAATATTTCAATTCAAAATTCTTGAGGGACTAAAATATGAAGTTGCAGAACTACCTACAGTGATCTGTTAAATCACTCTCAGCAGCAGGAGGATGGACAGGCAAACCTGGTGCCAGAAGGACCTGGGAAGCCTCAAAGAGTCATTCTAGTACTCAAAAAATTATAACAAGCATTATTAAAGATTTGGGTTAGTAGTGGATAAATAGGATGTACTGAAGAAAAGCCCAGTACAGCTTTTAGGAGGACATAAGAATGCGTAGCATTAAACATATTCTTAATTAATTCATTTGAAGAATTAAAAGTTTACTCAAGATCTGGAGTAATTTTTGAGTCTAAACTATGAGGAGATCTAGAAATATCACAGAATAAGAAGGCTTAGAAGAATCACACCCTGAAATGACTCCAAGATCTACTATACAGCTGCTAATAAATGTCTTTAAACTGAAAGAGAGAAGGTGTGTATTAGATACTAGAAAGAAATTCTTTACTGTGAGGGTGGTGAGGCCCTGGCACAGGTTGTCCAGAGAAGCTGTGGCTGCCCCATCCCTGGAAGTGTTCAAGGCCAGGTAGGATGAGGCTCTGAGCAACTGGGATAGTGGAAGGTGTCCCTGCCCATGGTCAGGGTTTGGAACGATATGATCTTTAAGGTCCCTTCCAAACCAAACCATTCTGTATTCTGAAATAATTAATTTAGAGCTCTCATCTTGCTAGGAAAGGAGCAGAAAAAGGACAGCAAACACCTAAATCCTGAGCCTGCATTTTTAATATAGTTTGTGTGTCTGCCCGTTCCATCTCAGCAGGATATTATGAGCTAGAAAAGGCAAAGGGATGCACAACATGCATGAATTAAAGTTTTAACAAAAGGAAAGTAAGTGGACTTAGATCCCAGGAAAGGTGAAAAGAGTTTCTCATCATTTAAAAGCTAACGGGCATCTATTAGAATCTAGCTGGTTTAAAACCAGACAGAATACTTTATTCATATGGGTCATCACTAAAATACGGATTCATTACTGTGGGATGCCGCAGCACAATTAAAAGAGCTTAGGTTATCATAGTCAGATCATGTGGATGCAAATTCCAGCCTAGGAAGTCTGTAAACCTGAAGCTGTGAAGGAAACGCAGGAAGCTGCATATTCTCACCTAGGTGTGCTCCTCACCGGGTTACTGAGCACATACTAATGGTTGCTATTCCAGACAGACACCTGAATAACCAGACTTTTCATCTGTCCTGTGATAATTATGCTGATGTTACACTGCAATAAAATCAGTTCCTGGAACAAGCTGTCAGGCAGTTCTGCATTTGTGTTATGGGTGGGTGCCATCAGAGTGTGGGCACTGCTGGCAGCACTGCATCCCAGGTTACTGCTCTGTCTGAAACAGGGTTTAAGGAGACCTGATGGCTGCAGAGATAGAGGAAGCAAAATAAAAATCCTCTTAGGATATACTGATTTCACTCATGAATGCTCTGGTTTTTTCCAAAGACTGGGAAACACTGCAGTACCATGGTGAGAGGCAGATCTGAGCCTACATGAAGTAACACTCCAGAGAAACAAAAACTTCAGAAGGGTGCTCTCCAAAATCCTAAAGGAAAGAAAACAGGGAAACAGCCATTTTTCTTAAGGGCACTGACAGTCAGGGAGCAACTACTCTCAGCTGGGACAGCTGCGGTTGCATCAAGACTCCTGCTGGAAGCTGGGAGCACTGGGTGGATTTCCTCTCCCTTGGCATGTACACACACACAGGGTCAGTGCCAGTCCTCTCTCTGTCTCAGGGACTCCAGCATTTTGGTCTTCTGTGCAGGCCTTTAGAGACTTGGCTGTGGACACTGGCTATGGAAATGCTCCACAGAAGCCTTGTCCTCCTCTCCAGCTTGTTGTCCCTCCTCATGTCCCTGGAACCCACAGAGTTTTCCCTTGCCCGGCCACACACAGACAGTAAGGCCAAGAGACATCTGATGAGTCCTGAGACACGGCACCATGTCCCAGATACAACCAACACATCAAGAGGGATGTTCCCACAGGTCCCACAACAGTGCAGAACAATTTTGTGTGTTTAACTGAACTGTTCCTGTTAGCTTAATTAGCAAATTGATAAGAAGAATTTTAAATTCTTTACTAACTCATCATGTTTGCCAGGCAAAGTGGGAAGCTTCATCCTTTGAACCCCTCTCTAGGCAGCTCTCCCTGTATTTTATGTTTCACAGTGGTCCTGATTACCCACCCTGCTCATCCCAGAGCACCTGCAAAACTCCTTTAACTAGCCAGTCAGCTTTAGGAGGGAGAGGTGGTATCTTTTATTAGACCAGAGGTTAAACATTTAATTAGAGCAGGGGAACTTGCTTTTCTTAGTCCCAGCGATGACACAAGGGGAAAGCACACAATTCTTCCAGCCCACATGTTCTTCTGTAGGAGGAAAACAGAAGCAGCAAACTTCAAGCAAAGTGCAGGCTGGAAGGAGTGAAAGCCTGTTATGTTACTGCAGGGCCTGAGAGAGAAAGCAGTGAGGAATAGACACAATAGAATTAAGAAAGAAAAAAGTGTCACTTTGACACACTGAAGGATTTATCTAAGGGAGCAATTTTCTAACTGCAAGAGTCTCCCTGAAGGTAATGACCCTATGGTTTCACACTGCCTAGAGCCTGTTTCCACAACATCTTTAATGAAGGCAGCTTGCTCCTACTAAAGACACTTAACCCTGTTCTGGCAATATTAAGGAGCCTAGAATTATTGCAGCTGTATTTTGCAACTCCTGTAATGCCTGTTAATGACCCCTTTGGCAGCAGCACGTGTTTTGTTTGGCTGTACTCTGCTACAGTGCCTACTCGTTTAAAAGGGAGCAGGCAGGAAAAGGCTTATTTTTCCTGGCCTCAGCACAGCCTGCCAGTGTGGGAGGTGGGAAGGGAGGGAGACAGGCACTGCCTGTGGTGTTTCAGGAGAGGAAGGGGAGAACAAAAGAGCAGCTTTCCTCAGGGACAGGGGGATTGTCAGATGCTGCTGCTGCAGCCAACCTTGGAGGGGATGGATGGAGACATCCATCGTGGCCCAGGGGTACCTCAGGGAGAGGTCAAAAAGATGCTGAGTTGCTGGACTAAAATCTAAGTCAAAGGAAAGGTCCTATCTACTGAGATATAAGAAAACCTTAATTTTGAGTATTCTCCAGTTCAAAATGTTTCTTGTTCCAGGTTCTGTCCCAACAAAACCTGGGGATTATAAAGTCCTTCAGGTGTTCCTGGTGTGCTCAGATGTGTCAGCAGCTGCCATAGCACCACCAGCAGCCTAAAGGGTCTCCAGGCAAATAAACACCAAAATTAATGAACCCCGAACCACTAAGTATGTATCTGCACATCAATACTAGTATGTAAATGCTTTGCTCATTCAATATGTGAATGAACCCCCCCAAAAGGACTCTTCTGTCAGGTTTTGTTTTAAAATTTCATCCAAGGGACTTTGCTAAAAACCTTTCAGGGAAAAAAAGGCTAAAGGAAGCTGAAGTCATGGTGAAACAGCTGTTCCCAAAAGGAATTGCACTGGAAAGGACAGATTGGCGGGCTGCTTTAATCTGGCTGCCATCAGGATGTGTTTGCAACAGGACAAGGAGGTTCTCTAACAGCCTTGTATCAGAAGAGTGGAAGAAGTATTATTATTGGATTTTTCAAGTGAGGTTTGATCTGTTTATTTAAAGAATTGTACAGCAAAGTTTCTGAAATAGTTGGAGAATGGGCTGAAATGAGTTTTCTTCCAGTCCTACATTTCTGTCCTATGATGAATGAACAAACAACTAGTCATGGTATGCATAGATGAAAGAAATATGGAAGACATAGTAATATAATGTTAAAACTGGCCTGTTAAGTGCAAAAAAGCCAAAGAACTTCAGACCATACATATGATCTTACCCCAGGGTGTGGCCCAAGGTGCTTTAATACAAGATTGACAGCACTTGGTGTTCCCAAAGACTGTACTTAAACCTCTGCTTTCATTTAACACCATAAGTTTATAACAACCATGGCTGCAAAGAAGTACTTACAAATATGAAATCTAACAGTTCAAAATGAAAAAGCAAATTTTAACCATCCAGTATTTATCAATATGTTGAGGGTTTATTTTTTTCCAAATTTCAGAATGTAACAGTGGTTTCATTTTTAACCAGTTTTTGCAAGTAGTGGGCTGTGTGATCCTTCAGTGTCAAACACTCAAGGCTGACTACACTGAAGTAGCAGGTGATATCATCCCTGAATAACAGTGGGAAACTGTTCTTTGTATCACAATTAGCTACCTAGAAATTAAGTAACTAACTTAAATTAACTACTCAGTCATTATCCCACAGGCACAGAGAAAATCATATCCAGGGGGTAAATCTTCACACCCATGTTTGGTAAATTTTTTAGGATGGAAAACATGGCCTTCCAAGCACGTCTGTGTCTCTCTTGAACGCTGGTACTCAAAAATTTTACCCAACTTTAGGCATGCAAAGAATTAATTTCCAGGTCCTAGTGCTTGGCACAGAGCTTTCCCTATTATCTGAAACCGAGATTAACACACAGCCAGACTGCAAAAGCAAAACAGCAGAGGTCCAAACAGGATAGTCACAGCACAGAGATCGTGTCTGGATCAGATCCACAACTTTGCAATGTTAGGGGTACAAAGCCGATTCTTCACCAGCTAAATGCTCCTGACATTATAAAACGTGACAAGAAAGGGGAAAACTTAATGCAGAAGTTTCTCATTGCCTTTCCCCTTGCAGGCAGCCACCCTGAGCACGCACTCATGAGCAGGCACACCGCCACAGACATTACCTTCTTCCTAGCTTGCTCTATAAACTCCAGAGGAGCTTTCCCGAATTGAAACGCCGCTCCAAACCAAGGGATCCAGCTCCTGATGCAAGGAGGGGAGCTCGGGTTTCTCAGCTGTAACAAAACAGCCTTGACAATAAGGAGTCCCAGGACTGCTGCCAAGAGGAGAGTGAGATCCATTTTGCCTGCTCGCTGCCCGCCCCGGCAGCCGCTCCGGCGGCCACAGCCCCGGCATGGCCGCGCTGGCCAAGCTCCGAGTTAATGAATGGGCCTCTCTGATCAGCCCTGCCAGCTGAGCACTGCCATGGAGACAAGATGTCAAAGCACCAAGCAGCCCAGGGGACAAGCCCTTGTTGTGGGAAAGGCAGAGCCAGTTGTGCTCTGTTCTGGGACGAGGACCAACTTCCACAGCTTGCAAAACTTAGATGTTGCTGTGGCAAGTCCTTGAACTTTGCGCCAGTTGCCGGGAGGCTGCTCAGGCAGACAGGGACATGGCCAGGGACAAAGCAAGGCAGAGTTTTCTTCAGCTGAAAAAACAAAGGGACTTTTTGGCAACATCAAGACTACAAAACAGAGAGGTTGTGATTTGCAGACCTTTAGCTTTCAGCAAGTCAGGTGGCAAAAAACTTCTGCAAGCATCACCTGAAGCAGAAATCTTATGAAAGGTATCCTTCACCTGTCTGAGATCATATCATTAAAGGCTAGATGTGTGTCCAGTGTTTGAGAAGCAAGAAACACTTTGGAGGTTGAACTGACAATTCAAAACCTGCTGGTCACCTCTGTTATATCAGTGCAATGTCAGAAGACAAGGTTTCAGAGAGGTCAGATTAGTTTCTTTGCATGTGTGGAGGCGGCACGCCAAAATTACATACAGAATTCATTAAGTATAAAAATATCCCCCTAGGAAGTGCTCTCACAGCCTTCCCCCACACAACCTCAGCAAGACTGAAGGGAACACAAAACCAGGAGGAGTGGCTGACAGACCAGATGGGTGTGCTGCCATTCAGAGGGACCTCAACAGGCTTAAAAAGTGGGCAAACAGAAACTTATCTTAAAAACATAGAATACCAGCTTGGAAGGAAGCTCAGGGATCATCTGGTCCAAGTTTTCACGGCAAAAAAGCAACTTCATGAAGTTCAGCAAAGGGAAGTGCCAAGTTGTGCCCCTGGGTGGGAACAACCCCAGGTGCCAGAACAGGCTGGGAGGCTCCTGCCTGGAAAGGAGCTTTGCAGATTTGGGTCCTGGTGGACTCCATGCTGAACGTGAGTAATAAATGTGTCTTTGCACTCAACAGCACCCTGGGCTGCATTAGGAAGAGTGCTGACAGCAGATCAAGGGAGGTGATCCTCTGCCTCTGCTCAGTGCTGGAGAAATCCACTGGGAGTGCTGGGTCCAGTTCTAAGCTTCCCAGTGCCAGAGATATGGACAGACTGGGGAGAGCCCAGTGAAGTGCCAAGAAGTTCATAAAGGGCTGGAGCATCTGTCATTTGAGGAGAGGCTGAGAGAGCTGGGACAGCTGAGTCTGGAAAAGGGAAGACTCAGGGGGATCTTACTGGTGTATGGACACCTGATGGCAGGGTGCAAAGAGGATGGAGCCAGGATCTTTGCAGTGGTGCCCAGTGAAAGGGCAAGAGGCACTGGGCATAAACAAATACAGAAAAGTCCACGTAGTTGTTTTTTTTATTGTGATGGTGGTCAGGCACTGCAATAGGTTTTTCTAGAGTGGCTGGGGAGTCCTCAGAGACATTCAAAACACAGCTGGACCTTAGAGCCTACTCAAGGTGACCCTGCTTTGAGCAGGGCATAGGACTAGCCAGACACTGGGTCCCTTCTATCCTCAACTGTTTGATTTCTTAATATTTTTTTTGTTATTTTGTCTTCTTTGGCTCTTTGTCCAAATCTCTTGTTCTTCTCAGACCCAGGACCTGATCCTCAGGCCTGGACTCCTTGATTGAACAAGCCCTGCTCTGCTCTTCTAGCCTTTCATCTGTTTGTTCCACGGTCAAGCGTCCAGCTCTACATCACAGCACAAGAGCTGTGAAACCCAGGTCTATGTCCTTCATTAAACAGTCATACAGAAACACCTTGGGATGTTACCTGTTGGTTAGAGTTGCAGAAGAACAAGCCCAAATATATCAACAGCGGCAAGTAGGATGCTGATCTTCATTTCAGAAACTGTCTGGGACAAACAGATAAATCACTGTTAACTGTGGTATTACTACACTTCTGTGTTTAACTATCACAGCTCTTTGTATGTTTATTTCCTGGTTTTATTTTATCCATTAAACTCTTTCTTTTCCTATGAATAGGTAAAGTGGTAAGAAAGTTAAAGTCCTTGGAATATTGGAGTATATTTTCATTACAGGCACAGTATATTTTCATTAACTGACTGAGTAGTGAGCTCAAAGTGATCTATGTATACAGATAAGAGAAGCCATCAACCCTCTGTGAAGACATTAATTAACGGCTTTTGTGTTTGTTTTGGCCTTTTTGCTTGTTTGTTTGTTTTTGTTTAGCTTCTGCTTTAGCAGCATGATGTGCTGAAGGACACCAAATGTAACTGCAAGGCACTATAGTGCAATAGTCTCTACCAAGCTTTCCCCAGACTAGGCCCCAGTCCTGGGCAGGTTATGATTAATGGTCTTTCCAAGCAGAAGCAGGTGACATGACTGGACAGTCTGGCTGCCTTTCTCCCTCAGCAAACAGCCCTCCCAGACCCTGCTGCTGTTTCCCTTCAAATTGGCACTTCACACACCCTCTCTGCGTATGCAGCCTTTGTCCACCTGGCTTTGGAAAGAAAGCAAAAAATGCTGTCTCAAAAACGGAAACAAATGAACAGAAAGGGTCCTTTCTGTTGGTGCTGTCTCTCTCAGGATTTGGGGATATATGAACTCCAGCTATGGACTTTCGTGAGCACTGGCCCTTCCACACATCACAGTGGCCATCTCTACTCAGGTTGGTCCATTTCAAAGGTTCTGTGAGAAGAGAAAATTCTTTGCTGCCATCCCTAAATCACTCTGGTTTAAAAAAGAACCTATTTCCTCAGTCCAAAAATGACCATGGAGAGTTGTTCTTTCCATAAGACGTTGCAATGCTATGGGGTTTATTTTAAGGAGGGATCTAGCTGTTGTTTTGCACTCCGTAAAACATGGTTACAGAGAAAACAGAACGAGACTGTATCCAGAGGTGCTCATCTAAGGGATGATGGTGACATCCTGATCCTGTGAGGTTTTTCAGGTGACCAAACAAGACCTTGGGCATCCTGATGTAATTCTGAAGCTCTCCCTGCTTGGAGCAGAGGATTGTAGGATGACTGTAGGTGACCTCTAGAGGTCCTCTCCAGCCTACATTGTGAATCAATGGTATACAGGCATTTATATAGGGACCACATCCAGACAATACTATGGAGGGAGGCACAAAGTGCCACAGCAAATTGCATGAACTGTCCAGAAAAAGGCTCTGAACCACTCATACCTTCCATGCAGCCAGGCATGTTGGCATTAAATTGCAACATGCCTTCTTCCCATTTTCAACCAGGGTTTTGTCAGTAGTTTATCACCGCAGAGATTCTAATGAATTTTAACCTAAAGAAGGATGCAATTTAATATTGATTACTGGTGAACATTGAGATAAATTCATCTGACTTCAGCTGAATATTTAACCTGCAATGCTTCCTTCACTTGTCTGAATCATTGCAATGGAAACTGGACACCAAAATGTCAGGCAGTCAGACAGGTGTGTGGGAGGGTGTTCTGGAATAATTTTCTGTGACCTAAAAAAATCCTCAAATCCTCAGCATGAGGATTACTGACTAATGGCTAATGATTAACTTAGGAATTCAGCTGATTCTTGATAAATGAAAAGCTTCTCTTTAACAGCATATATGTTATCCCTTTTTTTTAAATGATGCAGACCTAAATATGGCTACATCAATTTAAGAGAAATTAGCACTGGCACAGAATTAACAGGACTGCAGCATTCAGCCAGGAAAAACTTTAAACTTTTCACTTATGGGGCTCTGAGCAGTGATCAGCTTCTGTCACCCCAGGTTTGAGTGTCCCTTGCTCAAACTGCTCCGTGCCTAATCCACAGCAGATTCAGACTGCTGCAAGCACTCCATCCCCCCGGCTTGGCACGTAGCTGCTTCTAAGGCAGCTCTTATTAAACCACATCTGGATCACTCCATCCCTCCGGGATGTCTGTGCAGCTTTTTGACACCGGAACGCAGTTTGGGGCTCCCGAGGCACCTTCACCCCGTAAAGCAAACAGACCCCACACATGTGCTCGTGATCTTGAGCTCTCATTAACGATTACTCTTTTTAATGCAGATAATGGACAAAACTGCGTGTGTGGCTGTACCTGCGCTGCCGGTTTCCTGGCACAGGGCAGCGCTGGTGACAGACTACATTTCCCAGGAGCCTGTTGAGCAGGATTCTCTTGTGTCACTGCAGAAGGACTTTGCAGCTCTGCAGGAGCCACTCGTGCTGCTGCAGTTCCTGGTGCTGGCGCTGGAGAAATATGACCTTCAGCAACTTGTCTCCTAAAGGACCCAGAACTGAGCTGTGCTAGGGTCTGCTCTCGCTCCAGACAGACCCTGGCAGGGTGGCTGGTGAGCCTCGGTTCATGTGAGATGCTAGATGTCACCTGCAGAAGAAGAGAAGAGCTTACCTCTTCCAGAGAGATGGCCCCGAGCCAGCAAATTCGCTCTGTCAGCCTGTGCAGCGGCTGTGGCAGAACTAGGTACAACTCACCCTGATTTTCCGAGTGGGAAGGGGGTCAAAATTTACTTACGGGGGGCAGGGGAAACGTCAGTCCCCGGATGCCTCATTCCTCAGCGTTCAGCTCCAACAAATCTGTGCATTTCACTGTGCTCATCATGACTTTTCTATAATCTAAGCCTTACAAGTATTTTATGTCACCTGAGCATTGCTGGAGGGAGGGTTTTTCAGGAAGAAGTCTTTGCCGAAGGACTGCCGTCATTAACACAGATCAGTTGGGACTGGCTTAAGCTTTGCAGTTGCTGGGTTTCCAGGAAAAAAACTAAAGAGGCAGGGAGAACGATTGCCTAAGTTACTAGAAGGGCTGATTCCGTGAGGAAATTGCTTTTTGTAGTTAACGAAGGTTAATCAAAGAAAAATCAACTCATGTTACTGGTTACAGTGGAGCTGGCTTTAAAAATGGAGTTGGAAAACTGCTTGCTGAAACGTGGGATAGAAGCACGCTGGCATCTGCGTAGCACTGCTTTGTGATCAAGTAACTTATTTGGAATATTTTTTCAGCATGTTCTATGTCATTTCTAGAAGCTCTTACCGGTAAATCTGTTACATTGCTCTAAGTGATTTGTAACTTCTCGATCTTTGCTAATCTTTAAACATGAATACCAAACAGTGCACAAATAGACTGTAAACCTGCTGAGGCTTCAAGCATTGACTGCATTCCCCAGGCACCTGAGTCCTGCTCTGGAAGGACCCTGGTGTGTTGTGGGGGTATCAAACCAAAGACAATACCCTGCTCCGGGGCACTCACCACCCGAGACAGGCTGGGAAGGTCCATCACTCAGGGAGGCACTCCAGGCCCGGAACTGAAATGAGAGTCAGCAAATATGTATCCATACTGTTTCAGGAGCAGCCCTGGGAAGCTGAGATCAAGTTGGTCCGCCTTCCCTGGCCACAGTTATTTCAAGTGAGAGAAGTAACAGGCTAGACACGGTTTTAGTGTCTGCATCAGAAAAGCAGTGTGTTTTAGGGTGATTTGTAGAATAGATTTGTAGACAGGTTTGCAGCCTGCATGTGTGTCTGCATTACTGTGGCCACTGTGGGGTTGTTCTTGACCTTAATGTGCTGCCACGATGCTGGGCAGAATCAGAGAGGCCACATGATCGATTGAGAGATTTGACTGGTCTTTATTCAGGGGGAGTAACTGGAACAGGATTTTTAATCATGAGTCTCTTGGAAAGTACACATATTGCATAACAGATCTGCAAAATGAAATACTGGAGAAAGACTTGGTGTTTGATGGGAATGTAATTTGGTTACTCGTGCCCAGAGTTGCTTTTAACAGATCTGGATGTTAAATCTTCTCTCCTCTGTGAATCTCCTGTGCCCTGTTGGGTACGGTCCCTGCTGCCTGTGGTGCCTGCACAGCCCCTTTGGCGTCTGGCAGGTGGTTCTGGTGCAGATGTTCCCAGCGTGGGAACACTCATATTCACGTGTGTTCCCTGCCCTTCCTCTTCAGTGACGTTTCCCCTGGACCTCACGAAAACCCGGCTGCAGATCCAAGGTGAAACTGCCGTCCGCCGGGATGGAGGCGCGGCCGGCCAGGCTGCCCCGTACCGCGGGATGCTGCGCACGGCAGCGGGCATCGTGCAGGAGGAGGGATTAGGGAAACTCTGGCAAGGAGCCACACCGGCCGTCTACCGCCACATAGGTGATTATCTGCTCACGATGGGACAAGTGTGGGTCCTGCCTTCAGCGTCCAACAGCCTTTTGGGCTTGTACTTTAGATATATCTGTGAAAAATCTCCACTGTAGCCTGCAATCCCACTTTGAAATGAATATGGGATTCTGGATCAATATTATCTCTTCTGTCCTTTGCCCAGTCCTTCATGGCATTATTCTGGCTTTGGGGAAAACAAAATACAATTTCTCTGTCATCCTTGCAGAAAAGTCTTGTGCAGGAAGCACAAACAGGCACTCAGAGCCCTCAGAACAATAAATATTTTGTATTTGAGGGAAGTGGGGATGGGCTGAGAAAAAAAGGTAAGGTTGCAAGCCCTAGGGAAGAATAGAAGTGCTAGAAGAAATGGATTAGTGGGTTGGCCACAGGTAACAGCTTTCTGTGCTTTACTTGGAAATGCAATGACAGGAACCAACCTCAAAAGCACTTGTGGGAGGTTTCGTGCTTGGCATCAGCTGAGGAGGAAGCAATGCAGTCTCATCTCCTTAGGATGCAGGCATAGCCATGCTGCCTCCTGGCAGACTCGTGGCTCAGCCAGAGAGATTCTCTGCTGCTAAAAAGTTCTGGCTCTAGCACTGATATCAGGCGATCCCCTCACTCTCCCCATTCTGATCACAAATGTGAGAGCAGTGACCAGCTGACCCAGGCAATCTCTGGAGTGTCTTAAACCAATCTCTTGATGTCTCTCTCACAGCGTGACCTCCAGAAATGGCAGCCCCAAGAACTGTCTCCTGCTTTTGTTTCCCACAGTGTACTCTGGTGTTCGGATGGTTGCTTACGAGCATCTCCGTGACTCTGTGCTTCGCAGGGCTGAGGACAAAACCTTTCCTCTCTGGTAATGTTGCATATTTATGAATATTTATTGCTTGTTTGGGGACTGTCCTCACTGAAGGAGTCCTGCAGCCAAATCTTAGGTCCAAAATGTATGTGGTTTTAGGATAGGATTTATAAAATCTAACACAAAACACTTGCCATGCCTGGTACTTCAGGAAGGGAGAACTGTGCTTGGTACTGAATTTCTGGTTTTACTAAAATAAAGAGAACCAGAAAATGAACATGACCCAAATAGTAGCAGTGAGAGAGATAAAGAAAAGTTTTATCTATCAGCAAGCAGTTTAGAATTTCAGCTGGCATTCAGTGGTAATATATGGAGCATTATCCCTTACTTGTGTACTTTGCTATCCTGCCTTTAAACTTTAAGCAAGGAGTATAATGTAATCTTCATTTTTTTTCCCCCAGGTAAGTTATAACCCTTTCTTAAAACTGACAGAAATATTACTGACTACTTTAACTACCTGCAATCATCACAATGATGACCTCACTCTGTCTGTTACTATATGGAGTAACCATTTGCACTTGCTCCACCTGGGTTGTGCTGCTGAACTCTTCAGCTCGAGCTCTGCAATTTGTGAAGATTTTCAGTGCAGTCTGGAGCACATTTTTTCCCCTGTTTGGCAGGAAAGCTGTGGTTGGAGGCATGTCTGCGGGTGCCATCGGACAGTTTTTCGCCAGCCCAACCGATCTGGTGAAGGTGCAGATGCAGATGGAGGGAAAAAGGAAGTTGGAAGGAAAGCCGTTACGGTCGGTTCCTCCCAGAGCTGGTGTTTGTTTCCTGTTGCTGATCATTCCTTGGCCCAGAATGTGGTTCTCTCTGTTTTCTGCCATCCCCTCTCCCCAGCTGCTCTGTGTCCTTTTAGAGGGAGAGCAGTGCCTGGGAAGCACACAGTGAAGAGGGTGAGGGATTCAAGATTTTCTCCTTATTCCATTTATACTCACCTTCCTTGTCCTCATTTATTGGTCCCAGAGACAACAAAATCTCACCCATCCTCTCTTGCAGCATGTCCATGCCAGGGCATTGCCATGGGGAGGGAGGGATGCTTTCTGAATATGGGAAGCTGGAAGAAAGGATGAGGGAAATGGCTCATGCAGGATGCACAAGCACAGAGAAGACTGGCAGACAGGAGGGCTTGAGACCCTCCTGCAAATTCCAGGACATGCTGCTCTTTAAATTCCAAACTGCTGCCATCTTTGGTGTCTTGTACATTTAGTATTGCAACCCCATGTGGGATCAAAGGATTGTCTGCTATTAGAGACCAGATCATTGCTTAACAAGTCAACCAGTATGTTTGGAAAAATATCATGGCATGAAAGTCAAAGATGGATCCAAAAATGGGTCCAGTGGGTCAGATTCTTGCAGGTATAAATTGCCAATCCTATGTGAGGACACAGTGCAGCAAAGTGCTGGAATATGCAAAGATTTAGCCATATCTGGGCTGTCTATCTATGAACTTCATATTGATTTCAGGTTTCGGGGTGTGCACCATGCATTTTTGAAGATCCTGTCTGAAGGAGGAATACGGGGACTTTGGGCTGGCTGGGTGCCAAATGTCCAGAGAGCTGCTCTGGTGAACATGGGAGGTAAATGGAATGACTTGGTCTGCAGCACTTAAGACCACACTGAAACTTTAAGAAAGAAGAGTTCAGCTGCTCTCTTGGTTTTAGTGTCTTGATTACCTACACTGGAGACCTGTTTGAAGCTCACTGCAGGTGACCTCTGCCTTGTGCACCTGGGCTTCAGTCCTGTAGAAGTCAAATTGCTTAAAAATAAGAGTTTGTGCCTGAGCCTAAAGAAAGGTGAGCCAGGAGCTGAGGGGATCCCACAGCCAGCAAAGCAGGGACCTCACCAGCCACAATCCAGCCCCCAGTGCCCAAGCAAGGTGAGCAGGGCAGAGCCAGTGAAGGCAGCCAGGCTTCACCAAGATCCAGATCCTCAGGAAAGTGTGTGGTGACGAGGCAGGTCTGAGGTAAATCCCACAAGCTGAGCCAGCAGCAGGCCTGGTGAGGGTCACCCAGACACAGATCAATGATCACCTGTGAGGTAAATCAGAGCAAAAAGGAGAATGGGCTCACATGTCTGAGACAGGACTCAGGTGACACAAACATCATCAGAGCCTGGGGACAGAGTGCCACCCCTGCCAATGGGAGGAGCTGCACTGGAAATGAACATCCCATGCCATGAACAACATAGACACCATTTACTTCTGACAGTGTTGTTTTTTCTCATTATCGTCTACAGATCTGACCACTTATGACTCAGTGAAACACTTTTTGCTTCTGAACACATCACTTGTGGACAATAGTGTGACTCACAGTGTTTCCAGGTATTCCTCAATTACCCCTTTTCCACTGTGGAATGTTTCCAGCCTTGCTGTCTTCATCTGTGTCAGCAGAAGCCTCCATTCTTTGATTTTGATACTGCTGCAACTTTAGAATTATTTTTTTTTTCCTGAGAGAGAATCACTTTACAAAAGACACAAAAGAAAGGATGCAACCATTGCTACAAAACTGCCCTGACTAGAAGTGCCTTGCTGGTACATTTAAACACCTTTGCTCTCATCTGTGCGAGCACAGTGATATAATCCCTGCAGAACAACCTCTTTTGCTCCTTAAGTTATGAAGAAATCTACTTTATGTAAACAATATAATGAATTGCCTATTGTAGGTCCTTCATTCCTGCCTCAGAACTGTACACAGAGGTGAGGGCAGCTGGCACTGAGAGGACATCTGAGCAAGAGCAGTACTAGCAAGGTGCCTCCCAAACCAAGTTCATGAGTTATTACTCATTATTTTATTGTAATTGTTGTAATATGTCTCTATTATAAGAACCAGAATCACGATGCTACAATTGTCATGATACATCTTGGTTTCTTCCTTAAGTATCTGTTGCTGTTGGCAGTGTCTGTTCTGGCCTGGTGGCAGCTGTTCTGGGAACTCCCGCCGACGTGGTCAAAACACGGATAATGAACCAGCCCAGAGACAAGCAGGGAAGGTACGGACACTTCAGAACCCACTTTTCAGTAGCAAATTGAACCCCTGAGTCTCACTGATTTCATTGGGAGCAAGGTGCTAATTTGCCCTTCATCTTTCTGATGATGACTTTACTGATTTGGTGAATGTCTGGGGGTTGCTGTGATGGCCACCTAAGCATAACCAGTTACTCCAGTGGATTTCAGCTCTGTTTAGACTCGATTACAAAAGAGGGAGCTTACAAAAGAGCTTTTGCTTGTAAAGAAGTGTCAGCTACAAATTATTTTTATGAGGGGAATGGGATTTTCTTAAATTGCACATTTGTAATCCTAACACTGTTTTCTTTGTACATTCCTAGAGGTCTGCTCTATAAGTCTTCCATGGACTGCTTGATTCAAACTGTCCAGGGTGAGGGGTTTATGTCTCTATACAAAGGCTTTATACCAACCTGGATGCGAATGGTAAGTGCCTTTCAACTCTCTTTACAAGAACAACTAGCATTAAAATGTGAGGAGTTCTTTCTGCATCAACACTTTTTCAACACTCTGGGTCTCTCAATTTCTGTAATTGCACTTAGCATAGCTGAATGTGGTGCATGACACAGCTGCATGTAGGGTCACTTCCCTCATGTTGCAATTTGCACCTCTTTAATTTGGAAAATGCTGTCCTGCTTTACTGCTAGTTTCTTTGCTTTTTTTACAGTTTCAGGCTCCCTTCTTCCTCCCTTCCCCAAACTCTCTATTGCTACTTTCTTACTCTCATCCCTGGACTCCCTTTGCATCCCTCATACTTTCAATCCTTCTTCTCTCCTGATCCCAGAATTACTTTCTCTTCCATCCTGTGTCTCATTTTCACCCCTCTTGTATTCAGGCTGGCAACTTTCTCCTGCACACTGCTGTGCTGTTAAAGCTCCAGCTCTGCAATTAAGCCAGGCAGCAGTAACTGGAGCCTGGGAATGGGAACTCCATTTTTAGTTTGAGCAAAGGACAATTCCCAATAGCAATTCACATGTGACTACCTTTTTTAAATCCATAAGCATTGAAAACAAAACAAGCAAAAGCATCTCAACTAAATGGGTGTAGGATATAAATTTTATGCAAGGATAACTGTGTCATTTTCTGATTAAGGTTTTAGAGCAGGTAAACCCTTTAAAACATTGAAAAGCATTCATCGTGAAATAGCTCCCATATATGAAACATTTCAGGTCAAACATTTTTGGGTTGGCAATTTTTTTTTTAAAAAGATATTTAAGTGTCTTGTGAAGGACTGGGTAGCCCTAACTATGTAATATTATAGGTAGCCCTATATGTAATATTATGATTTTTGTATGAAAGACATAATCATAGAATCATAGAATGGTTTGGGTTGAAAAGGACCTTAAAGATCATCCAGTTCCAAAACCCAGCTATGGGCAGGGGCACCTTCCACTAGACCAGGTTGCTCCAAGCCCCATTCAGCCCGAACTTGAATACTTTCAGGGATGGGGAGTTCACAACCTCTCTGTGCAACCAGAGGACTGGGAATCAGTCTGGGAACCAAAGTATGAGATTAAGAATATAATTTTTAAAAGGAGATAGTCTAATCTAATGGTCTTATTTATTGGATTACTTCTGTTTTAAGCCTCTGACTTCTGTGTTTGCTTTCACAGGCTCCTTGGTCATTGGTATTCTGGCTCACATATGAACAAGTCAGAAGGATCTGTGGCGTTAGATCTTTTTAAAATCTTCAATATTCATAAAACAGAGAAAAATCAAAAAGCTGAATTCTCATTCCACAAGGCAGTAGGATCACATGTATAGGTTTTTGTCCCAAAACCAGTCCTTTCTGGTTAGGAACAGCCATGCCTATTTGATTGTCAGACTGCTATATGAAATTTATATTATCCATACAGAATAAAATTGTCACAATAATTTGTCAACTAGCAGCCAGCATCAGCTTTCTGAAACAGTAAACAGGGGTAAAAAAAAGTCTACTAAGCAAATAGAATATAATACTGTCTGCTTGTTTGACAATAGAGATGGTTCCTATTGTTAAGGACAAGAGCAGGTTGAAAACGCAGCACTAAACATCTTCTGTGGCTAAGCATCTGTAAAATTATTTGGGAATTTTCGTCACTAATTGCATTTGTACACGTAAAGAACTACCTCTCATTAGTTTGATGCCTCAGAAAACCAAGCCTGTAGCGCTAGGTATTGAAAAAGATAAAGCAGTTTACCCGATTCCAAATTTGCTTTACCCAAAAAGTGGAAGGGTTTGTGTTCCACTTATTTCCCAAAGACTGACTGCCCTCTCCACTCAACCACTGAGTAAGATCCATGATGCAAATGCACTCATGTTCCTAGGAAATCAAAAGCCTAGTTCACTCTGACCCTCTTGATGGACTCATGATACTCCTTAGGACCAAGCTGACCTACTTGTCTGGTGCTGACATGTCAGATTGGGTCATTAAGGTACCTGTTTTATATGGAAAAACACACTGCCACTTTAAACCCAGGTGGAAACATAACAGTCTCTCTAAAAACACAAAAGGTTTGAACAGGAGTGATTTATTTATTTATTTTTAAACCTAAAGCCTTCCAGATTTCACAGGGAAGGAGGCTAGTGCTGTTTGTCACTAGGTGCATCTTTTGCAATGAAGAGGCAAAAATGCAATATTAAAAGCAACCATGAGTAGATAGAACAAAGCTGGCTTTGATTTAGTAATACCTAATAATGGAATGACTGTACAATACTTTGCTCTCTAAGTAAATACTACAGATTTCTTCTAGTCTTTGTAACTTCAGTGTGCCAATTTCTCATTAAATACAGTTTGGGCGTCTTCTTGCCTCACACTTTGACTTTTTGATTGTATTGTAGCTCTGTTGTGCCTGTACGCATTTGGGGATGTGATTCCAGCTTGGAAAAAATTCATCTCATTATTATTATTAGGGAGTGACAGAACGACAGAATGGGTTGGGTTGGAAGGGACTACAGTGGGTCATCTGGTGCAACCTCCCTGCTCGAGCAGATTATCCAGTGCCCATTGCACAGGATGCATCCAGATGGTTCTAGAACATCTCCAGCGAGGGGGACTCCACACCCCCTCTGGGCAACCTGTTCCAGCACGTGGTCACCGGCACAATAAACGAGTTCTTCCTCATACTCAGGTGGAAATTCCTGGGCATCGGTTGGAAGGTTTTGTTCAGAAATGCCACTATTTTTCTAGTTGACACCCGAGAAATTAATCCAAATTCTTGCACACCATCATCAGCAATGACAAACCAGCAAAGCTGCTGCATCAGTTACATCCAAGTGATCCTGCCTGCCATCCCATAATGGGATGATAACCCTGATGGATGCACAGGCTTACCCATCTATTGAGTTAGAATAAGTATTTTTATCATAGAATCATAGAATGGTTTGGGTTGGAAGGGACCTCAAAGACCATCTCGTTCCACCCCCTGCCACGGGCAGGGACACCTTCCACTATTCCAGGATGCTCCAAGCCCCGTCCAGCCTGGCCTTGGACACTTCCAGGGATGGAGCGGCCACAGCTTCTCTGGGCAACCTGCTCCAGTGTCTCATCACTCTCGAGCAAAAACTTCCTCCTAATACCTAATCTAAACCTACTCTCTTTTATTTTGAAGCCATTCCCCCTTGCCCTGTCACTAAGTGCTCTTGTAAATAGTCCCTCTCCATCTTTCTCGTATGTTCCCTTCAGGTACTGGAAGGCTCCAATTGGGTCACCCTGTAGCCTTTTCCAGGCTGAACAAGCCCAATTCTCCCAGCCTTTCCGCATAGGAGAGGTGCTCTGTCCTTCTAATCCCCTTGGTGGCCTCTGGACTCGCTCCAACAGGTCCATGTCCCTCCCGTGCTGGGGTCCCTCTGGGAGAAGCAGCTTTTTCTAATATCCAACATAACCCCCCCCGATATAAGTAAGACTGGTCCCAATACGAACCCCTTCAGAGGACATCACACACAAAAAAAGGTCTTGTAGTGAAAAACTGCTTTAATCCTTAACAAGCCTTTGAGCGTGAAACACGAGCCGTCCCTAACATAACCCGCCCTCCCTCACCCGCCGCCCTCCCTCACACTGCGGCCGTTGCCCGCCCCGTCCTCACA
>VXBX01003004.1:286233-299297 GCA_013400415.1 Scytalopus superciliaris
GGGGGGGCAGTTAAAAGAACTTGATTAAAATGTTAAAATGCTGAATCTACAAATTTTTTCTCAAATGCAGGATTATTCTTGAAATTTGTGAGCTTGATAATACTTTTATAGTTTTTCCCACTTCATCTTAGTTTTCCCTTATTTGGTTGCTAATTATTATTTTCCAAATTTGCCTATTGTCTGTTCTTGAACCCTTTGCATGGAATTAGCTCATGACAGCACAGAAAATGTGAGCTATGGTGGTGCAACCACGTGCCACAGAGCTGGATCTTGCTGCACACGTGTGCCACTGCCTGGAAAGGCAGTTTGAGTAGAAGGCACCTGATCCACAGGATGCAAAAACTCCTGCAGTGGGTTATGCCAAGCCCACTGAGGGATGGAGTGACTTGAACTCATAACTGAAATCTGGGAGCTCTGCTGCTTCACCTGCTTGGGGGCAGGTCTGCTGTTTCATCTTTCTATAAGTGTAGTCTTCTAATATGGTCTGTTATGTTAATAGTATTTAGTCTGAAGCCCTGTGGAGCTATGATTTTGGATGTTAATGCATTTATACACATTTATAGGAACATCTTGTTGCATCTAATATGTTTATTCCCTGTAGAAAAGCAAGCAAGCTGCAGTTGTGATTTAAATGAAGATCCTCATGTCCTCCAGCGCTGCTGAAACTGACACATTCACCACGTGAACCTGAATAAGTGCCTGTGTACCAAACATTCCCATGAAAATGTGTTCATAGGAAGGAGAATGCAAGCAAACATTGAGTGTGTTTTTTTTCCTACCTACCTGACCAAGTGCCTGTCACTACTGTACTTCCCTGTCAGAGGAACAGTGTTGTTGGTAGACTGTTATAGTCATTTTCTTTTCTTCTAGATGTTGTTGGTAACTGTTACTGTTAGTTTGTTTCTTGCAATTGTACTTTCTTTACTTAAATAAAAGTTTTCCTCTTGACTAGCATTTCTTACTGACTGTGGGTGCACTGACTTCTATTGAGTTCTTAGTGGGTGGTTCTTGAACAAAGGCTTTTGAGTTTCTGTATATGCTATTGTGTTGTACAGCACTGCTTTCCAATGTTTGCTTTTGGAAAGCAAAAGTTACATTGTTATGTGGGGGTTTTTCTCAAAAAAAAAAATAAATTTGAGGGTATTTTTGTGGGGGTGGGGAAGTAGTTTTTTCTGCATAGGGGAATACAGTTGTTTTGGGTTGAAGTCTTGCATTTGGTGCTGTTGTAAAGCAATGGAAGAAGCTGCAATAAAGCTTTGGGTGACATGTACTGGTTTGTTAATATGTTTTGTTACTGACTCCTGTTTGTTCCCTGTGCATGATCTCAAGTGCTGTGTGGGTGTTCTTCTGCAGTCACTGGTTCTGTTTTGACACTAGCCAGCTCTCTAGAGCACTGTGAGCTATGGTGAATGCTTTGAAACATTAATTCCACTTATTCCAGTTGTTGTTCCTATAAATACAAAAAAGTCCCAGTAGAATGGTTTTGTTGCTACACATGAACAGCAGCGTAAGGACTTAACTTGCAGCCGTTAGAGGAGACCTAGGAGACCTTGCCTTTTAGCCTCCTCCTTCAGTGTTGGAAAGGGATTTCTATTTTATAGTGGTGTTCCATGTTCCTGTATAGCAATAGCTGCTTCCTTCTCAGGCTGTAGGTTTTTCATGCTGCCATAAGGACTTAGGAACCCAAGCTGGCTCATAGTGTCAGTCTGGGTGAGTCTCACAGTAGATCTATGTGTTAGTGCTGATTCAGTAAGAAAAACACATCTTTATTTGCTTAGTAAAGACAATACCCAGAGGCAGGCTGGGGATGATTTAATTAAATTCTGAAGGACAGGTCTTAGGTGTTGTTGCAGTCTCATTTTAAGATCAAAGATGATGTAAAATATTTAATTACACTGTTAATTGCTTTGCTTGTTCTGCTTGCTTCAGATGTTTTGTTTGTAACCTGATTTTGAAATGAACAGAATTTACAAGACACCCTTCCCATGGGGCAGCTTTAGTAAGTTCTGATCAAAAAATGAGAGCTTTGACGAAGGCAGACCATGTGGCTGCTGACAAGCTTTGTGCAGGGACAACCATTGCTGTCTGTCAGTCAGTGGGAGCCAACTGCTTCTGCTGTCAATTACAGCAAAAGCTGAGTAGCAGGAGAGTTATTAGTACCATGGGAGACCTCAGGAGATGAAGCAGTGCTGACAAGGACCATGTAAAGGGAGCTGTACAGGTGCTGTATCTGTGATTTCACCTGCAGTCTGACTGTGTGTGGTAGTGGTAACACAGACATTAACTGAAGAGGAACTGCTTGGAGCTCTGTCCAAGGGGAATTACAATTGCTACAAGACTGACCATTTCAGAAGCTTTTGGAATAAAACATCATATAGGTACGGCACTAAGCACAGATCTTACATTTAGGTGGGTTACATTCATAGGAGGAGTGCTGTGTCTGAAAAAACACTTTTCTCTGCTGGGATCTTAACTCCTTCTTGTAGCACTTACTATAGCTTATTAAAATAAGGCGGTTTTGAAGACCACCCTCCACTGGCACCTTTCTGATTAGAAGGAGCAACAACCTGCCCCAACTCCCAGCTGTTGTTAGAGTACAGCTGAAACTAAATAACAAAGTGGTGGCTTTGGGGGGGGTGGTTTTGGTTTTTTTTCCTTACACTGACTTAAAGCTTGGTAAGCAGCACTGTAGTTGAATTCTGTGTAGCTTAATCTGTGTCTCTGCAAACTTAAGTCAAAACCAGAAAGAGCACTTAAATTACCATGACATGATTTCCCACAAACTGCCTATGAAGCAGAAGTTATCCTGTTGCCATATTTTAGTATTATCCTACCAATTCATTTGAACCAAAACCTTTTTATGATAATGTAACTAAATGCCTTATCTTTGTTTTTTTTTTTTTTATTCCACACCCCAAAAGCTGTGTAGGTGTTTAATGCCACCACATGTCTGAGCAATGTCTGGCCAATATTAGTGTCATCCTGATGTCCATGGCATTTTCAGTGCTTCTTTGTACTCATTCAGATTCTGCTGGAGATATGTCAATATTGGTTCCAGGAATAACATTGGGTCCTATGCCATCCACTAGAGAATCCCACTTATCGAAATCTTTCTTAAGACCTATAAAATGGGGGAAATAAAACCCAAGTGGTAATTAGTTAAGTAATCAGCTTTTTGTAAAACTACACAGAAAAATTAAACTATCTTGCAAAGTAGGGGAGGCATGATGTTTTAAGGAGGAAAAACTGACACTCCAGATTTTTCCAGATCAGAACAAAACACCAGTGATGTTCCTCTGAGTTGCTAAGATTACAAAAGTAACTGACAAACCTCTAGAAACAGTCTGACTAGTTTTTTCTACTGACACTTATTTTAATCTTGTTTTAAACTGGACAAAAAGCTTCACAGGAATTAAATAGTAGTTAACTTCATACTTGTCTGTACAGATACTTACTTAGATGTTTCTGCAGGAAGGCTAATGAAGCGTGATTGCTGATATCAATAGCTTCATTTGGATCTATTTCTCCTTTTAATTTGAAAAATCTTGCAATGATTCCTCCACTCACAAAGGTGAAGTCAGGAAAACTCTGATGTACTGACCCCCTGCAAATAAATGATCAACAGCCTTATAAGAATGCATTACATCACCTGACTAAAAGATGCACAGACTTCAGTCACATGTCTCATGCTGTCTTCTTTAGCAGAAGATAAAACAGGTTAATCTCATGAGCATGAAAGATTAGCAGAAGTTCTGTCCCAACTACAGAAGGGAGGAAAGTTTGTACATGCTCAGTAGAAATCTCTATACTTGCAATGGCAATAAAGACTTGGCTTGACAAAACATGAGGATGAAGTTGCCTTTCTGGTCTGTGGTGCAGGGTAGAACCAGCCACTCCTCCGGCTGCAGTGCTTTCACTGGGTGAGTGCAGAACTGCCCCCAGAGAGCTGTTTAAAGTGTTCAGGTGATGCATGAGGCTCAGAGCAAAAACTGTGCCCCAGGGCAGGAACGTACACCTTGGACTATCTCAAAACTTGGTGTTACTGTGTGCTTTGAGAGGTCTCTGTCCCCACTGTGGGGAACATTTAAATGTGCAGTGAAAACCCAAGCCATGAGGAAGGACAGAATCATAAGAACCATTTAGGTTGGAAAAGACCTTTCAGATTATCAAGTCCAACCATTAACCCAACACTGCCAAGCCCACCAATACACCAGGTCCCTCAGTGCCACATCTGCATGTGTTTTAAATACCTCCAGGTATGGTGACTCCACCACTCCCCTGGGCAGCCTGTTCCAGTGCATGACAACTCTTTCAGTGAAGCAATATTTCCTAATATCCAATCTAAATCACCCCTGGTGCAACCTGAGGTCGTTTCCTCGTCCTATCGCTTTTTACTTGGGAGAAGAGACTGACCTCCACATGTACACCCTCCTTTCAGGTAGCTGTAGAGAATTATAAGGTCTCCACTGAGCCTCCTTCTTTCTCTCCAGGCTAAACACCCCCAGCTCCCTCAGCCACTCCTCACAGGACTTGTGCTCTAGTGACTGTCTGTCTTTCTGCAGTTACATGCAACTGCACAGCTCTAACAAGAAAGTAAAGATTCCTCTTCAACCACAGAAATTACGGATCCTGGACTTACTTGATAGTGATCATTTTCTTGTTTGTGTCACTGGAGATGAGTTTCTTAATCTTTAAGATGTTCTCAGCCCACTGGAATTTTTCAGAGTTGATAAAAAGCAGCGGTTGCTGGACACTGTTCTGGTAAATGTCATCACTTACAGGAAGCATCCATACATCGAGGGCAATGCCACACCTGCCAAAAACAACTGGATATTGGCACAGAAGCAGAAAGCTTTGTATGGAAGTTCTCAGCATGCTTTGAGTTGCAGGAGACAGGGGAAAAGAGAAACTCTCTCCGATATTGAACAGGTTAATGAATCATTTTGTTTCAAAATTACTTCTACTCTGGAGGAAGAAAATTAGTCCATTCTTGCATTTGGTGGTCTCCATTGCCAGGACAGTATCATGATATCATGTCCCACAGTATCATGATACAATAGGATACATATTATGTTCCACCACACCCCCACAGCTGGGAGAAGCATCAGCGGAGAAAGCAAGACATGCTGAATAAACCTTTTTTTCAGGAGCTAATTAGTAGCTGGGGAATCCTAGAGAAGGTGCCCTGCTCCAGACCTCTCAAGTTCCAAATGTCTCTTGCCTTGTTTTGCATACTCACCTGAATCTTATTTCTTTGCTGAGACTCTCAATTACTGTAGCACCACCAAAAGAGTGTCCCATCACAGCTATTCTGCTAGTATCAACAGAATCCTGTCAAAAAAATCCAGGTGCTGTAAGAGACTTTCTTTCCCAAACTTCTTTTTTTAAAGGGAGTAATTTTTTAGGAAATCTATCCTATTGAAGTAGGAAGAGCATTATTTCAGCTTCATTACTATCTATCCACCTTGGGATGACCTGAGAATATGTTCATAGATCTACAGTGTGATCTTCAGAATAGTTTACAGCAATCAGGTTAGAAATGCAAGGGGGAAACCAGAAGCATTATTAGGTGTTTAACAAAATGCAGTCACCACCTTTCACTCACCTTTAGGCTGTTCCAGTCAAAGTCTGAATGCAGTACATTTGTTACTTCCTCTCCTGAATTGATTTTAAGAATGAGATTGAGAGCTTTGATACACTCCTGTGCTCTTTGCTGCACCTGGGGAGACAGAGAGGTTGGGGCAGAGCAGTGGAAGGAATCATCAGATAACTGCCAGGCTTTCCGGTCCCTTGGACACAGGACTCAATCTGATGTCTCTTGCCCTCTTAAGTGTCTGATACAGTACTGACTATTCTGAACTGCAGAATGGAACCATGAAACAAAACCAACAATGTCTGACCAACATCAAAACTGGTTTATGGAGGTCTAAAGAGCTGAAGCTCTTGCACAGAACCTCTGCACACAGAGGAATTCATCCCTATAACATAGACCAAAGGCCTTGAACTCCTTTGTTCTGTCACTACTCAGGAGAAGGGGTTATTGGGATGTTACACAGCTCCAAGGAAGGCTCACTTGCTGCTCCTCTTCATGCTCACTTTGATGAGCAAATGTCATTACATCACTTGTCTCATCTGCACAATAGCCTCGAAACTGACCAAAATAATAAACAGCTGAGAAGCCCATCTCACTTTATATACAGACATCCTTGAAAACTGTAGTGAAGCTGTTGCAAATAAGGTTTTCGTTGTTCCATATAGGAACAGTTTTAAACTTTGATACATCAGTAGAAGAAGAGCTTCAAAAAGAACCTAAGAAGAGTAGTGTTGCTGGAAACCATAGCAAGTAAGCAGCTGGCAAGATGTCTGTGCATCACTGAATTTCAAATAAATCCTAATCTCCTGACTTCTCTACTTGTGAAATTTGCAGACAACAACTTCTAGAGGTTGTTTGCAAGCTCAGACATTAAACATTGAGACTCATAAGTAAGATGTTGTAGGCATACAGGAAATGACTCTTGCACTGCTGTTTGTATGGCCCAGGGAGATAAAGAGAAGCAACTCCCTGGCTGAATTTTCATTTGCTGCAAAAAACACTCCCATATTTCAAAGGTCAAGCCTATGCCTGGAGGAGCTTGTCAATATGGTCACGCCACATCTATCATGGATGCTGCTTATAAGCAGCAAGTCTGCACTGTTTACATTTCTAAAAAACACTTTAAAGTGTGTTGAATATTATGAAGCAAACATCTCCCTTAGAGCTGCCATGACTCATCCTGCTACACAGCAGTAAATGAAACTAACGCAAGCTTAAGGCCACACAAACACTTGAACTCAACTCCGTGTCCCTTACAGGCTGGGCTGGGCAATGAAAGTGTAAAGACACAGAGACGAAACAGAAAGCAGAGTGAAACCAGAAGACAAACAGCTGACTCAGCTCAAGAGTGCAACTTCACGAGACGGCTCTGTTGAGGAAGTAGTTTATGCTCTAAAGAAAGCTGCTGTTGGTTTTTCCATCTTTAGGAACTCATGACCTGATCCATGTTTATAGATACCCTGAGTCATGGCAGAGGACTGTAGACATGGTCAAAGGGAAAGAGTCTGCTGAGAGCCCTAAACACACCACGCCTGATACACTTCCCAGAGGACAGACCCAGTCCAAGTACCTGCTTATGGCGCAAGCAACGCTCCTCCTCTCCAGTTTTCAGTTTCCTGTAGTAGATCCATTCCTTCTCCACGTTTGATGGAGACTCTTCCTGTGATTCAGAAACGGACCTTCTTTTACAATAATACGTTGCTGAAGCAGATTCATCTCTGTAATATCAGCAAAAGGTTATTTCTGAGTAGACATTCCATTTGGTCTGACATGAAGTCAGCACCGGTTTTAGATTTTGCTTATCTGGACATCCAGTTATCAACCAGTGCTGCTGCAATTGCAAGGGAGTGTAGACAGATTCCTAAGTAATGCAATAACCCTACCAAAACTCCCACCTCCTTTATATTCTCCAAGTTCTAACAATAAGAGGGAGAAAAATAGCACGTCTGAAGAATGGAAGCAGTATCTATCCTGAGACTTTTAATTCTAGGGCTTATCTAAGCAAAATTCTCTTTGTTTAGAGAACAGTTGAGCTACAGGGGATGTGGGCAGGGCTTAAAAAGAGATGTTAGTTTTTCCTAAAAACAAAGAAAGTTCTTCTTTAGAATAAATAACATTCTGTTCAATGTGAGAAAATTTCTTGCCATCAGAAACTCCCAAAACATGCACGTACCTGTGCTCCACAGCAGCCACTATAAAGCCCTGAGAAGCCATCTCTATGCAAATAGCAGAATAGATTGTGCTGCAATAAAAACCACACTCTGGTGAGATGTAATTCCTTCAATTCCACTGCTCTTCAGATGCTGACCACACTATATATATGTGCTAGTCCCCACTCGGTATTTCTTCTGTTTGAATTTGCTACCCAGCAGAGCAGGTTTTTGTACACCAGGCACCAAAGCCTGTTCACAAAACCTTGGTACTGGCTTACTGTCTATTCAGAAGGGAAAATGCTACTGATTTTTAATAAGTAGCACATACAGTACTTTGCATCTTCAAAGAGCTGTCCAAAAATCAACTAGCTGATCTTCACAATGTGCTTACGGGGTGGTAAATACCTTCACTCCTACCATACAAAGGAGAAACACAAACACAGCCCTGAGCAACCTGACCTAGTGGGAGGTGTCCCCATCTATGGCAGGGATTTGTAATGAGTTGATCTTTAAGGTCCCTTCCCACCCAGGCCATTCTATGATTTCTATGATCGAAAATACATCAACCCTGCTTTTATTTACTGCTGTTGTTTCGGTGGAGGCATATTGACACACAGCAGTCTGCTCTTCAAATCTGTTTCAGCTGCACAAAGATCTCACCCCCTACTGAAAATCTGTTCAGAACCATCCCTGGCAACTGCTGTCTCCATAGACAACAAAAAGAGTTTGTCAACAAACTGCAGAATTACCGAAAAGCTCCAAGTCCATGGGAAAAAATGAGAAGTGGATATTTTTCTCCTGGCTTAAAAGCAGCATTTGACTTTGCAGGACAGGTCACTGAACCTAGATAAGAACAGAAGCGTATGTCATTGTTACTGAAATGAGAGGAAGCATTTGTTCCTGTGGGAGAGGTCCCAAGAATGTGGTGACCATTGATTTCAGAGCATTCATTTAAAGATAGGGTACCAAATCTCATCTTTAAAATACAGAAGACAAATATGGATCTGATTCTGAAAATACTTTCTAATTGGCAGAAGACACTTTCTTTCTCCTCCTCCCATCCACAGCTCACACCAGGCTTACATATCTCTTAAACCCTAATAGTCAGGCATCCAAGTCTTGTTGATATTCACACCTTAGGATCTCTTCAACTTTTATATCTTTGCACATTTCCCTGTGGGATTTAAATCCTGACACACAGGTGCAGTTTACCCAAGCTCTTCCTAGAGCAAACTGCCCAGACACTCCTATCCACAGCAGTCAAAGACTGTCTGAGAATTGAGTCACATTCAACACTGACCCTCCCTGCACAACACAAACCCATCCCACAAAAACACACTTTTTTGCTAAAATATATTTTTCAGCCCCACAATACCACCCTCCTCACTGGGGCAGTGAGGTAGTGACCTGCAAACAGAACTCATGCACTAGTCAAGGAATAAAAGCAGAACCAGTCTTACCAACATAGTAATGGAAAAGCCTTTGTCCTACAACTCTGTACATATTAAGGAAGTCAGAGAGACCCTGATAGTATTCTTTGTCTGGAATCCATCGTGCCTCCTCAATATCTGTGGCATCACATGCTGGGTAATACAAGCGCAAGAAGCTTCCCTGGGATTAGGAGGAAAACAAAGAAGGAATATTGGCATTTCTTTATATATGGCAGAGAAAAAGGAAAATAAAATCATTTATATGAAGGGCTTCAGATGCAAGAATGACCACTCAAGAGATTTAAGAGAATGTCATGAGAAAATTATTATCCTATACAGGCTTTGAGGCAAATCCTATGTCACATTCTGTCCCTACAATGAATTTAAAGTAGCACGAGATACAAATCATCATGGGTGGAGATACACATCACCTTCTCTAGGTTAGCCTACGGCTAGTTCAAAATACTCCATTTAATTAAGTCAATAATTTACAAACACTCATTTGCTCCATTTCTGCATCTTGATGGATCTTTCCTTCCATCTTCCTCACTGAGAATGGTTCTATGATGCAGTTTGGCCAATTTATAGGGCTGACTGTTAAAGGGGTGACTGAAGATGATCTGAGAGCAGGAGCATCTCTGCTAGGATGACAGGCTGGGAGAGCTGGGGGTGTTCAGCCTGGAAAAGAGAAGGCTCTGGGAAGACATTAGATCACCTTCTAATACCTAAAGGTACTGCAAGAGGGCTGAAGAGGGACTCTTCAATGGCCTAGAGTGACAGGACAAGGGGTAATGGCTCTAAACTAGAAGAGGGCAGGCTTAGATTAAGTATTATGAAGAAATTCTTAGGATGGTGAGATACTGGAACAGGTTGCCCAGAGAAACTGTAGGTGGCCCATCCTCAGAAGCGTTCAAGGTCAAGTTGGATGGGACCCTGAGCAACCTGGTCTAGTGGAAGGTGTCCCTGTCCATGGCAGGGGAGTTGGAACGAGATGATCTTTGAAGTCCCTTCTGACCCAAACCATTCAGTGATTCCATGATTCTATGACTGTCTCCCTTCATCCTTCCAGCTGGGAGCTGTCATTGCTTTCCTTACATCAATGAGTCTCATGGAGCTGTTAGTGACCCAGTTCAGCTTGCTAAACTGGGAGTGGGGGTCCTAGATGTATATTTTTCCACTAGGTTAGCAAGACAGATTTTACCCTAGACTAGTTTCTGGAAGGGTAGTCCAGCAGGGGAGGTGTGTCAGGAGCATGGTCTCATGGCTATAGTGTTCCTGGCTAAACTGAGCAGAGGCTGTCAGCAAAGCTCTTGGGCAGCTGCACAGCAAGGGAATACAACACATTGTTTTTCCTCCTCATCAAGATGTTTATAAGTCTCTAGTGGTCCATCTTTCTAAACACAACTTTTCTAACCTGTGTTTTATCTACCTCTGTTTCTCATCTCCAGTTTTAATCTTCTTTTACTGTCAGTACTCCAGGTCTCCCACGAAAGCACCCAAACTTTCCACACTCACATGGACCCTCCAAACCCCCTTGTCAGTCTTTTTCCTTTGCAGACAGCAGCAATGTACCAATGGCACACCTCAAAGCAGACTTCCCAGCAGATAAGCTGTGTGTAATCTGCATTCTGACTTCCTGGTTTGCAAGGGAATTTGCGACACACATTCAAATTCACTGTCTTGCTCCAACTGTGCTTTTGGTTTAGCCAGTTAAGATTAGGGCCAAAATAAACATGAGCTTTAGGATAACACCTGATTTCTTGAACACTAACGTATCAATTTAACAAAAGCTTGTTCAATAAAGCTTGTTTCTATTTACTCATCAAACTTAAACCAACATTTGACAACAAAGACCATTAAGGAAGAACCTCTTGCTCCATACTGGTAGTGGTATTACCTTGATCTCAAAATAGTCCCAGTGAGCTTCCCCAGTGACTAACTTCTTACCAGAAAGGGAAAGAGGTTCATTATCTATGCCTGAGAGAACTGTAATTGTTCAGAATGCTTGTCTAAACAAAAACATGCAGGCTGATTGCAAAGAGAAACTAATTGCTGCTCTGTGATAATAGAGTAAGCTCAGTAAAGGAAACCATAAACTGATCACAAGTTCCACTATGCCTGGCTAGTCAGAGGAGTAAAACCACAGTGTAAGTGCAGGTGTATTCTCTGAGAAGCAAGAGGATTTGATATAGGAACCCACTAGAGAGACAATTTGTCTACTTGTCTGCTTCTTGCCCCCATCTTTCTATTGTGGCTTCTCACTCTGCTAATCTCTTAGACAGAACTGACATCCTGTTCTTCTTCAGACAGATAAAATCTCAAGAAGACATCCCACGCTTTACCCTCCAGCTCCAACACTGCACACCCTCACCTCCCCTGCCAAATCTGTCGGGACCTTTGTGATGAGAACAGCCGCAGTCAAAGACTGCACAGGAGGCCAGTGTAGGAGGGAGTGGTGGGGTGGGTGGGAAGAGAGTGGGTCCCAGGAGAACAGTTTCTCTGCAGTATATTGAGTAGGGAAGTCAGAAAGACAAAAATATTAGAAGGAGGGAGGAGTTGGCCACGGGGAAGGCTTGCAATTTACATCCCTCTGGTAAATGCCCAGTACACATCCTACACCAGGATGGAGCAGACAGAAAGCTCAGCTGTGTCAGCATGGAGCACACAGACAAACAAGACCTTCTGTTTAATCCATCTGTAAAACTACAGCAAGTTGTTTCACCAATATTGTGGCTTAAATCCAAACGAGGAAGAATCAAGAGCTTTACCTCAACTGCATTTTCTGTCATCAGGTCTGTACATCCAACCGAGTGTGGTCCCTTTCCTTCAGGAATCCTGTAAAACCTCTCAGTGCTGTTGCTCCACATTTCCATTGGTGTCTTCACTGGCAAACCTGGGAAAAAGCACAGAGCAAATCAAGAGACCGCCACGGTCTCTGTGAGCAGATCACCCCACCCTGAAACAAATCCAGTGCTCCGAAGATCCAGGAGCACGAAATTCAAGACTGAGACGATACATCTGCTTGAGAATCAGAGAAATCCCAAATCACCAACCTGACCTGTTCTACTGGGGAATTTCCTTGGAGTATCTTGAATCCCAAGGATCAGACAGCACCATGCACTTACAGAAAGGCGGGATGAAAGCTTTGGCTGGGGAGGCCGGGGCGGCACTCGGGAGGTGTGCGGTGCTGCGAACCGCACCGAGGGAGGACTCTGCCGCTCCTCAAGGCAAACCGGGCTGCGCATCGGGAGGGGCGGGATGTCACCGAGAAACACAACGCCGCTGCCCTTTCTCCAGGAGGAATGACGAAGCCCGGGCTCGACCCGTGGCGGGACAAGGGCGGGCTGCCCGTGCCGGAGCGGGGGCCGGGGCGGCGCGGCCGTACCTGCGGTGACCGCTCCGAGCCGGGCGGTGCGCGGGGACGCGCGGATTGCGGGGGGAGGCAGCGGCATCCCGGGGCGGGGAGGCGGCGCGGGGGGACTCGGGGCGCCGCCTCTCCTGCGGGAAGGACACTCGGCACCACCCTCGCCCCGCTGCCCGGCCGGGCTGGGCGGCCCCGGGGCGGGACTCGGTGCCGGCGGCCCCTCCCCGGAACAGCCGCGGCTCGGGCGGTCTCTCCGCCCCGGAAGGGTCGCGCTGCCAGGCGGAGCGGCGCATCCCGCAATCATGGTGCGGAAACTCAAGTACCACGAGCAGAAGCTGCTGCGGCGGCTGGACCTGGTGAACTGGGAGGTGTCGGGGGGTAACCTGGCGGAGGTGCGGGCGCTGCGGCGGTACCGGCTGGGCCGCCGCCAGGATTACGTGCTGTACAAGGCGCTGGCGCGCTCCGTGCGCGACCTGGCCCGGCGGCTCCGCGACCTGGGGCCCGCCAGCGCCGCCCTCCCCGCC
>VXBX01003004.1:299734-318224 GCA_013400415.1 Scytalopus superciliaris
AACCCACCGAGCGATATTCGCCCAGCCCTTCGGGACGCACCTGGAAAGGGAGCCAGAAGGAAACTGCACACTTCCAGTGTCCTATTGCCCTCTTCCTGGCTCCCCTTCGCAGCTCAAGGCTCCACTCATCCAAGCAGAAACACTTCCCTTCCACATCTACCGCTACAAAAATACGTCCAGTGGCCCAGCTCTGCTGTTGTCCCTGGCATGCCCAGCTCCATCATCATTCCAGTGGCTCAGCTCCATCATCATCATCCCTGGCATGCCCAGCTCCATCATCATCATCATCATCATCCCTGGCATGCCCAGCTCCATCATCATTCCAGTGACCCAGCTCCATCATCATCATCCCTGGCATGCCCAGCTCCATCATTTCTACAGCCCAGGTCCATCCTTCTTACAGCCCAGCTCCATCGTCCTTACATCCCATACAGCAAAAATGGTTGGAAAAGCCTCTGCCCGACTACAGGAGAGGATGTGGTCAGCTTTAAGTGCTTGGCAGCTATATTAGCTGCTGGAAGGGGTTTTAAGCGTAGCCAAGTGGCTGATTTAAGACTGAGTTTGGCAGCCCAGCTGCTGTTTTTCTGAGAGGTTGCCCTGCTGGTTCCTCCTTCAGCTGTTGGATGCAAAGGAGCCAGAGTTGCTGCTTCTGGAAGGGTTTCCCCTTGATACCAAGGAACATGTATATAGGGGAAATGTGGGGATTGCTGGGGGTCAGCAGTAAACAGGAGGCCAAATACTGCATTTCTGGAACTGTTAAAGTTTTAGCCAAAAATGGAATTGAAAAAAACCCAATTTTATTTTCCTGTGAAGACATAAAGGGAAGTTTGATCTGCTGAGTTCAGTGCCTTTGCTGTGTGGGACTCCAGCTGACAATTAGGCATCATTTATGGAGCAGGATCTGACTGGGGAGGTGTTGGAGCAAAAGCTGACCTAACCATAACTGCAGATGTGGGGGAACTTTTGCGTTTAGCACACTAGCCAGACAAAAATTGTTACCCAAGGGAAACCTTAGGCTTTCTGAGGCTGTTGGGAACTTTGTTCCCTTTTGATAAAAACAGCAGAAAAACAAAAATAAAGCTGTTTTTTTTAAGATGGTGTCGGAATGTGTGGACTGTTTTATGATATAGCTTCTCTGAAAGTTTGTTCTGAGTTTTAATTATTCCAGTAAGCCCTGTTTGTAATTTTGTAGATTTTCTTTAATCCAATGTCTTTTATGTAACTTACGTAACCTTCTCTTTTTTTGATAGCTACAAGGCTGTTACTGAATTCTAAAGTAGTTTTTTGTTAGAGATGCTTTCTTTCCATTGCCCAGGGCTATGAAAGGATTTGGCAGTAGGTTTAGGCAGAGCCATCCCAAGTCCAAAGGCCTGGAGTTCAGTTGCCCCTGAAGCTCTGGGTCTGAATGCTTTCATGTGGCTTTTCTGAACAGGAAAGATGTTCAGGTGGGAGATGTGGAGGTTTCAGAAACTGTCATCAGGTATTATGGCTGTTTTTTAAAAGGCAAGCTAATGTCAAAATTTCCACCCATCTCATAAGCCAACTGTAATAAGCAGAACATTAATTTTTAAAGCATTAATAGATATTAAGAAAAGGACACCAACTGCACCTTGACATTTGTAAGAAATACAAATTTAAAAGAGATTTTGCACCTGAAGCCTGACTTTTAAACACCTTCCCAGCTTTCCTCTAGAACAATACCATTATTTCTTGGGAAATTCAGAAGGTACCCAGTTCAGGTACAGGTAAAAATGGTGCTTTACTCTGCTGGGGGCATTTGAATAACAACACAATGAGTGTGCAGGACATTTCACTACTCAGAAGCTAATCTGCTGCTCTGCCCAGTGTGTCCAGCCCTCAAAAGAACAGAAAAGGAAATACCAAACTTCAAGCCTGTCAGGCTCTGTAGTTTACGTCATCAGCTGTTCTTTTTGTGTTAAACCAACTTTTTATCATTCATCTGTGCACCTCCAGCATCTGCAGCAGAAGAGAAATGATCCAGCCTCCTGGCAATTGATTTTGTTATAGATATTGTGGGATAACAGCATGCATCACCCCTGCTCTCCTGTGGTACTGGAAATCAAACTGTTATGTTCTCTAAGAAATCAGGCTGTGGGTTTCTGTGTCTGTGTGTATTTTAAGTCTGGAATCTCAGAGCTGTGCTGGTTGTACAGTGGCTGAGGCCTGAGATGAGCATCCTGCTCCTCAGTTTTTGACAGCTGGAGTCCTCATATGCCCCAGACAAGAGCTGGGTCCACTTCCAGTGTGATAAACAGGTAAAATGGAAGTTCTAGCAGCACGTCCACATTCCTGCTGGCGAATACAGCCAGGGAAATGATGGTTTCCTCATGTCTCATGGTGGTTTTGCCTTCAGTTTGTGGGTTTGAGTTTGTTTGCCAGAGCTCATGTGCTGTGGCTGCTGCTGGGCGGTTCCTGCAGTGGTTCCGGAGCTGGGGATTTAAAGGGTACAGGAAGCAGCTCCGACAGCCTTTCCCAACAGCTGGATAAACACAGAGGCTTTTTTTAAATTCCAAGGCTGGATCCAATGTCAGTATAAATCAGCACCAGCTCCCATGGGTCTGTGTGAATTGGCATAAGGAGATGATCTATCATGGTGCTTTTTTGGGCCAGATCCTGCAAACTCTCCCCTCCAGCGCTCCAGGGATTTGCAGCAGGAGATCTTATGCACATGACAGCAGCAGGATGGGGTTCTGGGTGTCACTGTGCTTCTTCCCAGCACTTTCTGAAGTGAGCTGGCTGTTCCTGAGGGGGCCCAACATTTCCATGACTCTTGTGGGAAGTTGCTGGTGCAGGAGGAGAGAGGATGGTGGTGCTGGTGTTGGAGCAAGTTCTCCCTGTGCCTGACAAAAGCTAATCACTGTCACCTCCATGAGTGTCCATCCCAGCAGCTGAGGACTGTGGAGGTGCCAGCTCCTCCAGCAAGGGAGCAAGGGGCTGCAGTGGGGTCTGGGAAGTATGAAAGCCGTTGGCAAATGGTGAGCAGTTCACAGGCAGGAGCTCTTACTTGGACAGTTGGCAGTGGGAAGGGAGGTTTTACCAGGGCCTAAGGTTTTAGATTTGGGGTTTTTTTTCCTTTTTGTTTTTTCTCCTTTGTTGTTATTTTTTTTTCTTCTGACCTTGGCTTTTCCTCTATTTGAAGGCTGCCAAATCAGGGGGGAGCTGAGCTTGAGGAATGTGAGGGAGCTGAAGGAAAGAGCCCTTCACACTGACGCCTTTTGTGTTGCAGAGTGCAAAAAGCCGAGGCTGTCACTGAAATGCTAATGTGTGTTTTTTCACTGATCTGAGCCACTTTTTTTCCCAGTAAATAAGCATTCTGCATATTCTAAAGGCTTCTTCCATCCAACATCTTGGTGTGGCTTAGTGCTGACCTCAGTAATTCTGTGACAGACAGCACATCACCATGAGCACAGAGGCTGGAGAAGGCTGGTACATCCCCCTACTCAAGATGGGAAATGGAGACTGAAGGAGCAAAGGTGGAGCTGGGCAATTCCCAAGTTTTCAGGTGACAGTCCTGATTGTGGGTTAGGCCAGGGCCTCACAGCCTCATCTCAGTGCACCTTCCCATGCTCATCTCAGTAGCACTCCCCCATGAAATATTCCACAGGAGTTGAAGGTGTCACTGTCACCTTCCTGAGCTTTGATTAATCTGTTTTAAGTACATCCCCTGTCTGACTTGGCACTGGCAATTGAATGAAAGAGCCATTTTCCATCACCAGGGCATGGGATCACCTTAATCCCTACCCTACATACTAAAACATTTCAACATTCACAGAGTCTGGGGGACTGAAGCACACATAAGCACTATGACATCATTTACCTGAGAGCCCCAGCTCTTATCCCTGCTTTTAAATACCTCTTTTTAAACGCTGAAGAAGCCTTTGCTTGCTGGTTTGGGCCTGCAGCCTGACTTGGGTGCTGGGAAACCTGTCTGCTGTGTGGCTGGGACATGGAGATGTCAGGTGGAAACAGCAGGAAGCAGCTCTGCAGTCAGGAGGAAGAGGAGTCGCTTAGGTTCAGTCTTGCCATGAACTGTGGAGTTTCTGGATCCAAGAGCTAAATCCAAGTGTATGTCCCATAGCAGGAATATCCCCTTTCACTTATCTGCAAGCTCGACTCCACTGCAGAATAGTCCCTTCCTCCCTCATATCAGCTGATTTTGAAGAAAGGGGAGGCCACCCACTAATGACATGGGAGATGGAGATTGGAGTATCTCCCATTTCCTAAGCTGCCCATTAGAGGATCCTGTGTGTCCCCAGCAGTTAGTCACAACACTTTGGTTGCTGTAACCACGTCAGTGGGGTTGGTAAGTACAAGTCTGGGCAGCACCACCACCCCCGGTCCCTGCCCGGGGAGCCACCACCTGCTGCTCCTGGAGAGGCTCGGATGGTTGTGTCACAGGGTAAAGTACAGGGGCACTCGTGGCAGGTCTGTCTGGCTGACCTCACAGTCTGCCACCTCACCCCGGTATCTGAGTTCATTAGGCTTAAAACACACCAGGAAAACCACATCCTAAACCCACCATCTCTCTCCCCCCCAGCTCCAACAGCAGCTGGGGCACCGGGTCCCATGCCAGGTATCGGGATGCTGGTATGGGGGCGATGAATGCCGTGCTGGCAGAGCAACCCAAACCTGCTCTGTGTACCTCTCAGCCTCCAAGTATTTTGGTGGGCAGGGACACCGGAGGTCACCCGGTCCGAGTGCCTGCTCATGCAGGGCACACGCGGGGTTACCTCGAGTCTGCACGTCTCAGTGCTGGACGCCTGGAGCAGAGTTCAATCACTCTCGCTGTGAATCATTTTTCCCCCTTCCATCCACTCTGAGTTTCCCCTGCTGCAGCCTGGCACTGCTGCTTCCCATCCCCACTCCAGGCACCGCCGTCTCAGGACTGGTGGGTTATTTTCCTCACTGCAAAACCTTCCGTACAAGCAGCCGGCAAAGGGGGGCACATCCACCCTTCCTCCCTTAACTCATCCGGAGTGAATCCCACCCCTCCGCAGGGTCGCACGGGGGACTTGGGGCCAGATAAAGGGCTGGACGGGAGGAAGCGGCGCGATCCCTCGAGGGTTGAGCACCGGCAGCGGCAGCAAACACCCGTTGTGCGAGGGGCTGCGCAGACACCACCCAGCTCCTTAAAACCCCCCTCACGCCACCGTCGCGTCTCCCCAGACCCTTTTCCCTTGACCTTGAGCAGTGCCCGGTGCTTCCCGTACCTGGAGTGCGGTGTCCCGGTCGCGCTGCGTTCCCGTCCCGCGGGGCGGAGGAGCGGGACGGCCCCGGAGCGCTTCCCACGGGAGCACGCCTGACTCCCGGGCACGGCGACTGCCCGGCTCTCCGCGAAGGGGAGGGACCAAACTTTGCCTTAGTTTTCAGCTGAGGCAACCTTGCCGGGAGAAGTCTCCCCTGGGCCTGGAAAACAAGTCTCTGGCAGGGAGCCATCCCCGGCACAGACTGCGCGCCCCGGAGCAGCCCGCGGCCGCCGCGCTGTGCCCCTGCGCGCCAGGGACGGGGTCACATCGCAGTTCGGGGCTGCCCGAGAGCGGCGGAGCAGGGCTGGCTGAAGCAGCCGAAACCCCACGAGAAAATTCCCCCGGATGAGTTGCAACATCCCGTGGAGGAGCCGTGGTTGGGCGGGGAGGGGGGATCGGCCGCGGCGGCGCGCTGCGCTTTGGGATCGAGGTCTCTCCGTGAAAATCCCAATCTTTTCCTCCAGCCTTATGAGGAGGGGGCAACCACACTCTAGCGAGGCGTATCTCAGTTTTGGGAACGACTTCTGGAGCGGCTTAGAGCAGGTTGAGCGCTGGCGGGGGCAGATCTGCACTCGCCCCCCTTTGCACACCCCTGGTGTTTGCCCCCTCGGTACCGCTGAATTCAGGGAATTAACCCTAAAACCAGCACCAATACTAAAAGTTTAATTTTATGAGAGACCAACAGCTATGAAACGGCCATATGAGCTTCAAGGTTAGCAAAGGGAAGCAGCAGGGGGGAAGGGGAGGTAAAATTTGCCTTGACCTAAATCGCTTATGAAGCTGTCCCATGAACTGTCCCTTTGGAGAGCTGGTGAGCTCCCCGGGGTGGGATCAGTGGCTTCTCTTCCTCTCCCTCTGCGTATCTGTGTGTGGTTGTGATCTAAAGCTGAGAAAGAATAAGAAAGTTGTATGAAAAGGTCCAAGAGATTTCTTTTTTCCTGGACTTTTGTCCAGCCCTAATTTCAGTGATGGGCTGGATGCAATGAAGTGTGGCATTTATCAGGATAGATTTAATGCTGTTGAAATGTTTTGAAAGACAAATCAGAATACCTCTGCTTAATCTAATGGAACAGGTTCTTCAAGGTTAGCGGGAGGCAACGAGGAGGAGGAGGCAGTGCCCAAGTGGTTGAAGTAACAGAGACATGTCAAAGCCAATACTTCTGTGACCCACTAAGAATTATAAAATTTATTTTATTTTGTAATATATTCAGATATTCCCAGACATGCAGGAGTCAAACTCAGTAGAAGACAAGTACGGGTCTTTCTTTTGGATCTTATGTACACAGTCCAACCACCTTTGTCTGAAGCAGGCTGTGAATTCCTCTGACCTTTGTATCTCATCTTTTTCTTACAAGAAGGCATAGTAGAGATGATTCCATGTCCTTCCAATGTGGTTTTGGGATGTTATTGGGATGTTTATGGGAGCTGGGAGGAGGGACATGGCCCCATCAATCTCTTGCTCAGGATGTAGCCCTTAGGATTGCAAACCTTCCCGCACAATCAGTGTCTGCAAGCTCCGATGTTGGTCCTTTCCAACATACCAAACATGAAAATCAAACTCTTTTCAAAGCTGTGAAAATTACTCCATGAAGTGAATGCAATGCAGAAGCTGGAGAAAATGGTAAAATGCTTCTGGTTTCTCAGGGTGATGGGACTCATTAGCTCAAGACCAGCTATCAGAATGGGAATATAAAAGTTTTCTCCCCATTGATTTGACCAGACTGCAGAAAATATTCCAGTTTCGATTCTCAGGATGATGGGGCAGCCTAGGGATCCTTGCAATCTGCTTAAATGCCCTGCCAGCAAAGCACCTGGGAAATACCCCCTAGCATAGATATAATTATTGAAATCCAAAGCCTTGCAGGGGCTGGAGATCATCTTGATGGAGGTTTGTTGTATGGGGCTGTGGAAGAGAATTTTAAGCAACGTGCCATAGCTCAGTTATTTCCTAGAATGGTAGAATGGGCTGGGCTGGAAGGGACCTTAAAGTCATCCAACCCCCCTGCCATAGGCAGGGACACCTTCCACTAGACCAGGTTGCTCAGGGCCTCACCCAACCTGACCTTGAACACTTCCAGGGATGGGGCAGCCACAGCCTCTCTGGGCAACTGTGCCAGTGCCTCACCACCTTCACAGTCAAGAATTTCTTCCTGACATCTAATCTAAATTTCTTCTTTAGTTTAAGATGATTCTCCCTTTCCCTATCACTATTTGCCTGTCTCTTTTTTTATGTTTCATTATTGTTATTATCCCTTATTATTATTTGCACCAAAGAACATCAGAGGATACTTGCACAGACACTTCTGTCATTGCAATAAAATGCTACCAGTAACAGATCTGCAGCACTGGCAAGGGAGGAGCCAGTTACCATGGTTAGTGAGCACAACAGACCCGTGGCAAATGTTCACCGTGAGCTGCATTTTACCAGCCACTTCCTTCAGAAAGGCTATAGCTACAAGTCCTTTATATAAAGGGCTGCACTTAACTCCAGATTTCCATGACTACAGACCAAATGTCACCATCAGTCTGTGATCACGGGTTTGGAAATAAATTATTTTTTCCCCTCTCATCCCTTTTCCCTGATTTTTGGATAAATCCTGGTTTCTCACAGTTCCTGTCTCATTTTTAATCCAGGTGCCGCTTGATCTATTAAAACTGCTCTGAGAGGAGCCGATACATCAGTGAACACCCACCAAACACCCGTCACGGTGTTACCAGGCATCCATCTGGAGGGTGCAGCATGACAGAGCTCCATGAAGCCGTGACTTTGGGGGACTACGACCTGGTGGAAAGGATTTTGAAGACAGGACGCTGTGACCCAAACCAGAAAGATGTCGACTGGCATGACAGGACCCCACTGCACTGGGCTGCTGCTATAGGTAAGGGCACCCCCAGTTCTGCTACCTCTGCGAACTGGCATCATAAAAGGTGGTGCTGATTGTAATTATATCTATGCTGGCAATAATCACAGCTTGTATTTGACAGTTTTGTCCTTAATGAGGGAAAAAAAGATAAAAATACCAACTTAAATGGGCACTTTGCCTACAAAATAATTCATGAGATTGCCATCAAAATAAGTTTTAGTTTTTTCTTCCATCACATGAAAATTTGCAGTTTGCATGGTATGTACGTAGAGCATGGCTGCTTGTCCCCCACTGTACTTTTCTAAGAGGTGACTCCATACAGTGAAAAGAAATTGTTTGTCATGGACATGTGTGAGAATGAGCAGAAAGTCAAACCCACTCTATCTGTACCAGGTATTTACCAAACCCAGTAGAACAGAATAATTGCACTATGTTTTACATTGCCCTGCCTTTATCCCACCTGCCTGAAGGAACAATGCAGGACCAGAGCTCTTTTCAGCTCCCATTTGGCTCTTCACCTTCAGAAGTTAAAGTCAAATTTCTCTTTACAGCCCAAAAAAGAGATGATACAACAACACATAATGTATAATTGTATGCAGTGTAAAATGGGAGGCTGAACCTCTCCTCCTGCATGCTGCAGGGTTTGTTATGTGTTGGGATCTCATGTCCTGGCATCTGTCTATACTCAGAAATTAAGTGTGTAATTTGCTGGTTTAAACTTGAGACCCATGTTTTTCTTTTGCCCTGGTGGATTATTACACATTTAGGGTTCAGCAAAGGGAACTAAGCTACTTAAGAAAATAATGACTGACATGGCCTAAATGCCATTGGGAATGATCTAATTTAGCCAAGGCAGTGTGAAGTGGGGTAAAATTAACTTCTTCTGCTTCTTTAAGCAATTTCACAGGTTAGAAAAATGTGAAGGTGAATGAAAACATGTAATTTCTCTACCTCCTGTGCAACAAACTTTTGTTTTAGTAAAGCTGTTCACAAGTCTTCCTGTTCTTAATGTTTAAATTTTATATTGCATTGAACTAAAAAACAAAATGAAGCAAAGAATTAGCCAATTGGTCAATGGCTAATTGAGATGTGCTGTTTAGAAATTAGAATTGATCTAATTGTTGTTTCTGTTGTAAAATCCTTCTGGAAGCAATCCAGTTTGGGAAAAAATTAACCAGCATTTCCTATTGAGTATCTTTTATATGACAAAACAAATGGTCAGGCTGTGGGTAAAACTCCACGACTAAGGGAACTGCAATCAGCTGTGTGGGGCTGAAGGTACGAATGCTCATGCAGTTGCATCTTCTGTCCTTGTTTTGCTGCCCACCACAAGGGCGGTCGGATCTGGTGAAGCTCCTCGTGGATCACGGTGCCCGGCATTGCCTGCGGAGCGACGTGGGCTGGACTGCGGCTCACTTTGCCGCCGAGTCGGGGGGACTGAGGGTGCTGCGCACCCTGCATTCCCTGCACGCCGCCATGGACGCAGCCGACCTCTTCGGCGACACTCCCAAGAGGCTTGCGGAAATCTACGGTCACCAGGACTGCTCCAAGTTCTTGGAACAGTGAGTAGTGGTGGCAGGTCCCAGTGAGGTGGCGGACGAGGCTCCAGCAATGAGAATTAAACAAACTGCTGTAGAGGAACAGAACAAGTACAGTGTGCTGCTTTTCTGTCCACCTGAAGCCTATTAAAGCCTTCACGCACGAGCAGTAGTCGATAAGCAAACACGGGTCAGTCACGGGGAAGCCATTGAGAAGAAATTGTTCTATCCCACTGCCCCCTGTGGTTTGCCTTGGTATGTTTTCAAAAGCATTACCACTTCATGACATCATTGTTTTTGTGAAGATATTACAGAGGGATTATTAAGCAACAGAAATGAAAGCAACAGCTGCCAAAGATCAACCCCTTAGAATGGTGACTACTGAATACACAGGTTAAATTTTATAAGAACAGCCCTTCAGCAGTTGTATGTGTATATATATCATCTGACTTTTCTTATAGTAAAGATAAGAGCCATTGTATTTTTTACACAGTTATTGAAAATTAGACCATTTGATCTGTTAATACGATGGCCACATATTACTTCCAAATTTTGGGAAACTCCTTGGTGTCTTAACTGTTCATAGTTAACACTGTGGCACCATATACCATGAGAAATATGCTTTTAGAGGATTCCCAATTACCATTCCTGTTTTTCAGCCACTGGCTTGGCTCACAGATATTTTCATCCTCTCAGAGCTGTTTCCCTGGATCAGGGTGCTGTACTCCAGAGGTTTGAGCTGTGCCCCATACCTTCATCTCTCTAAAGCAGTGGGACACGTCACCAGAGGCCAACCAGCTTGTTCAGTGCAAACCACAGTCCCACATACTACTCGGTATATAAATACACTGCCCACAAAACCTGCAAATGCCAGACCCTGTAATGCTGAGAGCTCCTTAAGTCTTTTTCTCCCTTGGATTTTTATGTAAACTTACAGTCCCACCATAGTCTTTCATTGTCATCTCTTATCACTGCCACAGTCTCAAGATAGCTTAAACACCATGTGTATTCTGGATATTTTTTTTTATAGACACATATCCAACTCAAAGTCTCCAGCTTGCCAGTGCAGCACAAGAGCTGCCAAAATCAGAATCAGGCATGGTGACTGGGCAAATGTCTGAAGAGGCCAGTGCCTACCAAGTGTCACTTTTCATTAATCCTCATAAACCTTTCTGTAGGTACTGCTGTCCTTTAGCTGTGCTTGTGCAGCTTCTTGTTTCCTGCTGAAATGCTCCATGCCCATCTTTTATCTTCACACAGCATCAGTGCCCTTCCATAGGAAAAGACACAAACTGTGCAAAATCCCCCTGCACAATGCCCACAAAACTTTCTAGGGGAGCCACATATTCCAGTTTCTAAGCTCTGGCTATTATGGAAGCGGCTGGAACTTTTGCATTTTATCTGCCCACCCAACACAGAATTATAGAATGGTTGGCAGGGATCTTAAAGGTCATTTCATTCCAACCCCCTGAAATGGGCAGGGACACCTTCCACTAGACCAGGCTGCTCCAAGCCCTATCCCACCTGGCCTTGAACACTGCCAGGGATGGGATATCCAGAACACCTTAGAGCTAAAGCCTTGTTGATTTTGGAGCTGACATGCTGCATACCCTCTCTATTCACCACCTTCCTTTCATACAGAAGTAGCAGTTCTTCCTACCCTCAGACCTTCAGTTTAAAGACATTTAAACAATCAGGAAATGATACCTAAGCTTTGCTAATTAGGTCTTTTACTACTTAGACCCTGGCTTGGTAGTAAAGCTCAGGCTTGCCAGACCTTTGAGAATAGGACACTATTCCAGTGGGGTTCCTCTCTGTACTGTTCTCAGGCCTTGGCATGCTTAGTTTCTATACCAGCGCAGGTAAATATTGTCTAACCTAGAGAGTGAAAGTCTGCAGGCTTCTGTCCCTCCATGAATCACTGATAGCAAGTAGTTACCTATCCAATGCTGTCCTTTTTGCACTAACCTCACCAGTAATTCCTGCCAAATCTGTAGCACTTGCTGCTGCTCCTGACTGTGCACCAGAGCCATGGCAGTGAGGTGACAGCAAGGGCAGGGGAATGGCCTGGATGATGCCAATGGCCAATGCCCATGGCAGGCAGAGGTGCCTGGGAGAATGACTGACAGGTTGATTGACAGGGTGATTGACATCCTTGTCTGAGACAACTTAGCAACAGCCTAGGGTGACTCAGGCAGCTGATGAAGGATTTTCTGAGGTGAATGACTGATTTAAGTTGAAAAACTTGTCTTTCAGAGACGTGTGCTGGCCTGACTCACCCCACAGCTGCATGGCTGAGGTAGGAGCATGGCTGGCAGAACTTAATAACTGAGAAGATGCTTTGATTGCCCATGCCTAGGACATTTTATAAGACACACAAAGCCTGTGCAATCACCTCACATCCATAACACAACCTGTGGGCAGCCAAGAGTTTATCACTGCAACTCAGGAACACTTTTTTTAAGCCCAGCCGCTCTAATTTACAACCACAATGAATGCCTTCACCCTCATGCAATGGCTTCACTTCCTCACATCTGCAAACCTGGAGCTGGAATGGCTGGCATTTCTAGTATAACTGTGATTATCTTCTGCTCCTTCAGATGTGCAGAAGGTCACAGAGGTGGTCAGACAGCATCAGCAGCTCCGACGGGAGCTGGGCAGTACCAGTGTGTGCTGCAGACAGAGAATTTAGAGTGTGCCTGCACATAATGCTGCACAGCACAGGGCAGGTCTGCACCCCACTCACAGTGTCTGTGGTGCATAAATATGAGGAATATTTTGTTGCAGAGCCTCCCCATCAGCTTTGGATATTTGCCTGTTGAGAAAAAAAAAAAAAAGAAAAAGCAGCTTTTACATTTTTTAACCTGAGGGTCTGTGCCAAATGAAGGGCTGATGTGCATACCTAAACAGGGCTGTGAGCATCCAAATCCTTCGTAAATCCTACTGCAGCCCGCTCTAGCACTACCGTGACCCTTGAACACTGTGTGTCTGTCCCTAGGTATTGACAGCTGCATGAACTACCTGCCTGCCTGGGCTGGGCCACTGCTCTGTACTGAGGACTGTTTGCATCCACATGGAAATATTACATGTATCACCATGTAAATATTATTTACATGTAAATATTGGGAATATTCTGCTACCAAATATTCGTACCACTCACTGAGGTTTGCATGGACATGCAAAAGTTAGGAAACAGCCTTCAAAATAGCTGCTTCTGAATAACAAACATGTTTTGCATCAGATTTGTTTTGCATGAGAAGGGCTTTACCTTGGTTGCTGTGAGAGCTGCCAAGGATGGTGCTGAGCTGGCACAGACACCCACGGCCTGTGCCTGCCACCAGCCTCTCTGCAAAGTGCCAACTCTTGAACCTGCACCAAAGGCTCCTGCTGAGCCCAGAACATATATATACACTCATGTGTGTACAGATAGATATATATATTTAAAAGTCTACAGAAAGGGGTTGCTTGCCCATGGTAGCAAATACTTAATAGAAAAGAACAGTTCAGTTGTAAGGGACCTGCCACAATCATTTGGTCCTATGGCCTGACCACTTCAGTGCTGACCAAAAGTTAAAGCATGTTATTAAGGGCATTTTCCAAATGCCTCTTCAACACCAGCAGGCTTGGGACATTGACCACCTCTCTTAAACTTAGGGTCTGTGGAGACCTTAGAGCACCTTTCAGTACCTGAAGAGAGCTTACAAGAGAGTGGAGAGGGACTTTTGGCAAGGGCATGAGTGAAATGACCCTGACCCTGTAGATGGGCCCTCATGAATGGAGATATGTTGTGCTCACTCTTGTTTTCTCTCCCAGAGCAGAGGTGGAGAGCAGAGACTACCGCAGGACAGCTGCAATGAAAGGAATCCCCTTAGACCAGAGAGATGAAGACTGGGAACTCAAGAAAGAAGAGCTTGAGAGAAACCCACCATGCTTTTGGAAGAACTGCACAACCTCTGCTCAAAAGAAAAATGGGAAAAAAAAGGGGAAGCAGTAGTGTGTCCTGCCTGTTTCGTGCCTCTGAGCACTTGCAATGCAGAGCAAAGGCACTGGCAGATCTCAGGTGGATCTGCAGGGTGATGTACAGGCAAATGGGGGAAGCAGATGGCTACAAGGATGAATCCTTGAGATATTCTGTAAACAGTGTCCTTAACAGGGGAGAGGTAGAAGTGCTTCTGTCTTTCTGTGTGTCTCTATGTATCAGATCTCAAATATAAAAAAATTGAAGAATATGTTTAAATATATCAATACTCTAAATCATTAGTATGTTTAAAGTTATTGAGATGACCAGCAGTTACCCATATTATGAAGGAGGGAAATGGTTTTGCTCCTACCCGAATCATGAAAGCATCTGGGACTGTGGTTCTGCTTGCTCTGCTGATGTCTGTGGCATTTCCTTGTTTGCTTCTGGTCCTGCATTGATCAGGAGACTCTACAGGTGCCTGTAGCCTCTGGTGTTGCCTCTCTCTTTTCTTGATAGTGGGGTGTAGTTGCTTCTACTGCCGGAAGTTGAAATGGTGATTTTGAGCTTTCACCAGACATGTGGGTCTAACAGCCTGAATCTCCCATTCCTGTCCCAGCAAAAGAGAAGATGTGCTCCTCCTTACTGCTTTCAGAGCTGTGACTTCCAAGAGTGTTGGAGCATCGTCTTATTTGCAGCAGTGCCCCCAGCTATGTTTATATCTCTGCACTTAGGAATGCTGTGAAACTGGTCCTGAACTGTCTGTCTCTCTGCTCATCAAAATTTTCCATGGCAGATCCATTTTTAACTGTTTCACTCCTCAATTTTAAAAAGCTTGGAGTGTGACCCAAAGCAGTTTTCCATAGAGTGCCAGCACCAGGCAGCCCCTCCCATTGACCTCTGACATCTCCTATGTGTCAGCTTCCCTGGACTAGGCACATCACTGCATCTCCATCTGTGGCTGCGCTGGTGGATAACGTGTCCCTTCCAAGTCCAACTGAGTGGGGCTGGTGCACAGGGCAGTGATGCTGTGCTGGGTGTCATGTTCTCAGGGCTTTCATGGAGCTGGCAGAAGGTATCTGCAGTGTGGTTTGCTGGGACTGCCTTGTTTTTTGTGGTGACATGTGCCGGATGCTGGTTTTGCCTGCTGAGTCTTGTGATATGTGAGGTTGTGAGGGATGATGTTGCATGGGGTGTGTGGAATAAGATGGATCTTCCAAGGTCTTTTTGTGAAATCAGTTTGAACTGTCATTTTAAAGGATGAAGTGCATGAGGAACAACAGGGAGAGAAGGGAGATGTAGTGGTGCCTGTCCTTTCAAGACATTTCAGTGGGGAGATGTGTCCAGATGAGGTTCTTAATTCTGCCTCCAGACCTGAGCTGGTGACAGAAATGACCAACTGAGGTTTTGCTCTACTCTTAGTGGAACTATTTCATGTTTAGAGGACCTGCTGTGGAGGGTTGACCTTGGGGAGCTGCCAGACCCTCACCCAGCTGCTCCTTCCCTCTCAACCTGTAAACAAGACAGGGATGAAAAGTAGGATGGAAAATATCATGGGTTGAGATAAGGACAGGGAGACCATTCACCAATTACTTTGATAACAAAACAGACTTCACATAGAGAAAGTGAATTTAATTTATTTCCTATTGAAATAAATTGATTAAGACGGTGAAGGGCAAACACAAAACTAGAATACGTCGCCAACCTCCCTATTCATCCCAGGCTCAACTTCACTCTGTCATTTGCAGCTTCTACACCAGGACACAGGGAAGGAGAACAGGGGTTGCAGTCAGTTCATAATGTGTTGTCTTCTCCACTCCTTCTTCCTCACGCTCTTCTACTCATCCAGCACACATCCTATTTCCTGGGTTTTTTACTGGGTCAATGTCTGTTAGGAAAAGCTGACCTCATCTACAAGTAAAAGCAGACCAGGAGAACAGAACAGAGCAGGACAATCCTGTTTGTGCAGGTAACGGGGCAGAGAGAGGACACACAGAGCTGGTGTGGGAAGTGAGTTCTGCACCCACCTGTGCCATTCCTGCATGGCTGTTTGTGCATCAGTGACCACCTCTGGAGAGTGACAGGGATCAATATGTTCACACACCAGTTATCAACCACTGCCAGAGAGTGACACAGCTCATCAGATTACACTAGAACAGAGCCACAGCAGAAATGAATGTAAACCAAAACAGAAATATAAACCTGTTGTTTAGTTCAGTCATTTAATTCAGCAAATACCAAAGTGTTTGAGGAAGGTTTGCAGTATTGTTATTGCCCTTTTACATTCATCCCATGTTCCAGCTCTAAACAAAGTTGTTACTGACAATAATTTAACTCAAAGAATTACCTAAATTAAATTATAATTGAAAATATTTAATCTAAGCCAAAATATTTTAGTTCAGAGCATTTGAATATCTTCTTAATGTCAGTGATGAAAAGTAAACATCTCTGTCATCTACAATACCTGGAAAGTTGCATTAGAAATTTAATGACTACATTTCTTTAATGAAGTAACAATATTTTGCAAGTGCTACAGCATTTTTTACAGTTCCTAACTCATGCAAACCATGAACTTCACATAACGCAGAATTCTTAGCAATGTCTTTTCCAGTTTGGGATTGCTGAAAATCAGAATAAGGGAATGAACACCTGGAAAGGCATACTGAAATACTACAATGAGAAACATCAAAGAACTTCCCTTCTGCGTGGCATATACCATTTTCAAGATCAAGGATACAAAGTTGATGCTGTACATTACTAGGAAGGAGAGAATGGATCTCATGGCTCTGATGTGGGCATCCATGCTGAGGTCTTTCATGGAGTTTCTCTGCATGTTGCGTTTGTGTCTCCAGAGAGAAAAGAGAAGCAGAAGGGCAGAGAAGATGACTGCCATGAATGAAAAAGCATATCCAAAGCCAGTGAGAAAAAAAGAAGGGAAAAAATGTTCATCCATTTTGATACTTGCTTTCCAAAAACTACCTCGTCCCGTGGAATTGTGGTTGTTACAGTGCACTTTATCAGTGATGTCATAAGCAACGATGCTGATAACCAGGGAGAAAAGCACTGCCACCAACAAGAGGCAGGGCACAATCCTGTCAATTTTTACTTTCAGGTAGATGAAGAAGCTGTTCCTGAAATTGGCAATTTTTATACAATAAAAACCACAAAGACACACAGAAACCCACAAATTGTAACACTCAAAAAAGCTCTGAATAGCCACAACTAGTTGAAGTCTGGGATGAACATAAAGGGAATGGGGATAAATTATTGAAAGAAAGGCATATAACCATGAGATGAACAAATACGCAAACCGGGAGCATCCCAGAACCAGCAAGATCTTCTCATTAGAGTTCAAGACTTTCTTTTTGACCCCAGCCAGGCAAATCACAGAAACAATGAAAGTGTTTATCCACATGCCAGCAAATGCCTGGAGAGTCATGATTGCCACAGCTGTGGCATCGTATGAAGTGACATTGAATTGCTCTTGAGAGTGACAAGTTTCCATGGTGGGAGCTGGGCAGCAGTGCTGTGCTGGACAAGGGGGCTGTTGCACCAATGCCCAACGCAGGTCAGTGGCTGCTCTTCCTGGAGTGTCAGGGATGGCAAGAGGAGCTTTATAGAGCTGCTGGTGGGGGGGGGATTTTGGTGCTGCTCCCCTTGAGAGCAGGTGCAGGGATGCAAATGTAAATGTAAATGTGCAGGGTGTCAGTGTCACTCTTCACTATTTGAAATTTGGTTTGGGAGGTCTGTGTTGGGTGTCACAAACAGCGGAGATGTTTTTCTGCAGTGGACAGTGTTGTGATTGTGTGACTGACCCATGTTTGATCCCTGTGGGGCTTCAGGATCTGGGTTCTTGTATGCTTTGATTTCCTGCAATGACCAAGGGAGTTTTGGATGCAATTGTTCAAAAGTATTATTTCTTTTCACAGCTTTTGATATTGAGAGAGTGGAGAGTATTGGCTTGAGAGAATTTTCATTTCCTGATACTGCCTGTTCTCTGTGTTAAGCTCTGGTGTGAGTTTCTTCTGGGTTTTTTTTTACACAGAACAGTGAACACGGTGTAGGTTTGAGTGGATTTTTAGTTTGCTTGTCTTTTGCTTCTTTCTTTCTTTCTTCCTTCTTTTATATGGTATGTGAGGAGAAGAGAAGTTATTTCTGTAACAACCTGTCTGAAAATGAACTGTCTGTGCTGGGACTGTGCTTGTACAGGGACATTAGATGAAAATGAAAATGTTGCACAAGCAGGACAATACCTGGACTGGGGTTTGGGCTCAGTTCTGCCCTCAGCAACTGACACCTTGAAAAAAAAAAGAAAAGAATGTAAACCTGTATCTCAGGTGCTGCGTTTTCAAAGCAGGAAAATGTGGATCAGGTGCTTGAAACACAGGTGGCTGCTTTTAATTTGAATCCATCCTCTCCAGCAGCACTTGAGGAGGGGAAGGAGTCTCCCAGACTTTGTATTTACCAGCCCATTTTGGATGCCCTTTTTGCATCTCACACAGCACCAGGCCCCTGTGTTTCTGCACTGAATGGACACATGAATGTACTGGGTCCTGAGAAACATCACACACAGACTGAATGGCTTCCATCACAGCTTGGTTCAGACTGAAATACTTCCCTTCTCAAGATTTCTTTCTTTCTCCTTTTATTATGGAACATCTGACATAGTCTTGGTTAGCTAACTACTTAGACTATTAGTAAAACATCTCCTCAGGGCAGGTGTTATGAACTTCATGTGGAAATCTTAATTCAACCCCAAAACCTCCTGAGAAACAGAAGGATGACTGGCATGTTCTAAAGTGGCATTAGGTTATTGTTTGCTTGTTTGCAGCCAGTTGCAGTTTAAAGAGACATGGTTTGGTT
>VXBX01003005.1:0-21444 GCA_013400415.1 Scytalopus superciliaris
ACACACCCCAAATGTCCACAAATCACCCCCCAACTCCCACAAAACACACCCCAATTTTTAAAGGCTTAACTTTTTAGGCATGGTGGCATCAGCATGAGGCGCAGCTAGAGCAGGTATTTATAAACTCAGACATCATTTTATCTCCTCCTGACGACCACCGTTTCAGAAAGGTAAATAAGAAAGCACCAAAGCCTGCATGGACCTCCCTTAAGTTAGATTATTATTCTTATTCTGATGTTTCTAACATTACATGCAACAATGACACTACAAAATAAACACATTTCACAGTGTATCTCATCTAAATCACATATGAATTCTTTCTGACGTGGGAAGGTTTTCAATCCATGAAAAAAAAAAACCATCAGCACTCATTCATTACACAAACCATACACATACTCAATTATTATATATCAGTCATTATAAACACTTTAAAAATTATTTGGAGATACACGTATGGTTTCATTCAACAAGAATAGTGCAGGAGGAGGTATAAGCATTTATTTTTAAATATCTAACTTTGGTGGGAAGGAGCAGTTCACGGAAGGAGCCTACTTGCTTATCAACCAAACAACAGGTGAATCAGGAACCTTACTCAGCCATCAAATGTTCTCCAGTGAGAACGCAGGGTAATTACAATGCATTTTCCATCCCTCTGTCCAGTCCCTTTCTAAGTGAGGGGCACAATGGGGCTGCCAACACTTCCTCTGGAAAACACTTGGGCAGTAAAACAAATTGCCACATCAGAACATATTCCCCAATAATATGCCTGTGTTTTGCTTTGCTCAGCATCGCTCCACTATTTTTATTTGCACGGCCATGGACCACCCAGTGCAGTTCTGTTATGGAAGCAGAGCTTTAGAAAGCTGTTCAAAAGAAGGTAACAATTATTCCAAATACCACGGTTTGGTACAGCCATGGAAACAAAAAGTCAGTTTCTAGCACATTTTAAAATCAGACTATTGCCATTCATTAATCCCAAATTATTGATATTCTCTGCCACAAGACTGGAAAACAATGATGTAACTGCACAACAGACATTAAAAAGAAAACTTTTTAAAAAAGACTATTGAAAACAGAGTCTTTCAGATTTATGCATCTTCCCAAACCCTGCAAATTATATGCATATCTATAAGTTATATAAAGCATACCCGTAAGAGTATTTCAACACCAGAAATCACCAAGCTGACAACTGTGCTCAAGGAAGTCAAGTCATGTTGGTGACATTATTAGCTTTTCTTCACACCAGCCAACAGAGATTAAATTACTCACCTGTAACACTGCAAACACTGCTTTTTAAGGCTCAAAAATTTTTAACACTGACTTCTGATGAACTGCCATAGGAAATCTTTTCTATTTATGACAAATTGTATCTGTTTACTAAGTAATTATTCTATACAGAAAGCACTGCTGATGAAAAATTTCAAAATAACAGGTAGCTACATGAATTGATAAGCATTTTATACCTCAAAGTGTAACAATATATTTCAGAACATTTGGGGTTACTAAAAGGCATTAACCAAAAAGCATTAACTCCATTATTGAACACTGAGCAGAACATTCAGTACCCAAAAACAACAAATGACACTTTCGTGCATGTTTTCCTGTTATCTCTCCTGCTGTTTTATATTACATAAACATTTTAAAGAATTTTTAAAATAAATTAAATATTATTTTTAAATAAATAGTAACATTTTAGTAATAAATTAGCTCTTCATTATCTTAGATAATATTAATCTCCTATTTATTTCTGGTAGTTTGATAGACTATTCGTACCCTGCAAATTCCCCCACCCCAAGACTGGGAAGGTTCTAATTTGTTTATAATATATGAAAACAGAAAGAGAAAATACTCATAACAACTAAACAAAAGATGTAAGGACAAACACCCAGTAAGAAAAACAAGCACTGACAGGAAGTAACCACTGAATTTAAGTCCTGCTCAAGTTGCAGAGCAGTTTCTCTACACTTCCTCTGAGGAAAACGTACATTCAGGTGAATGTCAGCCCTCAGGAAGATTAATTTCCTAACGTGATGCTGGAAGAGACAGATCATGAATACTTTCACAGAGAATTTGCAAAACGTTTGGAACACATTCTGTTATGCACCTGAAAGCTATTTCTCTTCTTTAATTTTATTCTTTAATTTTATATAATTGCTTTGGCAATTCTATTTGTAGGCATTAGTTTAGTACACGAGGAAAAAAACAAGGTGAATTTTCACCCAAGAGATGACATCTTTTCTAGAAACACTCTTTTGACACCCAAAGCTAAAAACATACATAACAATCAGGGCTCTCTGCATTTCCAGCTTCCTTGGCCAGATTATTTCCCAAATTGACATAAAGATGTTTTCATATGACTTAAATTTCCTCATAAGCCTTAACTGATGGAAACACATATTAGGTGAGCCCAGATACAAGAAGATATTTTTGTTTAATAAAAATATAGTATGTATTTAATCTGCCTTGTATTTAGAATATATTATGTGTGACACAGACAGGAAAAACAGGACTCTTAAACTTACTGCTCTCATTTTCTAAGTACGGTTTGGTCCTAAACTTGCAATCCTGACCTAGAGTCTGTGGACAGCACTCACAAGAAGTGTAAAAAAGGGGCTTAAGAGTCAGTATGGCCTTGGGTAAATAGACAGAAATATTGATAATGCAGACTGGAAGACTTTTATCACTTCACCTTTGGCACCTCAATAGCCAAATTGGGCTGAAATTTCCTATACTGCACAAGGGAAAAGGCATTAATAAGGTACAGAAAAGAGCACAGACTAGGAGGATTACCTTAAATTACCTTCTTCCTCAGGAAAGTTTTAACAGCAAACTATGACCTGAAGTAACCAAAAATGCCCATAGATACAGATTGCAATGGTTTCTTTCTTGCTTTAAAGGGTCCTTTCCCTTGCAAAGAACCAGTACAGAACCACACTCCCATTGGCAACTTAATGCATTTCCAAGCAGGAAACAATTTCAGCCTTATTTAAAGCAAAAGAAGAGGTAATACAAAAAATGTACCAAAAAGATCTTTCACATAGTTTAACAGCAAAACTTAAGCATTTAACTACTTACAGAGCCATCTTTCAGATTTCTTTCATAGGAGAAGTGACACGCCATATTTTCTTGATCTCTTGAAATCACAAAGTTGTATTTGCCAGCTGACTCTTCTCCAGCTATCAATGCTTTCTTCAGCTCTTCCACATACTTTTCCTTGTTCATTTCCATCTCAGCAGCCTCCCTAGAAATTTCTGCTTCAGACACTACCAGAAAGAAACATGTGAGAAATAAATACTCACATGCGTGTGAACATGTATATATCATACATATACATAAATATGCATACCACTATATATATATATATATTTATGTACATACAGACCCACACTGACTACATCATCTTTAAGGTCCCTTCCAACCCAAGCCATTCTATGATTCTGTGATTCTGTGAAATACTAGGAGACTATTCTTGCCTTGACATGCATCAGTGTACCATTTCCACTACTGGAAAGGTAGCAGGAATACTGTGTTTTTCACCGGTATTAAGCTCTGCCCTGAAAATGGTTTATTGCTACTTATTCACAACTCTACTTGCCTAAAGTAACTCTGAAAAACACAAACTTTTCATCAAAGATAGATATGAGCAAATTAAAGAGAGGATGTGTACATTGTACTGCAGGCTTTAATGTGCATCCTACCAATACAGTATTGTAGATTGTTTATTTGACTAACAGAAGTGTTTCCTTTTCTTTCCAACAATCTTATGAGGAAGGCTGCTCTAGATTTACTCCTGCTTGCTCTTAGACCCTTCTAGGAGAGTAAAAGATATTAGTTTGAGACAGTCTTGGGGGGAAAAAAAAATAAAAAACCCCATACAAACCTAAGCCAGAACAAAACAGCAAACAAAACCACCAAAAAACAACCCAAAAATTCAACAGAAGTTCACAGAGCTGCACGTGACTTAAAAAAAGCACCCCACTCAAAACCCCTATTAATAGTTGCATTTCTTCTCCATACAAATGCCTTTAAAAATAGTTCCATAGTGAGACGTACGTCTGCACGTGCACTGAAATCACACTGATAGAAATAGAACAGCACTTCCATCAAACCTGAGCCTCGTCCAATGGCCTCATTTTTCTCCAATCTTCTCGACAAGCAGCTAACCTTGTACTGCCAAGGAGTACGTATCAAATCAATCCATCATGTGAAAGTACAGCGAAGAGGCAAATGCATAATTATTTGCTATAAATAGTTACAGCCTCACACGCTTCAGGATTTCTGGATTAATCCTGCACCTTCTGTAATTTTAGCTTTTTTTCACAGACTCGAAGGGGTTGGGGTTGGCAGGGACCTCTGGATATTGTCTAGTCCAGCTCCACTGATCAAAGAAGGGTCCACCGCAAAGCTGAGCTCAATCCATGTTGCTGTTCATGTGTCTAGTCCACTTTAAAAAGTTTGTGAGGATTTTAGATGACCCAGCCTTGAAACCCTTGCCAGATAATGCAAAATAAAAAACATCCCCTGCCTTTACCTCATGCAGCAGTCTACAGATTTCAGGGAAGGTTACTGGACAGGTCAGGCATAATTCCACCGTTATCAATCCATAGTGACTTCTCAGTACCTTGCTCTTAGTATTTTTTTAAATGCTTTCTAAGACTTTTTCTCCAACATTCCCTCTGGTCGACCAGACTCCAGTAGTTCAGATCAATCCCCTTACCCTTCACAAAGGCAGGAGAGACACTTCTGCCAGTCCTTAAAAACATCCCCTGAGAACTTTTACCTTACAAAAATAACCAGCGTGTGCCCCCAGTGCTCATCATCTCATTGATTCAGATCCCAGGGACTTGGGTACATCCAGGTTCTTAAGACACACTCTCACCTGATCACCCCTCCCAAGGATGAACCCCCTTTGCTCCAGACTTTCCCACTGATCTGAGGGGGGTGGGATTTCTACAAGCAAATATTCACCAGCAAAGGCAAATGAGGCACCAGGCAGTACCTTGGTATCGTTTTTTAAGCAGGCAGATTCAAATGGGTTAGGTCCTTCAAACGCAAGAAAGCAAAGGGATGCAATGGAACCAAACTGCTTTGGAGTTATGAGAAGTGAAACAGAAGAAAGAAGAAAGAAAAGGAAACAAGCTCAATAAATACAAGCAAGTCAGATTTTGTCACACTTAAGATGTGCAATGACAGGCTTGTGGCAGTCTGAAGTCTGTCACAAAGTTTTCCATATTACCCTTAAGAGAAAACACTTAAAAATGAGTTTGAAAAAAATCTGTTCCTCTCTTCTTTTAAAGATACAAGAGGAAACCTGTCTAATTCATAAAAGCATAACATAAAGTAAAAGGACAAGGCATCATTTTACCAAATCTGCAACAACACAAACATTCAGCAGATGTCAGAAAATGCAGAAATGTTGTTATACATTAAACAGAGTATAGGATGCAGTACTGCTGTGAAGACAAATAAAATAACCCCACAATCAGTATTTTCCAAGATCTTTTAAAACTTACTTTAAGCATGACGTAAATGCTATCAGAAAGGCTTAAGACCTTAGCAATTGCCAGCTGCATCTTGTATTCCCAAAACTGAAAGAAGCACTTCAATTTTTCATATAAAGTATGATATAGTGTAACTACTGTCAGGAGAAAAGCTAAACCTACAAGTCAAGGAACAAACTGGGCTTCACTCGTCTTGCAGAGCAAACCATCCACTACAAACAGCAAGAACCAAAACATTTTTATTTTAATATAAGCTACAGAGACCAACCATTTCCTCATTAGCTGAGTTATTTCTTGTACAGGACAGTAGATAGAGGTGAGAGAGAAAAGGCCACTGGTATGTCAGAATCCCCTTAAGACCCCCCAAAACAGTACAGACAGAAATGTGGAATCCCTTCAGCATGAGGCAAAGAGGGGCAGAAAAAAGTAAAATCTGAAATACTTGCAAGACAAGTGTTTTTCTAGAATAGTGATTTCAACACTGAGGAGAATTTAGACAAACTTTTCATGAAAATAAGGAAATTATAAAAACCAAAGAGCACTGTGAGTTTTTTTCCTGTGGTGTCTGTACAGCACTGCACATTCCTCTACCTTACAGAACCAGCAGAACTGATCAATCATGAGAGAAACATGAAATGTATAAATCCATATAGCTAAAGAACTCCATATAGAGTTCTTTATCTCAATACCAAGCTAATACATTACATTATGTTGCATATTTCTGTGCTTCCCCTCCCCTCCAAGATTTACTTTTTCCCCCCGTTCTCCTGAAAGAGAACTCCTAACACTTTTCATCATCACATTAAATACACAAAACCCATAAAAGACAACTCCATCAGCAACTCTCACTCACTTCCTGGTAGGTCTTGCCAAGCAAAATAATCCAGATCTTGAGAAATCCAAAAGAGATTTTCCCTTAGAAATAATATTCTGACCATTGCTTTCCCTCCTCCCAGGATTTGAATTTATAACCCAAGCACTATCAAACATGACATAGTAACTTTAAAAAGTGACCAAAACCAATGCAGAGTGTATGAAAACACAGATCTGTGAGGTAAGAAAGTCTCTTGCCCAAGATCAACAGCTCCTAATGAAATGATTCAAGGGACTACAAATGAAATTATTCAAGGCACTACAAATTGAATGAGAATTCCTCAGAATGGATCAGATTCTTCAGGAAGAAGCAGAAGCACTCTCCTTTGGATGAGAACCCAGAGCTCAAGCTAAAAAGTTGTGGGTTTCTTTCTTTCCTTTAAACAGAGTGAGGTCATCCTGCTTTCACTGGCTCTCTGTTTTGGGAAATGGATTATCCAGCCATTCTGCCAGATGCAGGAAGTCAACAAAATGAGAACTGTGTCTACGTATTCTTTCTATATGCTCCCAGTTATAGTAACATAGTTTTCACTTAGAAAAATAAGAATTGGCTTTCTGTGAATTTAAACTGAGAATGTTAAAGTCACGTAAGAAAAATGAGATCTTTTAAACAGAAAAATTAGTGTGCTCAATGAGTTTTTATCAGCGTTAATACCCTTTTTGTTATTTTTCAAAATACTTAGTTTGATATATTGTCAAACGAAGAAAGAAAAATCTTCCATAACAGACTACAGGGAATCAGGATTGCAATATATGTATTTGCCTTGTGCAGGAACTCCTGACTAATGGTGTGTCTGAAATGTTAAAAGGAATATAGAAGAGTGGATTTCATTTATATATAGACATATATATATATATATATTTATCTGTCTCAGACCAATATGAAAGGTTGGCTTATGTAGGAGAAACTGGGCAGAAACAACACCCACTGGGCAGGGAGAAGGAAGAAAGCAGCTACATGGACATATACAGTTACAATTCAGACACAGAAACCAGAAAACATTTTTGCCTACAATATATTGTAAAATATACCATTCTTTTCTACCTCTGAAATATTTTTGCCACTGAAAGAAGAGCTTGAGATCAAGTACTTGACACATTTCTCAAGGAACACACAAATCTTTCCTTTTTGCTTTGGGTGTGAATGAGAGAAGCATCCACATATGCAGAGACCAGTCCTCTTATTATTCAGGTTTCTGAGTGGGAACAATAAATCCCACCAGCTATTTTTCATTTCATTCTCTTGACAAGTTATTGTCCCTGCTCCTTCCCAAAAATTCACCTCAGTGCCAAATATAACTAATTACTCAGATTTTATTTTTACATCATTACCTGTCCCAGACCATGCACACTGACCATCACTGAGAAGTATACCAAAGCCAGTGCCTAAATCCTTTTCCCATGATACTTGTAGAAAGTAGGTTGCTTCTGGATCAGAAACTGGGTGAATTCTGTTCAAAGTCTTCTCCATTTTCCCAGCACCTGTTTAAAAAGGAAGATAATCCTGTTATAACCAATGGAGTGCTTAGCAGCTTTACATAATTAATTTGGGAGTTGGGGGTGGGGACGGAAATATATAAGCATACTTGTAACTTTATTCTACTTTCCTGCAGTTTGTCAGGGAACTGATAACATTTGCAAGCAGAAAACTGGATTATGATAAGCCAGGCTTAAAAGAACACTGTCAACAATTACATATATTTGAACTAAGAATTCAAATTAAGAAGCTGTCAGGAATGTGGGGAACAGGAAATTACAATACACAAGCATTTCCCCCATGGCTCCATTTTTAACTTACTATTATCCAACGTACAGCACATTTATTAAAATTCAAAGTAATCAATATTCATCTGGAAGACATGAAAGAAAATGCCAGGAAGCCAAAGCAAATATTTTAAGCAGTGGGTGCTGTGAAGAACAAAATACATGATGATACACTGAATTTTTTGCTCTATAGCAAAGCAACCTGGCAATCTCTGTTTAAGACCTTCTAAGGAATCCCATTTATACCCAGCCTAATCTGCCTAAGTGAATGACTGAAAGGATGCTACATGTTCACTAAAAATAGCATGTAAAAGCAGGAAAATAAGTACCAGCTGAGGCATTTAAACTACATGAACTGAGTACAGTGATGCTCAGACAACTTGGGTATTAAATGTGCTATCAAGTGTTCCACCTAAATTGTGGCAATTAATAACCCTGATTAAGATCAGTTCAGGCCCTGAGGGGACTCTGCTCTCCAAGTGGTAGTAGAAGGCAGCTCTTTCTTTGCTCATGGACATTGAGCAACAAATTTAGATACAGATTTAACTACCTCAGGCCTCACCAAATCTTGGCATTTTCAGGTTGGGAGGAATAGTTTTAACTGCAGTTGACTGTATTGTGCCTGACTTCTGCTCAGCTCAGCACCCAACAATATTTGAAAATGCCTCTCTCTTGTTCCAGACACGTGCACAGTACTCAAAAGAACCAAAATATATGACTTGATTTTCAAGCATAAAGCTTTGCTATGTACATCCATAAACCACCACTGCTTGCTATTACACATCACACCTCACCTTTCTGTTTCCTGAAAACACACCAGAGACTAAAGAGTTACTAAAAAAAAATATTCAAAAATTAGTCAAAAAATAGTCAATTTTTTTTTTCTATTTCCATCACCACACAACTGACCATTTCTGAAAATCTACACCATGTCTGTGCACCTGTAAGCAAGAACAAAAAAAATGAAATTTCTGGGGCATGGACAACTGGAACAATGCCTTTGCAATTAGTGACTCAAGAAATGCAGCCATTTCAAAGATTTGCAGGGCATTAAGTGCCTGGACACGGGTCAATAAAGAGCACAGGTCAGGAAAACAAGTAACTCATGAAGCATGCTCAAGCACACAGACACGTATTCTCCTTTGCCTGCCAGATTTCCCTTTGCTTTTTGCTTACCCTGGAAAAACGCAATGAAATATTGTCACAGAAGTCCTTCTCTGATAGGCAGTGCTTTTAAAAATACTTCAATTACTGTTTTTCACTTACAGGTTGTAGCACACAGCCCCTGACAGACCGCACACAAGGTAATCATGCATATGTATAGTTCAATGGGGAGTTTTCCATTGTTCTGTTTGATTCTTATGACAAAGCAGAGGAGCAATCAGTGAAAACCACCTGCACCAGAGGCTCTGTTGTTAACACAGACTGTTTGTGACAGAAAACAAAGCAACAGGGTTAGAATTTCTATTTATACACAGGGAATGAGGTGTCAGTCCTCAAGAAAACTGAGGTCAGGAGTCACACAGGGAAGAAATCTATTTATTTATATAAAGATGCACTCACAAGGTCCTTAAGGCCTGGGACTAAATTAATTTGATATAGTAATATCCCATGCACTCACCTTCACACAATAGTATTTTACTAGAGTGATGTGGAATAGCTAAAAATTAAGACTCTGTTTAGACAACATCCCTGAGAGGTAACCTGTCAGTGTAAGGGAAAAGCCTGTTGATAGAGCTGAGAAAGATCCCCACGATTTGCGTACCTGCTGTAAAACACAACCTCAATAAAAACACACTGAGGAGACACACACAAAGCAGAACAACAACCTGTATTTCAAAATAAATGCAGTTTTCCTGATTTTTCCACGTTTTACTGTGCGTCTCTGAACGACCAATTTTCCAGGAGAGTATAAAATAAAGGCACTTTCTCCCAGCTTTTATCTACTCCAGTGTGCTCACTGACCTTTTGAAAGGAGTATTTCTTACTACTTCATGTTTAGAGACTGCCTCACTAAGCAGAGCTCAGCCCGGCTTGGCATCTCCAAGCACTCAAGGGTTCCAACCCACCAGCAAAAGCTTAAGGACTCTTGGCTGCATATAGTGGCTATTATACACTTTCCTTCAAGAGGAGGAACAAAGCTTCTTCATGAAAATTAGTCTGACCTACACAGCACATAAAAACACCACTGCAGACAATAACACTACCTTGCTGCTTTTTGAAAAACCTGTTTCCAAACAAAACAAGAACAATGACAACAAAGGAAAAAAACCAAATACCTTTTCCACAAACCTCCCAACAACAAAACTCCTTCACGGAGTTCAGTGTAGTATTGAGTAAATGGATATACTACACACCATTACAGCATGAATACAGCAGAAAATACCAAAGGGGTTACCTAACCACTTAGCAACTAGCAATTACTACTATAGAAAGAAATAATACAGACACTAAATCAGAGCTTATTCCTTATTAATTTGCCATAAGGTGAGTACATCCACTCTAAAGGCAATAATAGATTTGCACCATTGTGTTTGCAAAACAAGAATTTCACACGGAAGAAACAGGAAACTGGACATCCTACCTTCATTCCAGTAACTGCTCAATGTCATTAAAAGATGTATTGCTCTATACTTCCAGAGCTGAAGGAGAAAACTCTCCCCATAACTAATCCATCCCAACCCACCTACTTGTCCACTAAAATTCCCTCATCACGCCATCACTTCCAAACGTGGCAAGTGCATGTGACACTTCATAGATCCAACTTTTCCACCACGTCGAACTTGCATTAAGAAACAGAGCCAAAAACACAAAGGAGAGTTGAAACCTTCAAACGTAGTTTCACTTTTGCATCTTTGGGTGGGAAGGTAGGAACTGTATTAATGTTCAAAATGGTTAAAACAGCCTCCCGAATTTTGCCTCACTAACCGTCCAGCCGCTTGTGAAGGTTGTTGAAAAAAAACATAAAATCATTGCATAAAAGCAGGCTATGTTTTAATTGCCACCCAATAAACTGAATTACTGAAATCAGGCTCATTATTGCGGTCTGAAAAGCACCTCTGAATCTATCAGACCAGAGGAGTACCTTCAAGTGTCACTTGGTATTCACCAACTCCGTGAGCTCTTTCCATCCACTATCTCAGTGAAATGGGAGCAGCCAGCACTTTATCCCTTGCCTCGATTATGACAAAGAAAAGCTGCAGAGAAACTGATGGGTTAGGGCCATAAGAAAGGCCTGAAGGGCACAGGGGGTCACACCAAACACCAGCACCTCACCAGCCACAGCCAAGGATCGGAGACTTGCAGGTGGGAATAGTCGAGTCCCACCCCAAATCTGTAAATCAGAGGCTTTATTGAAGCCCTTGAACAGTCGAGGATTGAGCTGTTTATCTTTAGCACTTTGTCCCTTTGGTCTTTGGCTTCTATAATCCACATTAGGCAATGTTTCTTTCTGAGGAGAAATCAGCTGTTGGCTGGTGCCTCTGCTCTCGGAACAAACACTGCACACAGGGGCTTCTGAATAAACAAGACACTTTTAAAACTGGTTTACAAAGGATTTTATATGTTGTTTTGGATAGCACTAAGCACAGACCAAAAGCCAGCTCTTTCAGGCTGCTCCAACACAGCATCATTGATAATATTTTGAACTCCAGCACTTTCTTTTTTTTTTTTTTTTCCCTTCATGCANGAACCCCCCCCCTTTTTTTTTTTTTTTTTTTCCCCCCATGCAGATTAAGGGCTTTTTTTTTTTTTTTTTTTCAGATTGCTAGGGCTGCAGGTGTTCCAAACCTCAGCAGCTATGCATGGAAGGCTACTTACAGACCAGAAAGAGCTACTATGCCTTTGAAATGGAGCAATTAACTTAAGTGCTTTCTTGTTCAGGAAAATGGGAGCTCAGAATAGAAGACCACACACTGCTGTTAAAGCCTAGAGTTTGATCCCTTCTGACCAGAACAACTACAAATCAGAACCTAATAATCAGAAGAAAGTTAATAGTTAACTTTAATCAGGGAACAGGTGCTGTTCAGGAGATGCTACACATACTTGTAAGTGGATAATTGGAGAGTTAAAACAGTCAAGAAAAACCTCAAGATTGCTTTTAAAGATTAAAACTAGCTATTATCACATTTTCTAACAGGAGGAAATAAGATAATGCCTATATTTATGCATATTTCCAGTCATATATTTCACACAAATTGATATTCTCTCATGGTAATTTAAAATTCCATTAACTCCAGTACTTCACAAGAAAGAGCATTAAAATAGCTGACAAAAACTTCAACTGTAACTCCATTAATCTTAGAACTCCTATCGATCCAATGGGGACTCCCTCTTTCTTCTTTTTTCTTTGAAAGGACAGGATTGGGCCAACAAACATGAAGAAAACAGTACAGCATCTTTCTTGTCCCATCTCACAAGCCTCCCATTCCCTTGGCCACAATACTTGGTTGACACTGAGGAAAGCTTCAATAACAACCTTCATTTGTAACTTAAAGATAAATCTGAATAGCAAAGAAAAGGAAAAAATTAGAAAGAGCTTTGTTTCCCAACAAAATTTAGGGGGCTAATGCAGCTTTACATTACATCCACCCTAAATCATATCTAGCGGTTCTTTTGTTCAGCTTCGCTCTGTATTAAAAGCACAAGGATTACAATTTTGTCAATAATGCAGTTTATCTTGCAGAAAAATGAACAAAAAAACTGGCACTGGACATGAACCGGCAACTGAATGATTTTAAAACCTGCTGCAGGAATGGGCCATTTTAAAAACACAGTCTTAGAGGAAAAAAATTGATCAAGACATCATGGACCCAACTGCAGGATCAAGGCTCACATGGCTCACATTTGCACTGCTCCCTTCCCACTGTTCATGGGAGCCACAAAAGGATTGGAAACAGGCACGTACTTTTTTTGTGCAATTGTCCCCTCCCATAAAAAAATAAAACAAAACAAAAAAAACTACAAACAAAGCAAAACAAAAACCCCCAAAACAAACAAGTCTTGAGCTTGTCAGACTCCATGGGATGAGAAGATATGGAAGATTTGTCACCAAAGATCTGGAATCCACGATAAGGAACAACCCTTGTCAGACTTATTTACTACAGTCACCGGCTGAAAAATGAGGAGAAACAGAAGGAAGCAGACAGTCAACAACCTTTATAGTAGGAATCTTACTAACAAGCCTTGATCTTAATTGTAGCCTGGAGGCAAAGCCCACCCTGGTGTCTTTCATCCCCTTGAAGTCTCAGGCCTAACCCACTACCCACTCCAGGCATCCAGGCTTGCCAAGCTTACTTATGAACATCTACATTAAGCTGTAATAAGGTGAAAAAAAAAAAAAAGGCCTTCAATGTATTAAAATAAACACCCAAGCGGGCAATTATACTAGTATATACTAGCAAGTAAGGGAGTATCCAGATAGATTTATAAAAGCAACAAACTTTTTCACCCTTTTCTACCAATTCTTCCCAACACTAATGGCTCAGTGCATGCACGCCCTCAAATCCTCACTTCCCAAGATCATAAGATAAACCAGGATACACTAACTGAGTGTTATAACCTGTAACAAATAAAACAAAAATAAAATGAAGCCAGGTAGCAGACAAGTTTCCTGAAGGAAAGGTTAATTTTAGTCGAGAAGTTACTAAGAAGTGTGTACAGAAGGGAGCAAAGATCAAAGACAACAACCAGACCAGCATCCAGAGGGCAGATCTGGGATGAAAAGTCAGCAGCAGGCGTGTCTTGGAGACCCAGACTCCCCTCCTTTGCTGCCTGTGGGAAATGCAAGTCCCAACAAATACTTCATAGCTCTACTCTGGCATAGGACACCCTGGCTCTCCAAGGTCCTGCCAAAGCACAGGGTGGCACAATGCCTTCCCTTGAAAACCTTAGGCTATTTAGTAAGAAAAATAACTCACTTCCCCATTAAAAAAAAAAAAAATAAAAATCAATATAAGTGTATTTAAATCTCCCCATAATCTCTCTGGAAAAGACAGCATTGAAAGCGTTACATGTTTCGCAGATAAAAAGCAGAAAAAGGAAACTGTGCCACATGCAACTTCTGAGCCCGACCTATCCAATCAGTAAGAACAAAGATTTGGGAGTTCTGAGGACCTTAGACATACTTTTAGAAGCATCTCTGCAGTTCTCAGTAGCCCAGTAGTACCTGTTTGAGGATGGTAAAGTTGAGGAACTTCTTTGGGGGGGGCAAAAAGGAAAAAAAGCAGCATGTTTTAATTACCCTTTGTCCATCCCAAAATACTCTGATACATATGTTTTTTTTGATGTATATTTGGATAGCATAGCAGTCTGGTTGAGGTATCATCTGTTTTCCAAAACACTGCCTTCTTCAGGATTAAATATTATCAGGATATTCAACACAAATCTGTCCCACAGATTTCCTTTGTTTTCTGTTTTTCAGTCCCCGTTATTACAATCAGTTTGATGTGTGTATCTAAACACATTAAACTTAACATCACGGAGCTATGGATTCCACTAAAATCTGCCCTTTCCTTTTCCTTTTTTTTAAATAATTTTAAACTCAAATAAATTCACTACTGTCAAACCCACAAAAGCTCCATAGGCACGAGTAGTAAGTCTGGAACAAAGATAAATGGAACAAAGAAATCAATGTGTCAGGTAGATATGGGTGGGCGTAATTCTGCTTGTAAGGTTTGAGGAGAGCTTTGAGAAATTGAGCCCAGTAACCTGGAAAAACAAGTTTCACCAGATGTAGCCCCTTCGGTGGGACAAGGGCAGGTATAAATACGAAGCCTTACACATCCTCCTCTCCTCCCACCTCTACACCCGAGCCTTTTCAAAGAGATGGATTATTTTAATTTCACGTCCCTGTCAAATTAATAATAAAAAATAGGCCCAGGCTCCAAACTGCTTCATCTTGCTAAACTGTTTCCTAAGGCACTTTCTTTGAAGAAAATTCCTGCATTACCCACTCTTCACTTAACAAAAGTTTTATTATGTTTTCCTTTCCATTAGCTATTTATCTACTGCAAAAGGCAACATCGAGCTCCCTGAAAACAAAGAGCTCACACTACTTAAATTTATTAACTTAAAAATTGAAATTAATTTTGTTCTGTCTGACCCGCATGGAGAAATAATTCACAAGATGTTTGCAACAAACTGAGATATTCCCTTTCAATGAACTTAAATTAAAACTAAGTGCCATGTTTATCACTTGGCGTTGAACATCAATTACTTTCCTGATGGATTAGGCCGAGTTTGAAGATAAGGCAAAAAGACATAAAAATTGAACACTTATTTCAGTTGTTTCCACAGGTATCACTTTAGCTTAGGTTTGTGATAAGGCACGTGTAAATCAACCAAACCAGGACAGAAGCACCAGGACACGAATCCCACAACCTCACCAAGCTCTTGGCAAACAAGCAGGTTTGCTGTAAAAAAACAAATAAAATATGTACGATAAATAAGGGCACAGTCCCACAGAAAATACAGTGGCCAGTGAATCTACACCCTAAACCACCCCTTGTGCATCAATGAGCTTGTAGTCAATCAGCACTACCACTGAAAACCACATTCGGGAAGGCAAGGGGACACAAAGAGCTTCACAGGAGTCACTTGCCCTTTTTACATCTTAAGTTCCATACACAAAAAATATAAAGCCTCTCCAGACACATCAGCTCATGGTTTTTCCAAGCAATTTTCATGAGCCTTTNAGGGCCCAAAACGACAAAACCCCACTCAAAAATTTAACCCTTACCCACGACACTTGATGCCAAGCGGGGAGTCTACCGCAGGAAACCAGCTTTTCAATATTAGTTTTCCCCTCACATCTGCTAAAGAATGCTTGCACTGGAGTGAAACAAAATCTGCAGAGGACACAGCAGGGGCACACCAGGGGGAAAGTGCCACTGGGACTGGAGCTGAGAGGGCAATTAAGCAGTCATTAGGAAAATACAGCACAAAAGTGCTTTGACACCGCACCGGTTTAGACAGAGCTTATGAGATCTTAAAATGTGAATTATCACAAAGCAAAGTATGTGCGGCACCAGAGAAGTCTCAGGGTGCTGTGTTAAGAATGTAAGTCTAATGACTCCGAAATAATGCAGGTACATGAGCATAAAAGCCCCAGGCTTTTGTGCAGAAGTCACTTACCCACAGCCCAAACACAGTTTCAGTGCAGTTTTAGGGATAAAATACCCCCAATGCACTTTCCTCTCTTTCAGCTTACAAGGTCCTGCATTTGTTTTGTACCATCAAAAGTGCCAAAACCATGATATGAACCTAAAATGAACTAAATATAATACACTGTATAAATTATTTATGTGCATACATACAAACTATACTAAATATATATATACACTAGATATATACTACTAGTATATACTACATATACTATTAGTATATACTAAAAAAATTCCTCCTGTGCATCTTTATTTAAAGAAAATCAAAGGAAAGAATATTTTTATGATCATCACGGTTAATACAACAAATCCCTGGAAGAGCCAAGATTAAAAAAATTATAAAATATAAGGCACATTTTTCATCTATACACTTTGACCAACACAAAGGGGAAAAAACCCTTTTCTCTAGTACATCCTTCAGGAGATTTAAGTCAAGTAGATCCATCGCCAAGACACACAGGAATGCTTCACCTGGTTCCCTGCCTCTTATCTCCAAAAGTAATTATGTCATCTTTCACCAAAATTAACATTTCTGCCAGGCCGTGCTGGACTCTGTAAATTAAGGCCCAGTTTCTCAGCTGGGGTAATTTAATACAAGCCCCCACAGTAGAGTTTTGCTGCCTCCAAGGACTGTAGGACCTCCCCTCACTGGCTCAGCCATGGCAAGTCCCTCCGCAGGTTTTTGTGAGGTTTCCACCCCAGTCCTGACACAGCTGAAGGCGTCTGGAAAGCCCAAGGCTCCCTCTTTCCTGTCCAGCTACTGTGCTGAAAAGGGTGGTCTCTATAACCCCTTTGTAGACCTGTAAACAAACAATCCCTTTCATAATAATTTGAATAATTTTTAAAACAAACAAACACATTAAAAAAAAAAAAAACAACTCAGAAAAAAACAAATGCAGCCTGTGATAGGATATATAGCCTCACTCTTCCTCTAGTTGCATTAATTTTTTTTCTGTCCCAATATAGCCAGCAATTTGGCTGATGTCTGGATCAAGGGCACAAGAGTTCTCAGTCTCTGCGCCCTTGAAATCACATCAGATCAGTCTCCCTTTTTCACTGCTTAATTCACAGTCTCTGCTCTTTCTCTCTGCTCAGTTGGAGGACACCCCTTCACAGAAAACTCATCCAGTAGTCTGCAGAGCAGATGCAGAAATATCCCAATACTTTTCCACTTTGCAAATCTGCAAAATGTAATCAATAAATACTATTTCAAATCACTGCACTGCCTTAAGAGACAGTAACACCAGAGGCCCTTGCCCAGGCACTCACACATGTAATGATTTTTTACTTCCCAACTTGGAACTTTTCCTGTAAGACATATTCTTCGTGTTGATCACATTTGACTCTGTTAGATGAGCAAACAACAGTAATTCATTTTGTTCCGACCTTCTAAATTTTGCCTGAGCTTGTGTCAACATGGTACCATACATAATTCAGCAACTCTTCTGTGTCCTGACATATTTTAGGCAGCAGTCCTCACCATTACATTATCTGATACCACGTTCCACTCGTAACCCTCAAATTCACAGGCAGTTTTTACCACCTTTTCTTTTTTTCCACCTCATCTACAGAGATAAAGAAGGTGGGGAAGACTAAAACCCACGATGACATCCTGATTATAATTAGCAGGAGTTGAAGGCCATTGTTTCTTAACCCAGGAAAGGGACCCAGCTCAAGTTAGGGATGGAATTAGAGCAAACTCTATTTTTGGTGGCAAAGTTTCAAGACATCTTTAGTGGTGCTTTACAATAGCTATCTACATTGGATTCTTGGTTATCTAATGAAGTTAGTTCAGATCATAACTTGTCACCCAACAAGCATCACACATTTTTGCCGGGTACATCAGTGAAGAGATCACAGCTGCATCCTGTTCACGTTGAAGAATCAGATAACAATTGGAGTCCTCGAAAATCTCACCCCAGACTCTGTGTGATTCTACCCACTCTTCAGGGACAAGTGTTGCTTTTTCATCTGGGGCTCCTGAGCTCTAAAATAACTGCTTGAAAACATTCTCCACCTACCGCTAATCCCTAGGTGACAAGAGCTAAGGATTAAAATTTCTCATCTTCAAGTGGCACTGAAAGATAACAAGGACATCAGAAACAGGCATTGAGACAAAACAGCAAGTGCCCCTGCAAGGCTCATGGCACATCCATGAGCACCCAACACTGGTATTTAAGCCTTACTTCAGTGGAGTCAACATGCAGCACAGTAAACCAAGCTGAGTTATCTCACCCACACTGAAATGGAAGTTTACTGGTCAGAACAGCCCACTGCAAGACCATCCAGTGTTCTTGCACACCAGCAAGGGACTGTCTGTGTCAGAAGAGGGGACAGGGTCACCTGTGTCACATACAGCATAATTATTCCTACAGCAAGGCCGTGACACCACGGGGTTTTTTTTGTTGCTTACGAGCTGGAGTGCCTTGCTAAGGTGTGCAGTACCCTTTGCATCAGTTGTGCATGTCAGATACACATGAAACCTGACACAAAAAGCTGGAATTTTAAGGTATAGGAATTCCCACTGCTATAAGAACACTCCTTATCACGCATCACCCAGCTCAGTAAGTTTCTGTAAAATGTATGGTTAAAGCACCAAGTAAAAGCGCTCCTCCCAGGCACCCCTGTTAGGAAGATTGAGCTCATCCTTGCTGCAAACTCCCAGCACTTTACTTCTATTGTGGTTCATCCTGCTACAGTGAATATCATGTGCACTTTTGGTGGGTGACGGGGAGGCAGGAAGCCGTACCTAACTGTAGGTAGGGTTTTTCCTTCTGCAAAACTGTGTTAGCAAACAAAATACCACGTTCTAATTGCCACTGTCAGCACACAGAGCACTACCTACTCACTACATGTTTTCCTGCATAATTCATATCCCTCGTGTTCCGCCGCCTCCTGAATCCAGTGGGAGAGCAAAACGAATTTGTAGCTGTAGCAACTATGCAAATAAGTCTTTAAGCATTCATGCTTGTGTTTGAAGATACTGGGAACAACAGATGTGGATACAACAAAAGAAGAGCCAAGGAAAAGCCAGAGAAGAGCACTATCAGCTTCCTGCCAATCGTTCAAACTGGCATATCTCAAAGCAAAACCCATTTATGGTTTATTTGCCTTTTCCACCTCATATATGCAGATGCACACGGGTTAAGCACGGAAGCTTGTTTATACAGATGTACCTGTCGTTCACTCACCCACCTGTGGCATTTTTAAACTATTTCCTCCAACCCTCCTGCTTCTCACCAAGGGTAACAGTCACAGGAGAAGCTAAATACCAATCCTTCCACGTGCAAGTGCCATTGTTTTGTGATAATCCTTCCTGCATTTGAAAACAGCCTGGAAGTTTCTTTTTTTCTTTTTTACCTTTCATTATACACACAAATTCCTTGGCATGCTTGGCTACTCAACTGAGCAGTATGCAATCCCCTCATTGGAAAATTACAGTGCTAAAATATTTCCTAACACCAGGAAGCACAGCCAAGACCATTAACCCCACTCTTAAAAAACCCAACAGCAACAGAGAGCCAGTATTCACCATATGCTTTTATTCCAACATCTGAATGTTGCTACACAGGTCAATGCAACTGTTTAAAGTTCTGATTTATTTTGAGATTTTACCAGACCACAGTGCCTACTCGGACAAGTCCAGCAGACAACACCAACCAGGCCACCCAAGCCACTTGTAGCTGGTTTTCCATGACAAGATATTCATTTGGAGCAAAAAAATAAAAAACCCAAGACAAATTAGAGTAACACTATCTGAAAGCTTATATTTCAGTCAAAAAGACACTGCCACGGTAGGTACACTGTCTTCTAAATTATGCCACCAAGGCTCCCACAAGATCATTAATTATCAAATGGCTTTTTCCCCACAACTGCAGAAGATGGAGCTGAAATTTAATGTTAAAATTCATTTTAACATAGCATGTGGTCAACAAAAATTCTTCTCTGAATAGCTGAGACTGTTGGAAACCTCACTTGGAAACTAAATTGCCTGGGTAAATAAGGACGAAAGTACAAAAATGGTATTAAATATGTATCATATACATAGGGCATATTTGTAACCAAAACTACAGCAGAGGAACCTGGTTGACCACCTGAAAGCAGGTTATGGTGTGACCAAGAACTGACAGCTGGACTCTCCTCACGTTACAGAAAACTTCTCAATTTGAGTAACTTTTTCACATTTACATGTCCAAAAGTGAATCCAAAAAAGGCCAAACAACCCAGTTTTCCCTTTCCATCTCAGAGACACGTGAAAAAGAAGTTCAGAAGTATTACTGCCTTTAAAATCTTGGGCCATTGAGACCACCAGAGGTTGTCCAGGGGTTCCAGTTACAAGTTCCTTCTCTTTGGAAACATCCCTTAATGTGACATCGTTCAAACACTTTAATATGAGCCTGTCCTACACAATAAGGCTGGGTTTAGAACTTTCTGCATTTAGGGTTTGGGGTTTTTTTATCCAAAGCCTTGACAGGCGAGGAAAAGAAAGAGAAGCATGGAATGCAATTCACCAACAGAGTAGGAAGTACCAGGAGTAAGAAGCGTGAACACATGATGAGAAAATAAAGACACACCTTGCTGATTACCTGATAAATCAACAGATCAATCTGCAAAGGAACGACCCTTCATAGCTACTAAACAGTCTAGACAAAGGTAAGAACAGATCCAAAATCAATGCGGTGCCTGAAATCCATGGGTGAGAGGAGCAAGTTACACGAGGAAAACCCTCCCCATAAATCCCACCACACCTGACCCGTAATTTTCATTTTCCATTTCTGCCTCTGCTCACGAGAGCTGAAAACATCCCAGCCACGGTTTTGGGTGAGCCTGAGACCAGAGGAATTCGCAGAGGAATAACAAAGTCGCAGCGGCCCAGGGAGGGTGTTACATGTTACCCAAAAATGCTGCCCTGGGTGGTATAAAACTTGGTGGGCCCGGCCAAGGGAAAGGGCAAAACCTCAGCAGGGAAGGCCGCGCCGAAACCCCCCAGAGCAGGTGGGTCCTGCCCGTGGAACAACAGGGCAAAGAAGAAGGGACGAAGTGAAAAGGGCGTCCTTTATGTTGTATTTCAGGAGCTCGGGGCTCACGCCCACAGCGGCGCCTCCACACCCTCCCCCACCCGCCGGGAGCCGAATGACACCGAA